>CM031240.1:778087756-778467467 GCA_018340775.1 Taxus wallichiana var. yunnanensis
CATGCAAAATGTTCATAGCATCTTTTCAATTTAATAAATGATATTATAATTAAAAACACATTAAAATCTATGTGATTCACTTTCTTTATAATTTATTGTTGCAAATCCACAATTAACCATTTGAATTATTCACATCGCCAAATTATAATTCGTAGATAAAACACATCTAAAAAATAAATTTCAAATACTAATGGATAATATATTATAATAATTTTTGTTTTTTGGTTAGTTGTCAAAATCTAACATAAAAAATATTTTTTTCATATATCATTTTCCAAACTACACAACCATTTGAATTATCGACATCGCCAAATTATAATTCGTAGATAAAACACATCTAAAAAATAACTTTGAAATACTAATCAATAATATATCGTAACATTTGTTTTCTTTTGTTATTTGCCAAAATCTAACATAATAAATTATTTTAAACTATTTTAAAATAAAATATTTACATCTATAAAATACAATAAAAGATATTATACAAATAATCTTAATAATAAAAAATTATATATAGAACAAATTTAAATATTACTTTCAAAATATTGTAATTTTTCTTAATTCTTAACAAATTAAATTAGGCTAATATTAAGTCAGGTCACTGGAGATAACAACATGCAAAATAAATCGTGATAGTTTATCGAACCTCAAACCCTAAGCATTTGTTTTTGAGCCCTAATCGTGTGGGCAATGGTGGCATCATCTCTGCTAAACCTGGGGTAGTGGACGGCATGGCTAAACGGACCATTCAAATCCTAAAGCTTCATCAACCCTCCTCTATCAAAAACCGGTGGCACAAAGATACCCCTAATGGAAGCTCTACCATAGACGATGCTCTTGCTTGAGGAAGAGGCCGTGGATCTCAGACCTTGGATGGGAATGGAAATCACGATGAATCCTGGATGGTGAGAAGGAAAATTTTTCTTAGATTGCTATGGCCATGGGAACTATTGATGGCAAGATAAGACCTGATCCATTACAAAACAAAGCTTTTTCTCCTCTAAAGAAATCTACGAACCGTAGCAGTGGCGGCAATGGCTCCAGACATGGTAATAGTGGGTCAGGGGATGAAAACTCCAACCCTAACAAATTTGAGAAAGAGGGAAAATAAAGAACCATCCCTGATGTTGGCGCCGTGACAGACACAAATAAGATCCATACCTAGAGAGGTACGTTAGGAGTGATATTAGCCACAGTCAAGGGAACATCAATTTTTTTTTTGCGGTCATCAGGGAGAGAGCTTGAGGCCATAAAGAGAATATCTTAAAAACTACTGATAAACCCTTGCATTCTTCACAAGATACCCCGATACTAAAAATGAAGAGGATCTTCTTCAAAAGGTGCTTAAGGAGGAGGATAATATTTCTCTTCTGGGTCTCATATGTAGGTTTCAAAAATTTTGGCCGAAAATTTCTCAGCTCCATGAATGGATTGCACAAAAGATGGAGAGAAAAGATACTAGATAAGATTGAGCGTTATCCTTATGCGAAAGCATATTTAATTACTTTTTTAAACCGCTGAAGATAGGGATCTAATTTTTAACTGACACTAGGTTTGAGATGAACATGGGCTCATGTCCAAGCCCTGGTATCCATCTTTTGATCCCCTTAAATAATCTTTTAATACCTACCCAATTTGGATTCGATTACCTGGAGTCCCACTTCAGCTTTGGAACAAATCTTGTTTGCTTGTTATAGGGTATACTCTAGGCTCATGTGCGGTTGTTGATGAGAAGACCTCCATCCAAACCCACACTACTTATGCACGAATCCTTATAGATCTTGATACCTCCCAAGCCTTACCAACAACAATTAATTTGCAAATCGGTGAAAGACTATGGGTGCAGAGGTTAGACTATGAAGGACTTGCTTTCAGAGATCGGTGTTGCTTCAAAACTTGCCATATCACAGAAGACTGTGAGCATTCCAAATGAAAGAACAAACCTGTATGGTGGAAATATTATCTATTAGATCATCTAACAATCGATCCCCATACAAAACCGATTGTGGAACCCCCACAAATTGACTTACCCGGCATGCAAGAGGTTTCGCACATTACAGAGATGAAACCTCAAGATTCTTCTCCTTAGGGTGTTGATTCAACGATAGATTATGATTCATTTCCCATTGATAAGGGTCACATCCTTATCAAGTCAATTAATGTTGTTCTTCCAATATCAATGGAAGAAGAAAATAAGGAATGGAAGGTGGTGGATAGAAAAAATAAGGGATACACTAAATCTAAACCTTCCATTGTCTCGTGCAACGCATATGAGCCCCGACTGTTATGTGTCTTCATCGCTGCATCTGGGCTTTAGGCCTGTTTTGATATTGCTGAGAAGCTACTATTGCTGTGACTTCGTTGTTTTCTAGCTGTAGATTTATTGGTTTTTGGCTATAATTTTTGCTTCCCGGTTGATTTGATAAATATAAATTATGATCTTTTCATTTTTTGTAAATTTTAATCTAGATTTTGAGTCCTATTGTACAAGGGTATAGTCCCATTCCAAATACTATTTACCTATAATAAAAAAATTAGGCTAATATATAACAAAAAAATTACAAATAAAATTAACCCAAATTCTATAATATAATAAACTTTTCAGAATGATAAAGAAAAATACCAATCAAACAAATACCTAATTTAATTGATAATATAAATTTTTATAATTAAATAAATACGTAATTTAATCTATAAAATAAAAACATTATAATCAAACCATTGAATCCCCGCACAAATAAAAATTATCCAAATTCTATGATATAATAGACTTTTTATAATGAAAAAAAAATGACAATCAAACAAATACCTAATTTAATCTATACTACAAAAATGTTATAATCAAATAAATACCTAATTAAATCTATAATGTAAAAATATAATCAAAATGTAAAACTAAATGATTATGTAATCCACCGAATAACAAATAAAATTGAATCTGTGAGTAAAATGTGGGTGAATCTCAACCTTGCTTAAAAAAATGATGACATAAGGAACAAGTTGATCTCTGAAACAAAGGTTAAAAATAATTAAAATGTTCCAACACTTTCTCTCTACAAAAGAAATTCCATATTATTCTAAAGAAGAGCTTCTAGTAACTACACTCCAAAGTTATTATGGGAGATTATAAGAGACTCTAAATTATTGCTATTTTATTTTCATCATATAAATAATATAATTTCACAAAACTTATACGAATAATTTAAACTTGAAAAATTTAAACATGACAAATTCTATAGAGGAATAAAATATTTTAGATCGTCAAAGTGAAAATAATAAATTCTACAATTATTGTCTACCTCTGCAGATTTGGTTAGAACTGAGGCTGCTATGTTGACAGACAGGAGACGACTGTAGTGGCAACTTCGAACTGTGACCTGCAGCAGTTAAAAATAAAACAATACACTACAAAATCATTCAATGTATGGCACAAAACTGAATTCGTAAAATAACATTGGTCTGCACAAAATTCAAAATATAATAATCTAAAAACATTTTGCTCAGAAACCTGGAACCTAATTATAAGATTATAAAAATTAAATTTAAATATTCAAAAATATTCATACATAAGCCTACAGACAAGGAATTTTATCAGGAATTTTAGCTGATATTAAATAATCCGTAAAGTTCGATTCACAAATTTGACCTTATGATAATTAAAATTAATTGGACTTTTGATTCAATCCTTGCTGTATATAATAATATTATTATTATTTAAATAATATATATTGGTAATCTGGAAAATTTCAGTAGCATGTGCATAATATTATTGATTGCAAAGAAAATACAAAAGGAATAAGAAATGCATAAAAATTAAAAAAAGAGACTCCAACCTGGAAAATGGATGATCTGATGCTTTAAGATAATTTTTAATCACACTATTGTTTCATCAAACCTGGACCATTGTAAAGATAATTTCCCCTCTGTAATGCTAGATCACAACCAGACAGATGCTATTATAATGTTGATGGTCTCATTCAAAACATTAAACTTATGATGGATTTCACCATTAATTGAAAGAAGAATTCACTCAATAACAAATGGAACAAACCAACCTACAAGTCACGGGAAAACTTGAAAACAAATAATCCCACCAGTCCTATTTCAGGTCCCTGGATGAGAAGCAAATGATTGAACCATTTACTATTATTATTTTCCATTTATTCATTTATTTAGGATATATTTATCTTTATCTTTATCACTGTTAAATTTTGAATGTTTTTTTGTTTACTAATATTGTTTTTTATTTACTAAATGAACAAAAGATAGTTTTCAATCATCGACACAACAACTATCAACCACGTGGTGGGAAAGAGCTTCAGGACATGTGTCAAAAATCATTGAGTGAAGTTATATAAGCCTATCGGCCTAAGAAAAGGAAGTCATGGAAAAATGTGCTCACAAGCTATTTTTGAAGGGAATCGTGGTGACATTGAACGATCCATAAACACGAGTACAACACAAAACCTACAAAATCAAACACAACCACATCAATATTCACGTCAAACATATAATAAAATTCGCATAACTACATATTATCCATCATGCAAAATATTAATAGGTATATCACACCGCAAAATTTAAACACATTTACAAACCAACTTCAAAACATCTTCAAGAAGATTCATCATGAAAATGCACAAACGAGGCTCACAAATGCAATATATAAACATATTTGAAGAAACGACAACATGCACAATAACATAAAACACAAATACTTCAAATTAACCAAAATATCACCACATCGAAACAACTATTTACATCCATCAAAAAAGTCTCATTCTATCACATTTCCCAAAAATCTCGGTATCTTCTTAGGATTTTCATCGTTTTCAAACAACCGTGAAATGGGCAAACCATTATAGTCTTCATTCGAATGACTAACAAATGAATCGTAAAAGATTCTTCTAGAAATTCTATCCATTTATGCACTTGCAGGGCCATATTAACAGACTAAGGTGCTCAGGTCACAATAAAGTAGTGGCACAAGTTCATATTTACACAGCAACATGAACCCATCACACCAAGAAACACACCCATACCCAGTAAAGCGATGCTACAACATGCCACTTTCAATCTCCATGTACTCCCAATCTGTATTAGACTAAAAAACACTGGCCTCTCTAAGATTTGGATCATAATGACTCATATCGGTATTCAATTTCCATAACTGCATGTGGCTAACATAATTGAAAACACACAAAACACAATCCTTATTAACAACAAGGCACATGGAATCAATATAATTTGGAGCTGGAGAATGACCAATCTTCCAAGTCTCACGAACAACATCTAGAAATACAATCAAATAAGTCAGAACCTCACCACCATATAAAACATCACCACTTTGTTTAAGATCAAAACTCAGCCAATACATTTTTCCATAAAAAAACAACATGTTTTGGAGCTTGAAGACACGCCGGAAAGGTTACTGCACATATAGAAAGATCTATCAAAATATTGAATCTCACTAACACCTGTAGCATGTGGATCATATTAGAGAGTGATCCAATCATACATGTACCCTATCAAACCTTGACACATCCTAAACCATCCATTCCTCTCACCAATACGAATGTCACCCATCTTCACAAATATCCCAATAAAAGGATTTATAATCTCATACGAATGTATGCTTTGATTCATAGTTGCTGAAGGTACACAAACAATCTATCACACAACACATTCAAATCTAATGTCATTCATTCCAAAGTCAAACTAACATGTAAAATACATCTTCACCTTCACCCGAGAAATACAAAGGGTTCAACACATTTTCCGATGTAAAGGGTCGATATAACAAAAATATGACAAAGTGATTGACGATGGTTCCACATGTAGCTAAAAATTCTAAGTTGCTTAACATTGCATTCATTCTTGTGCATGATAAAAAAATCTAACAAGATTCTGAAGCGACAACTTAGAAATAATGTAATAAAAAATCTCCATGGGAAGATGCTTCAAAATTTATTGATCTCTTCTACCCTACTAATCTATAGAATAAATTTAACGAAGGTATTAATGACCACATGAAATTGAGCACAATATAACCAAAGCAAAGTGTATTATAGAAAAAATACACAATACAATGGATAACTAATTATTGGACAACAATTCTTAACGAAAAATAAGAATTCAACAAATAATAATCAAATGTATACCACATCATAGATTTTATAACAAAAAAACCAAATGGGATTCAACTTTTACAATAATCTACACGTATATTTAATCGATCACAATTCCAATAGTCAACGGACATAACCATAGTTAAACCAAAAACATTTTTATTTTTACAAATGATCACATCTACAAAAAACAAACAATACATCAATTTCCTATTAACACAACAAGTCTTCATCGATATCGTTGTTTAAATCATTATTATTCTAGAAAGTTCTAACAATTCAAAAATGTACCTCTCATAAATAATAAAATTACAAACATAAAGTATAAAATGATGAAATCTCAATTACGTATTCGAAAATCAACAATATCCATGTGCTTCAATGAAAGAAACTCATGCCATCTGTCAAGAAATGTTCAAATACACATTTCCACATTAATCATTGCTTGAAAAAAACAAAATATAAAAATGTCAATTAAATAACATCTCATCCACTCATGAAAATGATAAAAATACAAAGGCACCATAGTTCATGAGATGAATAACAAAACATTATGCCAAGCATACACAAAATACGGTTTCACAATTTTGGTATAGAAATATTAAACATTTACGTTTGACATTTCTTATAGAAAGATTGTATAATCACAAAATGCATATGCTCAATATATATTGGGGACTCTATCGTTACATTTCTTTAAAAAAATTCTTCAAAAACACAAAGCTAATGTCAAAATTTGGATGTGATAGGAGAGCATAACAGGAAATATCACATTTGCAAATCCTAGCTCCAAGTTCGAGAAAGGCACTTGCAATGCTAGATTCCGTGTTGGAAGAATGTCCACAAATGTTCCCTAATGTAAATGATGTAAAATTGTGTACACACACAAAATAATTTCTCATAAACATCACATTATCAGAGTGTTCAATTCTCTTCGACACTTATTATATTTTTATTTTGATTACTGTTGACTATAGACATGAATATTATTGTATCATTTTGGTTTAGCATGATATTAGATGATAGAGATATTTTGACTATTGATTAATTGTAATTCATAGTATGATTTGTGTGGGTTCTTAGAGGAATAGAGAGAGAATATTTATATTTATGATGAGGATGTGTTGTTAGCATATATATTACTAACATTTGGAATTATCGTAGTGTTGAGTAGGATTTAGCATTTGAACTAATCTTGTGATCTTGTTGATATTGATAAAAAGATAGAATTGAGATGATGTTGAAATTTTAGAAAAATGATAACATTGTTAGTAGAGATAATGATTTAGCTATATGAGAATTGTGTAGTACTCCTCTTCAACACTTGTTATATTTTGATTTGATTTACCGCTGACTATAGACATGGATATTATTGTATCATTTTGGTTTAGCATGATGTTAGATGATAGATATATTCTGACTATTGATGGATTGTGATTCATAGTATGATTTGTGTGGATTCTTAGAGGCATAGAGAGACATTTTATATTGATGATGATGATGTGTTGTTGGCATATATATTACTAACATTAGAATTCTCGTTGTGTTGAGTAGGATTTAGCATTTGAACTAATCTTGTGATCTTGTTGATATTGATAAAAAGATAAAATTGAGATGTTGTTGGAATTTTAGACAAATGATAACATTGTTTAGTTGAGATGATGATTTAGCTATATGAGGATGATTATTGATTCATGTGCGTATAATTTATCCTTAGTGTTTTTGATGTGGCCACGAGGCCGAAGGAGGTATTGAGTGGTTTTAGGTAATTATATCACAATGATCAAAAGGGGATTGGAGACCAACCACAACAGAATACTAGATGGATACTACGATGGTCACCATGGCGACTTGTGTAGTGTTGTTGTTTTATTTTATTTTTTAAGGGGGTCCCCATGGGGGATGACCTCCAATTGTGACCATGGGCTATGTGTGAAATTCTTCCTTTTTATTTTAATTATCATAGATAATATGATTTATTTGTGATGTAATTTATTTAATCATTATTGACTGATGTGCCTTTATTAAGTTAATTAATCATGTTTATTAATTTATTTGGAGATGTGAAAATGTAGTCATTTATTAGTGTTGTTGGTCTTTTGACTTGTGATTTTGATTGAAAGTAAGTTACTTTGAGTGTTATACACTCTACCTTACCTTACAATTTCGGATTTGGTCTTAAGGGCCATTTTTGGAGGCTTGTAGGACAAGCTAAGATTGTCCCACACCTCTTAATTTATTTTACCAACCCTACCTATGGATTGGGGGTCAAAAATAGACCATGTTATGTGTTTTGTAAGACAAAAAGTGACATTTATTGCACTTTTCTTACATGGGTTTTAATTTTGTCCTTAGAGGGTATGGGTTTGGAGTGTGTGTGTAAGAGACTTGTCATTCCTCTCAAGCACAAATTTATTGTGCATTGGGGTTGAGGTTTAACTTGTGATGTGGAGATAAAGATGAGTGATGTGGCATCCTACATGGAGCCACCTCACCCTCCTCTTTCCTTTTTCTATATATGAAAGTTTATTTGTTTGTTTGGGGGTTACTTAATTTCAGTTGTGCTCTTGTATTTTTAGAGTTAGAGAGTTTTTTGGAGTGCTTTTTGAATTCTGTAGCTTGTTGGAGTTGGATTGAGCTTGAAGGATCTCGGGAGTGTGATTCTTTGATCAATTTCTTACCATGGAAAGGTAGGAGATACACTCTTTTACTTGTTTATGTTCTTATGTGTGTTTTGCATGTATGTGAATGATTTATGGGCTTGTTGGGTTCTTGGGTAGAATGCCTAAGTATGGTTTAGGAGAAGGCTATGGTGATTTTATTTGTAGGAGGAATAAGAGTTTATTTCATGTTTTGGGAGGGAGTTGGGTAGGGTGCCACAACATGGATAAGAGAATGTTTGCATTTCTTAGTCGGGTGGGAGGGAGACATAAGAAGGGAGGCATAAGAGAATGTGGGAGGTATAAGAAGATCTTGATGGAGGCATAAGAATTGTGTAGGGTTTTGAGATGTATATTGGAAGATTTTAAGGTGGTCACCTAATCCCATTGGGAGGAATAAGTGATCTCCCCATAGATCCTTACTCCATTGGCTTTACATTTCAAGCCTTTTGTATGTTGAAATTTGCATTCTTGTTATTTTTTTCTTATGTTGGATGTTTTTTATATGGTTGTGAAAATTTCAATTTTGATGTTGAAGCATTGTGTAGTTGACATGAGTTGGATCCATCCTTTATTGCATTTTGGTTGGGGCTCGGGGGCCGATGAGGAGGATAGTTTCTTCTCCTCATTGGATTATTTGGGTGGAGAGTGTTGCCTCTCCCCATTTTTTTGTTGTTACTAAAGTGAAGAAAGGTGGAGCTCTTGTGGAAGACTTGGGACTTGGAGTATCTTTTGAAATTCAAAAGAAATCCTTCATGTAGAAATCATCTTGTAATTCCCACTTAAGGTGGAAGACTAGTAGATTGCATTTGTAGGAAATTTGCATTGGATATGTTTTCATTAAGTTGCAATATCATATTTTAAGAAAGCTCATTAAAGAATGTGCATTTTCCATTCTCTTCAATTTTTTGTTTGTAAAGGAACAGATTACAATGGATATCATGTTTAAAGTTTTTACTTGTAATGAAAAGGAAAGAAAGTTGAAAATATTAATGTTTGATAAAAATATGAATTGGTAAGTTATCATAGCTTTATTTTGGTTTGAAACAGCTTAAATAATCTTTGGTTTTTTAAATATTTAAAGTTAAATTTATCTATTGATATCTATATTCCTTTAAACATTCATTTTTAGAACTTTCTGGCGTATAAAGTGACCGGCACCGATTAGTCTCAACCAACGTCGGTGTACTCAATACCAACATCTGTCACTGTTTCATGGTTGCAGTTTTGAAATTTTAACTTCTAGTTTAGACTTCAACTTAAATGATATTATGACTTGCTCAATAAACCCAAATTTAATATATAATTGTTGGAAATGTCATTTAGAAAATTCTAGATCTCAAAATGTAAAAGATATGCTAAAATTTATAAGAATAGACTAAATTGACTATAACTGGTGTCGGCGACTGAACCGTCATCGACATTCCTATGACGGAAATCGGTCACTGTAAATTGCATAAATTGTAATTATTCAAACTTGAAAGATATTGTGGGGATTTTGTTTGAATTAGATTCCCTTGAAACTGTTATACCATCATGCATTTGAATAATAAGTTTCTCCTGGTACAAATCCAACATCCTTGGCATTTGAAATAATAATCTAAAATATACTAATGCCACAGGAACCGACACTAGTATTGGAACCGACATCGGTAGCACAATGGATACCGTGGTCGGTCAAGAGACCACCATTGGTCACCTGTGCGTGGACTTTTTTTTTGAAAACATATTTCCGACCAAACCATTGGCTCTTATGGATCTAAAATTCACCTAAATGCAGATCCAACCTATGAGGGTTGTGTATGCTTTTTTATACCCTACTCCAACCTACATATGGGGATTTAAATACATTAAAATCATGATCTACAAAATGGGTTTCTTCCCATAAATTAAATAAAAAAACATAACTAATAAGCAATAGATCTCAAACCATATCTAGGATATATGTTTACAGTGAAATTAAATAACTAATAATGATTGATTAAATCTAAGTTTCAACTATTCTTAACGAGGAGCCATTTGGATGGAATCCCATTCTTCTTGCATATTGGATCTAAGAAGTCTCCTCCATGGGGTTCCCTTGATCCATGACATCCACTTCTTCAACCTATAAACCAAAGAGAAACAAATGAGGAGGAACAAATGCAAGAAAAAGGATGGTTAAGGATGGGTTAGGTTGAAACTTTTAGATCTATTGGCCATAATGGATTTGATCCAAGGGTCAAAAATCAACCCTACAATTGTTAGGTGAGAATATTCATATTATGGTTGTAAATTTTAAAATAAATCAAATGCATGTGTAAATGGGTGAATGGGGCCACTTAGGGCTCTAGTGTGTTAAGTTCAAATGTAACCCTTCTAGTAGATTTTAGTGATTAATTTAATGGAAACTTATCTAGTGATGATAATTAAATTGACATTAGAACTCGATTAAGAATATTTAATTAATAATTTAGGCCCGATCTATCCTATGAAAGGTAAATTTGCTAGTAGGAATTAATTAAATGTATATTAGGGTTTGACACCCTTGTCACTTAAAAAAATAAAAAATTGTCATAACTTTCTGGATAATTGTTTAAGGATTAATGTGATTTTGAAACATCAAAATTATGGGCATTACAAATGGTTATTGATTTATGTGTGTATATTTTATCTTGGATGTTTTTATGCCATGCCATGGCCGAAGGAGGTATTATGTGATTTTGTAGGTAATTATATCACAACAATAAAAAGGAGGATTGAAGACCAACCATAGGGGAATATTAGATGGATAAAACGAAGGTCACAATGGCAACTTGTGTAATTTTTATTTTTTGTTTATATTATTAGGGGGTCCCCATGGGGAGATGACCTCCAATTGTGACTTTGGGCTATGCGTGCAATTATTCCTTTTATTTTATTTATTATAGAGTATGTGGTTTATTTTTGATGTAATTTATTTAATCAGTATTGATAAATGTGTTTTTATTAAGTAATTAAATATGTTGTCAAGCCATATGGGATGTGAAAATGAATTCATTTATTAGAGTTGTTAGTCTGTTGGAGTATGTGATTTTGATTGAGTGTAAGTGAATTTGACTACTATACACTCTACCTTACCTTGGAATTTCGTATTTGGGCTTAAAAGCCATTTTTAAAGGCTTGTGTGATAAGCCAATCTTGTCCCACACCTATTAATTTCATATCCAAACCCTACCTATGGATTGGGAGTTCAAAAATAGACCCCATTATGTGTTTTGTAAGATAAAAAGTAGCATTTGTTGTAATTTTTTTACATGTGTTTTCAAGTTTGTCCTTAGGGATGTGTGGGTTTTGATTGTGTCTGTATGAGACTTGTCATTCCTCTCAACCATGAATTTATTGTGCATTAGGGTTGAGGTTTGAATTTTGATATGGATTTGAGGATAAGTGATGTGGCATCCTACATGGATCCACCTCACCCTCCTCTTTCCTTTTTCTATATATGCAAGTTTATTTGTTTGTTTGGGGGTTACTTCATTTAATTTGTGTTATTTTATTTTCTAAGTTAGAGTTTTTGGAGTGAAAGTTGAATTCTTTGAGCTTGTTGGAGTTGGATTGAGCTTGAAGGAGCTTCGAATGAATTTCTTACCAGGGAAAGCTAGAAGATACACTCTTTTAACTTGTTTTTTTATATATATCGCGTGTTTTATGTATGTGAATGATTTATGTGCTTGTTGGGATCTTGGGTAGAATGCCTAAGTATGGTGTAGGAGAAGGGTATGGGGATTTTTCCATTCTAGGGAGTCATAAGAGTTTATTTCATGTTTTGGGTGGGAGTTGGTTTGGGTGCCCCACCTATAATAAGAATATGCTTGCATTTCTTACTAATAAGAGTTTATTTTCCTTCTATTCAAATTGTTGTATGTAAAGGAACGAGTTAGAATGGATATCATGTTTAAAATTTTACTTGTAATGAAAATGAAAATAGAGTTACAAATATTAATATTTGATCACAAAATGAATTGGGAAGTTGTCATAGCTTTATTTTTTTTGAAACAGTTAAACACTCTCTAGTTTTGATATATTTAAAGTTAAAGTTATATCTTGATATCTATATTCCTTCAAACATTCATTTTTAGAGCTCTCTAGCCTACTCAATGATCGACATCGGTCAGTGTCAACAGATATCAATGTACTCGTTACCGACATCTGTCACTATTTCATGTTTACAGTTTTTAAAATTTAACTCCTAGATTAGATTTCAACTTAAATTATATTATGACTTGCTCAACAAACCCAAACTTAATGAATAATTGTTGAAAAAATATTTTAGTTAAGTATGAATTACAAAATGTTAAAGATATGTTAAAATTCATAAGATAAACAGATCTCAAGTAGTAACCGACATCGATGAATGAACCATCATCGGTATTCCTGTGACCGACATCAAATATTGGATACCGTAGCAATTTCATTTCTACAAATATGACAACCTTTTGCTAGGCCTTGGTTATACTAGTTGATAATGAGACTCTGTTATACTTCTTGAAATTGAATATGAAGTTGATCTTTGAAATAATCTCTTATCCCCTTTGTATTTAAAAACAATACTCTAAAAACTTTTCATTTACATAGAAACCGACACCAGCAGTGGAACCGACGTTGTAGCATAGAGGTTACTGTGGTCGGTCAAGAGACCGTCATCGGTAACTTGTGCGTGAACTTATTTTAAAATATAGTGTTTCCGGCCAAGCCATTGACTCTTATGGATCTAAAATTCACCTAAATGCAGATCCAACCTATGTGGGTTGTGTATGCTTGTTTAGACCCATAATCCAACCTACATAAAGGGATTTAAATACATTAAAATCTTGATCTTTAAAATGGGTTTCTTCCCCATCAATGAAAACAAAGAAAAAATAGAAAACTAATCAATAATAGATCTTAAACCAGATCTAGGATAGATGCTTGAATTACAATAAATAACTAAGAATCCATGAGTAATCTAAGATTCAACTATTCTAAAGGAGGAGTAAATGTATGGAATCCCTTTCTTCTTGCACATTGATTCCAAGAAGACTCTTTCATGCTTTCCCTTGATCCATGGCATCCATTCGTTCAACCTACAAATGAAAGAGAAACAAATGAGTGAGCTAGGTTAAGAAATTCTTAAGAAGACTCCCTTAAGGATGGTTAGGGTTTCTTTAGGGTAGATATAATCTTGTGGTCCCTATGGATTTGATCCAAGGGTCAAGAATCAACCCTACAATTCTTAGGTGATAATATCCATACCATGGTTGTAAAACTCTAAATAAATCAAATGTATGTGTAATTGGATAAATGGGGCCACTTAGAGCTCTAGTGTATTAAGTAAAAATGTAACCCTTCTAGTAGGTTTTAGTGAATAATTCAATGGACATTAATGAAAATAATTTAAGGGAACTAAGGTTACTAATAATAAGGGTTTATTTAATGTGGATTGGATGTTAATTCCCAAGAGGGAAACTATTTAGACTAGTAAGAGAAATTAATGGACACTTATATAGCAATGGTAACTAAATTGATTTAGATCTGAAGAAGAATATTTTATTAATAATCTAGACCGGATCTATTCTATGAAATGAAACATTTTAGGTAGGAATTAATTAAACGTATATTAGGGTTTAACACCCTTGTAACCTAAAACTTAAAAAATTCTGCAACATCCTAGAAAATTGTTTAAGGATTAATTTGGTTTTAGAACATCGAAAGTATGGGCATTACACTTGGCATCAGAGTCATGGGTTTAACAATTGGACACCGTGTGCACTAGGAAACATAACGCATAACAAGAAAAATTAGCACAACTCTAAAACCTAGATGACACGACATTGCATTATGTTTTAAATCTTAGAAAATATAGAAAACCGAAAACAAAATATAGAGTAATAAACTAACTCTATCCTTGGTCTGTGTAGGAGGCATGGACCAAACATGGGGTTCTTGTATATGGACCTAGACTTACCACCCCTAGATCAGTAAGTAGTAGCCATATTGCCTTATATACTTTAGACATTGCAGTATGTTAATACTGCTATACGTGGAGGATCCGTGGGAGGGAGACACAACAGAGAGGACAAATAGCCATCAGTAGAACCTCATGTACCTTCAAAACACAGTGATGAGAATATGGAAGATAAAACCCATGTGGATCCAGTAAGACAAGATTCACACAGAGAGGTCTTGGAGACAGGGCTACAGGACATAGGGAATTATCTAAGAGCCCTAGACAACAGGATGATTATGTTGAGAGACCTAGAAGAAGACAATCTACACCGGAAGATGGCATCAGAGATATCATGAAAATACATCCATCTCATTTCACTACGGACACTCGGGGATTTCTGGGAAGAGTCATGGTTGGTTAGCTAGAGAGGATGCTTTAATCTATTTCTATGTACCAGCAACACAAAGGCTCGTGTTGTCATCCACCTTCGAGAGACAGATCAAGGGGTTTGGTGGAGGAATGAGGAGAAAAAGCTCCATATGGATTCTAAGATAATCACTTGGGAGATCGTCAAGGATCGGTTCAAAGTGCGAGATACGTATCCAAGATGTTCATTCAAAGAGAGGATAGATGAGTTGCATGACCTATATGCATCCATGACAGCTTAAGGAGTATGAGAGTTGCTTTGTGGAATTTCTTTAGTATGTAGACTATATGCAGGATGAGTAAGTGAGGATCCACAAGTTCATAAAGGTGGTTGAGAAGGCCTGCATTGCGGAAGAGACTAGGAGAAACGAAACATGATAGAGATAGAGTGCAGAGTCGTATCCTAAAGATGTAAGATAGTAGATCGAGGGTGTCAGCTCCTCCTCCTCATGGTAGACATGGTTCGGCACATTCTTCATTCAGACCACCACAACAACCACCTCAGTAGAAGAATCGACAAAATCTTCCTCTATTTATACCTCTAGAGAGATTTGTTGCTCAAAGGGGACACAACATCGAGCCTCCTCCTAGGGAACCGGTCAGACTCAGTGCATGCATGAGATCGATTAGCAGGAGCTTGTCAACAAAGTGACCTTACTAGTCCATAGCAAGATCATCGGGATCCATGACACGAGACCATTAGAGTACCGCAACATGTGCTTCTCATTCGAGGTGACCTCATACTTGCTACGAGTGCAGACTACTTGACCATCATTGGAGAGAGTTCCCTCAGAACCATAATAAAAAGAATAAGATACTAGTTTTACATCCTTCAGTGGGTGACATGGCTAGGAGCCACTGTTATCTCTTGAAAGTGCACTCGGAAAAGAGATGGCAGCAGGTGTTCTAAGTCTAAAAATATCTCTCGCTCTCGTAGAAACAATGGGGACACCTTAGGTCTATGGGTATACCTAATTTGAGGTAAACCTCTCGGGTTTAAAAGGATGGCTCCTTATTAGTGTTCACTAGACTACTTTCTGGGAGTTTTAGGGTTAGGAGGTGATTGAGAATGAAATAATTACGAAGGTGATACACCAAATTTTGAGTGGAGAACTTGACTTGAGTGGGATACACAACTGAATTGTGAATAATTCTTTGTGTGCACGAACCAATTTCACTTTCGCAGAATGTAAGGGAAAAAGCACTTAATTTTTACTAAGGGAAAATCACAACAAGACTAGTAAGCTAACATGCACAATGATATTTATCATAAAATAGTAGATCTCGCAGCAGGTAAAGTGACTAATCGGGAATGTTGATTCACAAGATCAATGCCTGGCATACACAAGACGAAGAATAACTTGGAAAGGTAAGAGTAATTCAACACTCGAGGGTAAAAGCGGCAGAAATTGCTTCAAGTACTCATATCAAAAGATCTTTTGGGAAAAATATCTGAAATGTTTTTCTCCTCCTTGTGCTTTGTAAGAGCACACAATATATATAAAAAGTTCAACCCCTTTCCTAAAAATAGAATAAGGTTGTACTCGCCCATGTGTCCTAATTTTATCCCTTAAATAAAGGAATAAAATAATACAAACTAGGGCATGTAATAGAATAGGCATTATCAGCCTCAGATACAATTCAGTCAAACTGCAGTTGACTGTTCTATTTTTAGGAAAGAAAGATGAATAATTGCTAAATTTAAAATATTACTTGTTAGGCAAGTCTTCTCTGTTTGAACATGCAAGTTCGTCATCTTCTCTGTTCTGTCTGTTGTGAAGGCATGTAAAATTATCTCCTGTGTTTAGAAAAAAGGGATGCAACTTTTAGCCATATTTGCAAAAATAAAGTGAAGTGGGGACCATCTCCAAGGTGTACATGTTTTTTTATTTCCTTCAATGATCTCGGATAGTCATGAAAGTGGCATTTGCAAATTTGTTCGAAAACCCCATGTGGGGACCACCTTGGTTTGTTTGGAATTTTGGATGCTTCCACTTTCATGAACTTAGGTAATTTACATGTGTTTGATAAAAGGGGACCACCCCTTGCCTAGCCCACCACGTATATGATTCACCACCCTTAGACTTTGGCACATAATACAATTTTTCCCTTTTCGGGACTTTTGGCATATATAACGGTTTGCTTTGATTTTGCAGGCATACACCATAGTTTAGACTTTAGATAGTCTTGGTGAATAATTTTTGATTTGTCCATGTGGGCTGGCCCCTCTCCAACAATGACTCAACCCTTTCTGGTCTTAGGCAGTGGTAACCCTAACCATTGGCAGTTTGGCTTGGATTTTGTGAGTGCTAATGGCCCTTGATCTTTTACCTCAGTTTATCTCCTCCGTTGATCCTATAACCCGGATTAGGGTTCTGGCCCGAGCATTGAATACGGTTGGTGGCATTTAATTTGGCTCTATCACTTTGAACCCTGTGTAGAATGATCACCGCTCAATCTAGAACTTGGCATTTGATGAATCGTTGATGCTTTACTGTGGGTTAGGGTTTATCACCCTAGTTCGATGAATGGTTTATACTCTTGCGAGCTCTGCTTGGTCATTTCATTCATTTTTGTCAATTTGCGGTGAAGCCCTAGCAAATTTTTGCTCGCTCTGCAACTTTGATGGAAACTTGGAGATTTTAAAGGTTTTCGAGCTTGCATTTATGTTCCTGAGCCTTCGATGCCATTAATACTTGACTATTGCATACGTTTTGAAGGATCTAGAGGTATTTCCTTTTATTTTTCAGTTTTGTGCTCGGCTTTTCCATTTATATATGAGCTAAATATCATTACCATTTAATATTCTACTTTGTATCACCTGTGGAGTGATGATTCTATGTTTTCTCTCTGGTTCTCTACTTTTGGTAGTTAATGAGCTCGATTCGAGCCTATGGAAGGAGATGCCGGCATGGTTTTTTTGTTGTTTCATTACTGGTGAGTTCCTTGCACTGTTTCTTCTTTTCTTTCGGGCTCAAGTTTTAATCCTACAACGTTGTATCTTTGCTACCTTGGTTATAATGTTCGTAAAACGAAAATATTTGTCGGTCTGCTTTGACCTTGAGCTCGGAACTTACTTCACTTGAATTTTGATGAACCTTTCTGTGCTCGGGTTTTGATATTTAACCTATAAATATGGCTCTGTACTTAAAGGTGTAGTCTGTTTGATCCTTTTTAGCTCGACGTTCAAACTCTATTTCATTTTCTTGTAGATGTATATTTGGCGTCATGACATGCCTCCTTCCTAGACCTGTATAAGTTCAAGCTTTTTGACTTGTTTGTTTTGTCTTCATCCTTAGGCATGGTGAGTTCTTTAACCATTTTCTTATCATAGCTTCTCCTTTTCGAATTCGAGCTTAACCTCTATACCCCTAAAGGAAACGTAGAGATCTCTGGTTATTCATTTGATAATGAACTATTTCTGTGTGTATGAAGTTCATCTTTCTTCTTTAATGAATTTTCGAGCTTGACAAGCCACTAACACTTGTAGAAGAACTCTTTCTGTGCTGATGTTTTGGTATTTCACTTGTAGACCGGCCTGGTACTTGGAAGTGTTTCCTGTTTTGGTTCTTTGTTTTTGATATAATCGTTGTTTCTTCATGTAGTAGATGTATGCTTGGTATTTGTCTAACTATGTCTGAAGATGTAGTGAGAGGAACCTCACTTCTTAGCATTGGTTTTTGGTATTCCTTCTTTGCAGGACTGTCACATTTCTTCTTCCTTTTGTAGATGTATACTTGACTTGTTGATCATATTTCGTAAGGCATGCCTTTAGCTGGACCTTTACCGAGCATTGTAGTTTACTCCTTAAGTTGGAAGATGAATGATATCTTCTATATTACGTAGTTTTGACATTTGCGTTCGGGATAATGAAGAATCTAGAAGTTGTATGCTTTTCATTTGTTGTAAATATGATTGCATATTGTCGCATAATGAAGTAAATATCTATTTTCTGGAAAGTGAAAGAAAGTGCTTAGTTTTATTTTCTGTAATAGTACTTTACTTCCCATAAGTCATATTAGCAAGTATTTCGCATTATTTCTCAATTGTATTTTTCTCGGAAAAGTCCATTTTGCAAGGGAAAATCTCGGCAATTTTTTCCTGAATCCTTCTCTGCTCTAGATTCTTATGATTCGACCATTTTAAAAGGATGTGAATATCTCTCTTGCTGGTCCGATCACTTGAATGAAGTTGTCCATGCTGGCTTTACTTGATTCATTGCAACTTTTCTAAAAAATTTGTAAATTAGTTGCTTCTTTGATTCATACTCAAATAAATAAAGGAACATTGATAGCTTTTGTATCGATGAGAAACTTAAAAACATGCATGTATCGTTTGATCATGATATCAATTTTAAAAGTGATGAAACATGAATTTCCTTAGATTTTTTTCTTCCTTTACTAGCTCAGATAGCTTAGAAAGCAACGTACTAGCTAAAAAGCATGTGTTTCAATTCTACTTTAAATCGAAAATCTATTTTACATGGGGAGACTCTGGAAATTTTTTCGAAAATGTTGTTTCCTCTATTCCTTCTTAGATTTTTTAATCTTGATTTTCAAAATACGTCTTTCTTGACCCATTCTAATGCTTGATGCTTCCTGCAAATCATCTGAAAATGATATTTTATCCTCATTCCTTAATTGCTTCCTTCTTAACTAGTTAGATTGATTTTCATTCTATTTCGCAACTGTTCTACAAAACTCAAAAATAAATTAGAATAAATAGGCTTTTGGCCTCTCTTGTATCCATGTGGTTTATTCCTTCTTGCTTCCTTCCTCTGCAAGTTGTTTTTCAACTTCCTTCATGTGTTATTCTTCATATTTGTTTCTTTTTCGATAACTTCAGATTCTGCCTTTTCTTACCCAATCCATAGCTTCTTTGATTTTCTCTTACCACTCTCTCTTTATAAACTCTTCCTTTTCCTTGTTGCCAGCTCATCTATATTTCTTTGTTTCAAGTACCATTAGATACTTTGAATTCAGAAATTGTATTCGCTTTAGAACATGAGTATTGGAATAACATTGTACCACAGGCTCAATTTGACAGATGGTTCTCTTGTCTTGCAGGTGTTAAGAAATGGAGATGGAAGCAGAAAATGGAGGAGTTGAGATGGAGATGGAAAGGCTGAGGAGTGGAGACAAAAGACAAAAAAGGCAATGATGGGTTCCTTTTTACTCCTATTCTCTTATTCTTTAGCACACGTGGTATTCTCATTTCCATGTATATGATGAGTCACTTAGTCATATCCCACGGCTTGTGTGGGAAAGCTTATGATCTCTTATGAATAAAGCATTAAATTGAAATAATGAGTTGATTATCTCTTTCTACATTCAATTTTCTTTTGGTTGTATAAATGATGTAGGCAACTCAATATCTCAATGAAATGAATTAACATAAGGGATAACTTGAAGTGAATACCTATAACTCCGGTGGATAATCATTGAATGAAATGTGTCTCTTTGTAAGATGAGTGTGATTATCTTAGCTTCCATTTTTCGTTTTGACTCCTTTCTCGTTATCTCCATTTGAAAATTATTCACATGTTTGTTTGTCAATATTTTCTTGATGGAAGTAGTAGGAAAGGAATCAATTTGTAATCTTTTATGGCAGCATAGGTAAATGCAGACTTATATTTATAACAACTTTAATGAAAATAGAGAAATAAAACTGATAGGCATCAAGATAATAACCATGAATCTGATTGTCTGAAAACTTCCACTATGTCTATTGTTCCAAAACTATACACCTTACATATTCTGCAATCCAGTGTCTTCATTGGGATAACATAGATGTCCTTCGGGGCTTGTGTTCTCTTCTTGAGGATATTCATGAGATTTCAAACTATGTGAGTTGTTACGCTTTTGTAACAACACACATAAAGCTACAGATTTCACTTAATCATTTTAAAAATCAACAATAACACAATAATCTGACGTAAATCCCTTAACTTAGGTATAGTTCACCAAAGTTGTCCGTCGTAACGAAGTTTTGAGTTGCCCATTTTTGCACAAGTGCAAATATTGTCAACATTTCTAGCGATCTTGTGAGGAAAGCTACCTACTAGCTTGTAGAATAGTGCCTTACTCTTGTCCATTGGGTATGGAGTCCAAATTTGAAAACAAACTCTGCCCTTTCCCGATAGGTCCAACCCTTTTAAAACAAATAAATCTGGGAAAATATCTGAAAACAGACCATGTGCATGAATGCACTTATTAAAAATAAAGAATGATGTAATGTGCAAAACTACACTTATTGAAAGGGAAATCCTATTCTCACCAATCACCGTAAGATTTTCAATAACAATGTTTTAGAAACATACCATTCACAGGAATGGGAAGATGGAGGAGTTGAGATGGAGATGGAAAGGTTGAGGAGTGGAGACAAAAGACAGTAGAAAGGCAATGATGGTTTCCTTTTACTCCTATTCTCTTGTTCTTTAGCACATGTCGTATTCTCATTTCCACGTATATGATGAGTCACTTAGTCATATCCCACGGATTTGTGTGGGAAAGCTTATGATCTCTTATGAATAAAGCATTAAATTGAAATAATGAGTTGATTATCTCTTTCTACATTCAGTTTTCTTTTGGTTGTCAGACAATGATGTAGGAAACTCAATATCTCAATGAAATGAATTAACATAAGGGATAACTTGAAGTGAATACCTCGTAACTCCAATGGATAATCATTGAATGAAATGTGTCTCTTCAGTAAACTCTTGTGTGATTATCTTAGCTTCCATTTTTCATTTTGACTCCTTTCTATTATCTTTGTTTGGACATTATTTCCTTTGTTTGTTTGTCAATATTTTCTTGATGGAAGTAGTAGGAAAGGAATCAATTTGTAATCTTTTATGGAAGCATAGGTAAACGCAGACTTATAAATCATAACAAATTTAATGAAAATATAGAAATAAAACTGATAGGCATCAAGATAATAACCGTGAATTTGACTGTCTCAAAACTACCACTATGTCTATTGTTCCAAAACTCTACACCTTACATATTCTACAATCCAGTGTCTTTATTGGGATAACATAGATGTCCTTCGAGGCTTGTTTTCTCATTTTTGAGGATATTCATGAGATTGCATACTATGTGAGTTGTTACATTTTGTAACAACACACATAGCTACGATTTCACTTAATCATTTTAAAAAATCAACAATAACACAATAATCGAGCGTAAATCCCTTAACTTAGGTATAGTTCACCAAAGCTGTCTTGTCAGTAATAAAGTTTTGAGTTGCCCATTTTGCACAAGTGTAAATATTATCAACGTTTCTAGTGATCTTGTGAGAAAGCTACCTACTGACAAGTGTCAGACTAGTGCCTTACTCTTGTCCATTGGGTATGGAGTCCAAATCGAAAACAAACTCGCCCCTTTCCCGATAGGTCCAACCCTTTTAAAACAAATAAACTGGGAAAATATCTCGGTAAATTCCTGACCATGTGCATGAATGCACTTATTGAAAATAAAGAATGATGTAATGTGCAAAACGTGTTGCACTTAACCAAAGGGAAATCCTATTCTCACCAATCACTGTAAGATTTTCAATAACAATGTTTGAGAAACATACCATTCACAGAGAATCGGAAGTTCCTCTCCATTCGTGCTTAGAAAGCTAAAAAGTATTGTTTTCTTTCCAAGCTGATATCATGTAAGGACCACTCCAAAGTGTATCAAAATTTGAGTGTCTTCCTGGCTTGAAGACGATCAAAATACCATTTTAACACAATATCTCCTTCATTAAAGATTCTAAATTTGGCTTTCTTATCAAAAATCTTCTTCATCCGATTCTCGATTCTTATCCATGTTTGAATGAGCTTGATCTTTTAGTTCTTGTAATTCCATCAATTCTACGTATAACGGACTGCAATGGTTCATTCTCAAGTAATTCTATCTCGATGTGCAAATCCAATGCAGTAACTCAACTCAAATTGACATCCACGCTTCTTTCCCATACACAAGCTTGTATGGTGAATTTCCAATCGATCTCTTAGGGGTCACCCTATCAGCCCAAAGTGTTGAGTTCAACATAAGATGCCAAGCTCTTTGATTATCTTTGAGTGTTCTTGATTATTCTCACATGATTCTTGTTAGTCCTTTCAGCTAATCCATTGCCTTATGGGTAGTAATTAGATGAAGAGCTCAAGTAGATTCCAAGGCTAATAGCCCTAACAAAACTTTACCTTAGCACCAAGAAATGCTAAAGCATTATGTGATATGATAGTTGTTGAACACCAAATCTATGACTATACCTTCATAAAAGGCTAGTATTGAAGCTTCATTAGCATCCCTCAAGGCTCTTTGCCTCAGTCCATCTTGTAAATTAATATGTAGCAGTTAGAATAAATTTATGTCCCTATGAATAAGGAGGGTTAATCACTAGGAAGATAAAGTCAATACGCCACTACATAAAGGGATGATCATCTGAAATAGGTAGAAAGGCAGCGAAGCTAAACATTCCATTTTTTGACAAAGAAAGCACATTTCTTGCACTTTTCGATCCATGTGAAACCGTCCTTAAATATACTAGGCCAATAGTAAATTGCTTTCATGATTTTAAAAGTTGTAGTTCATGCGCCGAGAAGTGACCTCCTACAGGTCCTTCATGAAATTCGATAATATCTTTTGAATTTTGTCATAATCGACACATCGCAACAAGATTCCATTTATATCTCTTTTAAACAATACACTATCCACGAAAAGATAAGGAATAACTTGTAATCTGAAATATCTTCATTTATTCTTATACATACCTTCCGGATAGGTGTCATGTTGTAGATAGTTAACCAAATCAGTCATCCATCTCAATTCTTGAATTTCTTGAGGATGTTCGACTAAAGTTGCTGATCTCCGGTTGTAACATAACATTTGATTGTTGATACGTGGTTTTAGCATGTTGTTCTAAATCTTTGGGTTCGTATAGGCTATTTTTCCATATCAGTAATTAAGTGCTCACATAAACCCTTACCTCGAATAAATCTTTGCAACTCGTATATCAACATCATATTCCATAACCTTCGTTATCCACCTGCTCTTTTCTCATTCAACTCTTTGTTCAATAAGAAAGCATTCACATTTGGATGAGAAACAACAACATGAATTCTATTGTTTGAAAGCATGTACTTAAAATTCTTTAGTCCTCTAACTATGGAAAGTACTTGTTTTTCAAGGAATGTGTACCTTGTTTCGTAATCATGCAAGCTCTGTCCAAAGAAAGAAATTGGTTGTTTGATATTCTCGTCATTGACCTGAATTAGAATAGCTGAGATTGTTTTAGCTCCTGCAAGTGCATACATTATAAAATATTTTTCAAAATTTGGATTTGCAAGAGTAGGAGCCTGAGAAATAGCTGTTTTAATAGCCTCGAAACCTTCTCTCCCTTCGCTGGTCCAAGAGAATGTTTTCTCTTTCCTTAGCATGGTTGTCAATGGCTTAACCAAAGCTACAAAATCTGGGACAAATCTTTTGACAAAGTTGATTTTTCCCAGAAAACTCTGTAATGCCTTCTTGTGATGAGGTAATGATAGTTGTGATATGGCTTCAATTCTGAAGGGATCAATTGCTAATCCCTGTTTGGAAACAATATGGCCGAGTAGCTTACCTTCATGTACTGAAAAGATAGACTTTTTGGGATTCAAAGATATTCCAAACTACCTGCAGATCTGGAAGGTCTGTCTCAAATGCATTAGATGTTCATCAGAATCTTTTGAGAATACAGTGACATCATCTAAATAAACAAGTATGCATTGATTCAGTAGGCTACAAAAAGCCATGTCCATTACACGTTGAAATGTTGCACCGGCATTTGAAAGACCAAAAGGCATTCTTTTATAAGCGTAAGTACCCCACTTGGTGGTAAAAGCTATTTTATATCTATCCTCTCCTCGGACTAAAATCTGATTATATCCACTGTAACCATCTAGAAGGGATAGTCTATCTGATCCTAAAACTGTTCTCAAAATCTGATCCATGTTCGGTGGTGGATAATGATCTTTTAGTGATGCTTTGTTAAGATCTCTAAAATCCACACATAATCTAATTTATCCATTCTTTTTCCTAACTAGAACGAGATTGGCTACCCATCTTGAATGCTTAACTTGGAAAATAATTCCTGATTCAATCAATTTTGATAATTCTTTCCTCATAAGAGGTTCTATTCTGGGATTTATAGGCCTTTGTTTCTACCTAATAGGTTTAGAATTTGGTCGTAATTCAATCGTATGTTGTGGTAGATTAGTGTCAAACCCTTTCAAGTCTTGGTATCTCCAAGCGAAAACATCTTTAAATTTAGTGCAAAGCTTAATAAAAGACTGTTTTTCGGATAAGGAACATACCTTTCCAAGAAATAAGTTCTTTCCTTCATCAATTGAAACCTCTTCGTAATTATCAGCATGAGTAGACATCTTAGCTTTGTCCTTTCTTAACTGGTCATCAGTGTTAAAGATGTCTTCCAATGTGACAAGTCCTCAGGAAACTTGTTTTTTTAATCGAACAATTTGGTCACCATATAGATGTTGTAATTTATCATGATTCACTGCAGAAAATTCAGCTTCTTGCTGCAAAAACCTATAGATTTGATCATCACTCTCAAACACCTGCCAATTAGATTCATTATCAAGTATAGAAGGTCGACAATCAGCTTAACATGAGGCTAAACTTTGTTTCTTTCTATTTGTTCCAGCACTTCGAAACTAGCACCAATTGCTGCAAGTCTATTAGCATGTTTATTTTCGGCTCTAGGAATAGAATGAATATTAATGGCATCAAAATATTCCATTAAGTCTAAAACTCTATGCCTGTAAGACTTTATTAATGGATTCTTACATAGATTGAACTTTTTTACTTGATTTATTACTAACCCAGAATCGCCAAAAACCTGTAACGTGTTGATCCATCTTTTTCTGGCCCAAAGTAAGCCATGAATTAATGCTTCGTACTCAGCTACATTACAAGTGCACGAAAATTGAAGACTTAGAGCTGTAAAATACCTTTCATTTGTTGGGGAAGTGAGCATCAGACTTGCTCCCTATCCTTTCTTATTCTTAGCTCCATCAAAATGAAGCTTCCAAATCCCTTCGTTTCATTTTTCTGTTTTGGACAGCAAAGGAACCTTGGCACTTTCTTCGTGCATGTAATAAACACTGAAAAGATGTTCTTTAACTATTTTCTCATCCATTAACATGTTAGAAACACCTTCTAGTGCTGAAATTTGAGCTACATCATCAAAATCATATTGATCTAAAGCTGAATAATTCGCTACTACATTTGTTGAATGAGGCTTGATATGAAATCTAGCCAATGGCTCAGAATTTATGGTAACCTTAGTGCCATAACGTGTAGTGAAAAATAAGAAAGACCAATCAGAAGAGAGGTAGCCTCCTATTTTTGATGTAAAGTCCCTAGATAGGCACAAGGTAAAATATGGAGGTAAATCCACAACTAGTAACATCTTATAAAATGGAAACATTTGGGCAAGCATGTAACGTTACCTAGAAATTTCTGATTACTCTAAGCTGTATTGGTTGTAGTCCTATCAAGGTGTAAAACACTCCTTTCGTAGGTTCATATTGCATGCCTAATTTCTTAGCAATTGACTTAGCCATGACTGTTTACTACTTGCACCGATGTCTACCATGTAGTTATGAACTAAATTTTCTCCAATAATCAGGGATAGATAAAAAGGTGGTGGCTTTTTTATGTCATGAGCATTTAGAACCTTTACGAACCATCCATACAACATCTTTACGCGATCCTGATGAAGCATTCTAAGGACCATATCTGTATTTTGGGCTTCCTTTCATTGTTCTTTTTAAGAAATCTACGGTTTAGCTAGTTCATGAGAGAGTAAATCTTGTTGTCCTGGAATGCTTAAGGCATCCCACATCGAGATGTTAACATTGTGTTTCTTCATCACATCAATAATATTTAAAGAAGCAACAGTCTTAGAGATAGATTTGACCATTTTAGCATAAGCTTTAGCAAAAACTGACTCTGCTTCAGTAGCCTTGGATATCTGAGGGATAAAAATCTTCTTAGATCAGGTGTAGCTATTTTTGTTGCTCTATACCAGCTACAACACTTGTTGTTTTATGAGGGGCAGCAGGACTGTTGGCTAATTTTGAGATTGTAGATGTTGATATATCAGCAATAGTTGGCAGCACAGGTTTGTTTTGTTGTTTTTTGTTTTCGGTAGCTTTCTCTTGAGCTCTAGTGGTAACAACAATGAAATCCTCCTCATTAAAGCTGACCAAATTCTGTTCAGGTGTTTTCTAAACATGAATTTCTTGCTGCCCACCCTCCATTTGAGGTATGAACAATGCTTCAGATTAAGGTTGCGCAACAAGATTTAGGTTCAGGAATGCATTTGGGTAATTTACAGTTTGATGAGGTTGATTATAAGTTTGGCACAACTCTTCTCAGAACCATATTAATTGGAACCAAAGCGTTAGATGTACTAGGAACATTAGAATCAAACTACCTTTGCTAGTAAGGTTTCTTGTAAGTTTGATTTTGCTGGTAAGGCTACCTATTCTACTAGTTTTGCTTGTAAGGAGTTTGATATGGCCTATTGGGCAATGTAAGCTTATTTTCAATTGATGTCAATTTATTTCCCATAGTTTGTAAGGCTTTAAACATATCTGGGGATGGGTATGCAATAGTAGGCTCTATGATTGTGATAGGTTGTGGGATAGGAGCTAAATCTGCTAAAAATGGCATTGTTGGCCTTGGTGCTAACTTTCTAGCCTGAATAAGGCTATTTTCAGCTTTTATGGCCATGTCATAGGCTCCTGGAAGAGTAAAAGTTCCCATGGATTAAATCATGGTTGCAATATCACTATTCAATGCTCTGAGGTAATAAAGGAAAGTGTGATCAGCTTGAGGCTTAACACTTGCTGGGATTCTTTCCCAAGTTCTAGAAAAATGAATGTTGAAACTAGACAAATATTCATGAGGGGCTCTCTTGATAGTAGATAGCTATTCTATTAGGGACAAATGATCTGAATTGTCTTGGAACTGTTCCAGCAATTTCTCTCCTAATCCATCCCAAGTTCTTATGCTTCCAATTTCTAGGTTCCTATACCATTGCAAGGCTTGTCCTTTAAAAGATGCAGCTAAAATTCTTAAAGCTACGTCTTCATGAGTAATATTGTGGACTGCACATATGGCTGCAACATCTTTGATGTGTTCAATTGGTGTAACTTGATTTTCACCAGTAAATGATGGTAGACTTTTCAGAGTAGCATTAGGAATGTCATGATATACTGTAATTACTAATGGGCTTCCATTAGTAAAGGCTGCAAAATTTCTGGGTGGTTGAATAGCCATTGGAAAAATTGGGATATTGATTGAAAAATTTATTCGTGGTGAAGGAATATCAGGAGGGTTTTCAAAACCAGGTCTGTTATAAGGCAAAGTATTACCAACCCTTCTTCTTCTAACAGATTTCAAAGGTAAAGAAACAAACTCAGGAGGAATACCTCTTACCGATGATCTTGTAGTCACTTTAGGCATGGAACATGCTACAATACTAGTATGAAAGTAGTCCAATGGAGTCACCAAAAGATCATAGAATCTTTAGAATTAATTTTCAACAGCTTTTCTCCAGAAAGTAACTTTTATTTGCTATAAATATGCTTTTCATCTGCTCTAGAATATGAAATTTACATGCAGATCTGATTCGTGGTCCCATCAAAGCGTGCCAAAAATGTTATCTCTCGAAAGTGCACCCGACACAAAGATGAAAGTAGGTGTTGTAAGTCTACAAAATATCTCTCGTTCTCGTAGATACAATGGGGGCACCTCAGGTCTGTGGGTATACCTATTTTGAGGTGAACCTCTAAGGTTAAAAGTCGATTCCTTATTGGTGTTCACTAGACTTCTTTATGGGAGTTTTAGGGTTAGGAGGTGACTGAAAATGAAATAATTACGAAGGTGATACACCAAATTTTGAGTGGAGAACTTGACTTGAGTGGGATACACAACTGACTCGTGAATAATTATTTGTGTGCATGAACCAATTTCACTTTCTCGTAGAATGTAAGGGAAAAAACACTTAATTTATACTAAGGGAAAATCACAACAGTACTAGTAAGCTAACATGCACAATGATATTTAGTAGAAAATAGTAGATCTGCAGTAGGATAAAGTGACTAATCAGGGAATGTTGATTCACAAGATAAATGCTGGCATACACAAGACTGCAGAATAACTTGGAAAGGCAAGAGTAAATCAACACTGTAGAGGGTAAAACTGGTAGAAATTGCTTCAGTACTCATATCAAAAGTTCTTCTAGGAAAAATCTCTGAAATTTTTTTCCCCTCCTTGTGCTTTGCAAGAGCACACAATATATAGCAAAAAGTTCAACCCCTTTCCTAAAAATAGACTAAGGTTGTACTCGCCTATTCATGTGTCTAATTTTATCCCTTAAATAAAGGAATAAAATAATACAAAATAGAGCATGTAATAAAAGCAGGCATTATTAGCCTCGAGATACAATTCGGTCAAATTGCGGTTGACATTCTATTTTAGGAAAGAAAGATGAATAATTACTAAATTTAAAATATTACTCGCTAGGCAAGTCTTCTCTGTTTGAACATGTAAGTTCGTCATCTACTCTACTCCGTGTGTGTGAAGGAATGCAAAATTATCTCCTCTGTTTAGGCAAAAAAGGATGCATATTTTAGCCATATTTGTAAAAATAAAGTGAAGTGGGGAACATCTCCAAGGTATACATGTTTTCTGATTTCCTTCACTGATCTGGATAGTCACGAAAGTGGTATTTACAAATTTGTTCGAAAACCCCATGTGGGGACCACCTTGGTTTGTTTGGAATTTTGGATGCTTCCACTTTTGTGAACTTAGGTAATTTACATGTGTTTGATAAAAGGGGACCACCCCTTGCCTAGCCCACCATGTATATGATTCGCCACCCTTGGACTTGGCACATAATACAATTTTTCCCTTTTCGTGACTTTTGGCATATATAACGGTTTGCTTTGATTTTGCGGGCATACACCATAGTTTAGACTTTGGATAGTCTTGGTGAATAATTTTTGACTTTCCACGTGGGCTTGCCCCTCTCCAATGATGACTCAACCCTTTCCATTCTTAGCCGGTGGAAACCCTAACCATTGGCAGTTTGGCTTGGATTTTGTGAGCACTAATGGCCCTTGATATTTCACCTCGGTTTCTCTCCTCCGTTGATCCCTGTAACCCAGATTAGGGTTACGCCCAAGCATTGAATACGGTTGGTGGCATTTAATTTGGCTCTATCGCTTTGAACCCTATGTAGACCGATCACCGATCGATCGGCACTTGGCGTTTGATGAATCGTTGATGCTTTACCATGGGTTAGGTTTTTCACCCTAGTTCAATGAATGTTTTATACTCTTGTGAGCTTTGCTTGGTCATTTCATTCGGTTCTATCAATTTGCATGGGTGAAGCCCTAACAATTTTTTGCTCGCTCTACAACTTTGATGGAAACTTAGAGATTTTAAAGGTTTTCGAGCTTGCATTTCTGTTCCTGAGCCTTCTACGGCATTAATACTTGACTGCCATTGCATACGTTTTGAAGGATCTCGGAGGTATTTTCTTTTGTTTTTCGGTTTTGTGCTTGGATTTTCCGTTTATATATGAGCTAAATATCATTTCCATCTATTATTCTGCTCTGTATCACTTATCGAGTGATGAATCTAAGTTTTCTCTCTGGTTCTCTACTTTTGGTAGTCAATGAGCTTGGTTTGAGCCTTTGGAAGGAGATGCTAGCATGGTTTGTTCATTGTTTCATTCTTGGTGAGTTCCTTGCACCGTTTCTTCTTTTCTTTTGGGCTCAAGTTTTCATCCTACAACGTTGTATCTTTGCTACCTTGGTTATAATGTTCATATTATGAAAATATTTGTGGGTCCGCATTGACCTTGAGCTCGGAACTTACTTCACTTGAATTTTGACGAACCTTTACGTGCTCGGGTTTGGATATTTAACTGTAAATCTAGCTCTATACCTAAAGGTGTAGATTGTTTGATCCTTTTAGCTCGACATTCGAACTCTAATTTGTATTCCTGTAGATGTATATTTGGCATCATGTAATGCCCCCAACCTAACTTGTCTCGGTCAGCTTCATCTCCTTCTTGGCATGGAGGGTGGAGCTATTAATGTATGATGTGACAGAATCCTTGCTGGTGGCCGCACCCACTGTTTTCCCTGTTTTTGCAAATCTTTTGTTTTCCTTTTTTACCTGCTCACGCAAGAGACTTTGGTGGCCGCACATGCTCATTGATTAAAATGTTGACTTCTCCTGCTATTCACGTGGTCTCCTGTCGTGTCTGTTCAAACCGCGAATGCTTGTTTTGCACTCCATCAAATGCTGAAACAGATGAAATTGCTACAGCGTGTTCTGGATAGTGGTTTCATTAATGGTGAAATGAAGGTCTGTCTCCCTGGCGTTGCGTGGGTGGGTGTGGATTCTCAAATTCGTGCTATACAGGTAGTTTCAGTGGAGCGTAGAACTGAAATTTCTCCCAGGAAAGTGCTGTGAGGAAGTGGTTCGCTATATGCCGCAGCTACAGGGTAGAGAAGTAAACTTACCTTAGATAATCAGTGGCCTCCAGGGAGAGTAAGTGCGGCGGCCTTCGCGGCAGGTGATCCCAAGGAATCATTGGTGCCGAACCCGATGTTCGTTGCATGAGACCACAAATCCACGATTAGTGGTTGCAAAAGCTTGCAGCTGTAGTAGAAGGACGAGATAAAGTTTTAGTTGAGCTGTCTTGCCTTTTCATTTTGGAAAGTCACTTCTGTCCAGGTGGTGAATTTAACATGGAAGAAGCTCGATCAAATCTTGAAGGTAGTTTTAGGGTCTAAACTAGACGTGAGTGCTCAAATGAGTTCCCTTCTGTTGCAAGAGAATGAATTTATAGTCCTTATTCCATTCACAAAGAAGCAGCGCCCAAATAGTATCAGTATTAGTGGAATGAATTTGAAGCTAGATATTACTGAAAAGGATTGCAAACAAAGCGTAAATAGTGAGAGTTGTGATAGATTACAGTCGTGTTGTAAAGGGAGCATATCAAGGGAATCTATTTGTGAGTCTTCAGGAAATCATTCTCTAGCCATCGCAGATAATGCTTGGCATGATATCATTTCAGATATAGCTCTGCTGAATACTTCATCAAATATTTTACATGACGAGCAGTCTTCAGCCAGTGCCAAAAGTGTGTTGGGAAAAAGGAATGAATTGCATGATAATGACAAAGCTGATGAGAGCAGACCGGTTGATCTTTCATTAAATTCCTTTAGATTCTATGAGCTTAGAAACGGTAAAAAGCATAAGGATCCAGACAACAAAAGGTAAAAAGTGGAAGGTATCATTACCATGAATCCTCAGTAGTAACAGGAAAATCGACTAAGAATGCCAGATCTGCATTTGTTGAAATCCTTGATGAAAGGAGCCATGCACTTGGTGGACATATTATTTGTTCAAAAGAATGCTCCGCAACTGATCCACAAGAAATTTATTCTTCTAGGCTTTTAAAGCTAATTAGGGATACAGATAGTGAGACGAGAACCCTCTGCAAGAGCTTGAATGAAAAACTCAAAGAAAAAGAAAACTGTGGGAGGCAAAGGGAAGTTCTCTCATATCCTTTTGCTTTGCAAAGGCCAATCAAGATCTTCATGGTTCTGAACATTGTTAACGGGTTCTTGGAAAAACACAACACATGCAAGCCTCTTGGAGCAATATCAAAGGAGCATTGAAGCAGCTCTGCTGTCATGGATTTGAAGAAGTTACCATGGATGACATTGAGCAACTTGCAAAGCTTTGCCCAAAGTTTACCGGAATGGTTATTGTTTCTCTTGCGTGGTATTTGGGACACCGTGTGGGTGAGAAGCGTGAGTTTGGTGGAGAAATAATTTTGGGACTACGGGGAGAAGGGGTCTGCACGTGCGTGGCCATGAGATGTAGCGTTTAAAACAGGCATGATAAGCCCTAACCCTCTCTCTTAATGATTTATTTCTTTTAGCATTTAGATAAATCAATATCTGCAATTTTGTTCGAATGCTGTAGATGTGGGTTTCTTTTGGAATGTGGATGTGTTTTTGTTTTACTAAATAGATAGCGTTTGGACTCTGGATATCATATAACATGTATTTACACATATTGACTCCTTCTTGAAAGAGATGCTCAAAAGAGACGAGTTTTCCAAATGACTTTTAATCATAATTGCATGAACTGATCTCTCCCCCTTTACAATTTATCTTATTTACTTGTTTAAAGTAGAAGAAATCTCTACATCTATTCTTGCTCTACGATTTTATAATGTTGGTTTATCTTTTTCCTTGATTATTCCTTTGAATGATGGTTTCTGTAGAAAATAGTATGGAGCGTGAATGAGGTTTATAATTTTTCTTGTATTGTTTATATTATGTAGAAAATGGCTTGAAAAAGGGAATTTCCGATATGACTGTATTTGGATTTTACTATGGTTTTATAATAATTTAAACTCCCATTGAAAGGTCTAAAGACCTACGGAGACCGATAAGTATCAACTCGATGCTCCTTTAAAGGAAAACTTTGGGATGGGTTTTCAAGCAAGCGTGGTGCCTCCATGTGTTATTCCAATAGGGGCCGAGTTATTTGAATAGTCAATACACAAACTAGGCTAGCGGAGGCTGCCAAGTGTCTTAATGGCACTGATTCAAAGATTTAAAAAAGAAAAGGTTTCCAATCGAGGGCCAGACTGCCGCGTGTCCCAGGGAAAAGTGGGTCATTGAGGAAAAGTTGGTTCTTTGCCCCTTGTTGTATCAAAAGGGGTAAAAGTTACAAAATGGATGGCAACTCTGCCAAGAAAAAGTCAGCGTGTGAACCTGAGTCAAAGCCAAAGTGGGGAGTTGGAGGAAAAGCGAAAATTTACATTTCGTTCAAAAGGCACAAAGGCAAAGGTAGAAGCACATTCCCCAGCCAACCAAAAGGAGCCAAGTGTCCAGTGGAGCCTCGACGTTGTGGGAGTTTTTTGAGTTTTTTGTTTTTTGCGCAAAGGGAAAAAAGATAAATTGAGGACTCGTAAGCCTGATTTTTCTCTAATTTGGCTGCCACATGTCCCATATCAAAAGGGGGACCCATTTTTCATATTTTTTTCCTGCCCATCTATACGAACTTTGAAGGGGCATATCTTTTGACTCAGGGCTCAAAATATCGTGAATCTGACACCATTGGAAATATCTCAGCCTCACCTACGCCATGGAGGCCTGAAAATTTAATTTTGAGGAGGTTAGGTGAAGGAAAATGGAGGAAACATCTTTACGCTTTCAATGTAGGATCTTCTTACCTCAATAAACAAATCAGATTTGATCTGCATTTCACTTTGTTTTCCTCCTCCTTCAAGGTGCCTAACCAATTATTGATGCAATAAAGACAGATCTAGGGCAGATTTCATGAAGCATTAAGATTAGTGGTTTAGCTTTGACTTCGATTTTCCCACTTCTCTCTCTTTCTTCTCTCTGATCGAACCAATAAAAATGGGGGCATGATTCATTGTAAAGGGTCAGGTATTCTCTTGTCTTTTTCAGTTTTCCCTTTCCTTCTAGCAAGGGAATCATGGAGTTCATACCTTCCATTAAAACAATAATACGCTTGTTATCTCTCTAAAGTGCACCCTATTGAGAAAGGGTTACATGTTTTCTAAGCTTGCAAAAATTTGATCTCTCTCTTTCGTAGATACAATGGAAACACCTTAGGTCTATGGGTATACCTATTTTGAGGTGAGTCTCCAGTATCAAGGCTGGTTCCTTGTTGATGTATCCTAAATTGATTTTGGGGTTTAAGGGTAAAAGATGACTGTAAAATAATTATAACTAAGGTGATACACCAAATTTGTATGAGGGCTTTGACTAAGTATATGCACAATTGATATGTGAAGGATTTTTGGTGCATGAACCAACAATTCTTTTGTAGAATATTAAGGGAAAAACACTTGGAGGTATTGAGGGAGATTATCACAACAATACTGCTAAGCTAAACATGCACATTAATATCAAGTAGAAACTACTGATTTTTGCAACAGGGTAAGATGATTAATCATGGAATTTCCATTCACAAGACTAATAGAAACATACACAAGACTGCAAATAATTGGGAAGGAAAAAATTATTCACACTTAGATGGAAAAACTAGAAAAAATTGCTTCATTACTCCTATATCCATAAATTCCTCCAAAAGTTCTCCCCTTGTGCTTTGCCAAGGCACACAATATATAGCAAAAAAAAAGTTCACCCTTTTCCTAAAAATAGCCTAAGGCTTGTACTCGCCCATACATCCTATTTTTATCCTTTATTTATAAATGGATAAAGGAATAAAAATAGAGCATGCAACTACAAATAGGCATTATAGCCATCAATTACAATTGGTCAACTGAAGTTGACTGATCTATTTGAAAGAAGAGCATATCTATTTTTAAGAAAAGCAGGAGTGGATGATTTGCTAAAAATAAGATTTTCTTTCTCAGAAATTTTCTATCTTGTGCATGTAAATTTTTCATCTTGTGTGTTTTGTCCTCTTGTGAAGCATGCAGAAACAACTCCTGTTCATGATGTAATACTTGCAATATTTCACAAAAAATAAATGAGCTATTTCTGGTAATTAATTTCCCCTAGTTACCACTCAAGAAGCTCTGTATTTTACTAAAAATAGGTCATCGATGCAATATCTAAAACTGGTTGAAGTCCTCTTGTAGATCTCTACATTTTACTACCTTGAAAGATAACCATGCTCGAAAAATCGATCCAAAATGACCTTGTAAAAACACCCCTAACGTTTTCTGATAAAACTTGCATATTTGAAGTATTTGGTTTGCCATTTGTTTTTGGTCTGAGCTCTGCACGTGTTCAAATTTTACTTCAGCAGAAATGCAGCCCAAAAATATGCATTTTGCCCTTTTTCCGTAAAGGGCTCAAAACTGAAAAAAAATTCCCGCAATCCGCTTCTCCGATTTGTCCTTTGGTGACGTGGTGGGGCCACGGGAAACTTTATAACTTTACTCTATTTTTCCTCTGCAGGTCCGTAGATGACTTAACAATTTTTATTCTAATTTAACCTTTATGGCCTGTGTGAAAATTTGAAGCTTTAAGTCTTTGCGGGCTTTTTTTGGGACTTTAGGCGAGTTTGACATTTTAAATATTTTGTGAAAGAGCCTCAAAAAAAAAGTCCCTTGTGACCCTCCGTTTAGAGGGATTGCGGGCTTACGGGGTAACTCAAAAATTTACTCCATTTTGCGAAAAGTATCAAAACTTCAAGAAGACCCGCTGCTCCACCAATGCTTTATGGAACCGATGTTTGACTTTTCCCGGCTTTACTTTCTACCACCGGGGTTGTGAGGCCATTTGAGATTTTAAAACACAAATATCTTCTAACCTCCATTTCTCTCGCTTCTGTTGTAAAGGTGACAGATGTCATCTTCAGGCATGTTAATGAATTTTTGACAATTTGAAATTTTGAAATTTGATTAAGTCGGTCAATGACGCCATTCCACTTGGACTATTTTGCATCAATTTTGATGAACCATTTTTGAATGTCGATCTCTGTACTTGTTAATTTTCGATTGTTGATCTCCAAGGCATGATTTTAGGGTCTCTGACATGTGTTAAATGCATTTTTAAGGCTCAAACCATGGTTTGCACTATTTTAGAGATTAATTCAAGCTTTGAAAAATCGATTCAATCCATTTTGTTGGCATTCAAGCATTTCAATGTCATCTTTGATTTGTTGGAGTTTTCTAAGCAATTTTTTGAAAGATTCCACCATTTTTCGAATTTTTTTTTCCTTTGAGCTGGAGTTACTAATAAGCTCTATAAAATATCATGCATGCTTACTTGCTCCGTGGCTTGTACTTTGAGAGGATTTGATTTTCGTATTGAGCAAGTTTTGAGCTCGAGTCTACAGCTCCCTGCCTTCTTCAAAACTATGTGAGCTTTTGGGTTTTTCTTAGGATTTTACCCTATCCTTGGCCCCCATTGTTTGAAGCTCTTTGAACTTTCAACAACTTTTATGTGACATCTTTCTAATCAAATCCTTTTTTTTTTGCGTTGGCTGTGAAAATGGGGTTGAAGTCTGGTAAGTTTTTAATCTTTAAGCATGGTAATCGACTTCCATTCTCACCTCTATTTTGGGGTATTTGTTATTCATCTCCTCCTTGCATTGCATGTAATCCCTTAGCTTGACCTTGGCCATTTCAAGTTTGAAACTTATTTTTGGGTTTTGGGATCTTTGATTTTACCCTGATTTTGACTATAACTCACTCATTTTTGGAAAGAGGAAAACATATGAATAATCCTTATTTATCATTGATTCTGAGTTATATGTTTTTGTAAATGATTTTATTCCAATCATCTTTGAAGACTTCCATATTGCATCCTTTTTCGCAATAGGTTATGAGTGTGGTGGTCGTTATTGCAATAATTTGATCTTCGCTCTTCCCTTGCTTCTTTTATGGATTTTGTTGAGGCTTTCAAATATGGAATTGATATCTTCGGCTTGATCCATGGCTAAGTTCTCAATAATCTGCTTTGTCTTGCTTAGATCTGCTTAATTTCTCATGTGGGTTTCTCTTAAAATGAGTCTCTTTTTTTTATTGTATATTGATCAGTCTAAGCCTTGTAAAGTTGCATGATGTTGATAAAACTTGTAACTGAAATGGATTGCTTGAAAACTCTGCATTTTATCTTCCTTTCTTCAGTTCACCTTTTGAAATGCTTACTTGTAACCTATAGTTGTATTTATACTCTTTGACCTGAAGATGATAAGATTATTATGATTGAATGTTGAACTGAAAATGCCAACTATAAATAGAAATCCATTTATGATATTTTGTAATCGAGATGCCTTTGTATCCTACAAGTAGTTTTCTGAAGATTACAATAATTCTACTTTGGTGTAATACCATTTTTCAGGCATAAGCCTTGATTCAGATACTTTGTTGAAATATTGTAATCTGTTGCTTTTACTTCATTTCTCTTTATTTCAGCTTGATATGGATACTGGAAAAGTTGTAAATGTCCATTTTACAGGGCGAAGCCCTATCAAAATCTTCCTAGAATTCTCTCTCTTCCAAGCTATCTTCAACCTGAACATGTTCCTTGCCTGCAAGTATCTCCTCTATTCTGAATTGTGTCTTCTTCATTCCAGCATATACTTATGACTTATCTGCCTATGCCATATTGAACTCTGCAATCTTTATAAGACATGTTTTATTTCCTCTTAGTTGCAACCTGTACCTGCACACTTGAGAAAATAGTTAGGAAATACTTAGGCTTTTGGCCTCTCTTATGTCCATGTTTCTTGTTCTCTTTTCTATTTCTGCTTCCTGAGTGAGCTATGCAATCTAATCTTCAAGTACTCTATATCTCTTGTTGCTTAGAGATCCATATGCACAAATTAGGATAGTGTAGGAATATGGATTAACCCTAAGCTCTTTATTGATGATTCCTTATCTTTTACTTTTTAGGTACCATGATTTCAGCTATGGAGACAAAGATGAAACAAGATGGAAAGAAGATGATCTGCACAATGGAGAATATACAAGGCAATGATGGGTTCACTCATACTCCTTTGCTTTCTATTTCATGCATGTGTACCTCTTACTTCAGTAGATGTACCTTACTTTTCAGTCACATCCCACGGCTTGTGTGGGAAACATTTGACTTTCCTTATGAATAAAACATTGAATTTTGTAAATGAGTTGTATATTTCTTTCTACATTTCAACCTTTTGTATGGATTGTATTATGAACTAAACAACTCAGTCATATAATTGAATGTCTTAAACATGAAGGAAAGAACATTAATGAGAACCTGTAACATTCAGTAATGAACTCTGATTTTTGTAATCTACACTTATGTTTGTTGTCCCAAAACTCAACACTTCACCTACTCTATAATTTTTGTCTTCATCAAGACAACACAATTGTCCTTCGGGGCCTTTGTGTTCTTTTGCTAAAGATGTCATGAAATTTTAGTCTATGTGATCTATTACGTTTTGTAATAACACACATAGTTACAGATTTCAATTAATCGTTAATTAATTTAGCAAGTAGTAACTAATAACATCATAATTTCCTTATCTTAGGTATACTTCACCCATGAATTTCATCATAAGGATGAAGTTTCGAGTTGCCCATTTATGCACAAGTGAAAAAATTGTCAACATTTCTAGTGATCCTATGGGAAAGCTGCTTTCTAGCTTAAAGACTAGTGCCTTGATCGTGTCCATTGGGCATGGAGTTCAAATCATATAACCAAAATCTACCTTTTCCAAAAGGTCCAACCCTTTCCGAAAAAAACTAAAACCGGGAAAGGATCTAGTAACTAGATCATGTGCATGAGTGCACTTATTGAATTTGAAAAATGATGCAATTTGTAGAAGCTACATTTATTAAAGGGAAATCCTACTCTAACAATCACTGTAATATTTTCAATAATAGTGTTTGAGGAACATACCATTCATAGGAATGGGAAGTTATTCTTCATCTAGCTTTGAAAGTTGAAAATCATTGTGTTCCTTGCAAGCTGAAATCATGTAAGGACCACTCCAGATTGTATCAAAATTTGTGTGTCTTCCTGGCTTTGCACGATCAACATCCCACTTTAACATAATATCTCCTTCATTGAAGACTCTGAATTTAGCTTTCTTATCAAAATTCTTCTTCATTTGTTTCTGATTATTTTTCATATTCAAATGAGCTTGATCTCTTAGCTCTTGTAAATCCATTAAACTCGCATAACGAACTCGTAATGGTTCATTCTCAAGCAACTCCATTTGATGCAACAAATCCAATGCAGTAATCGAACCGAAATAGGCATTCTTGCTTCCTTTTCCATACACAAGTTTGTATGGTGAATTACCAACTAATATTTTAAGAGTCACTCTATCAGCCCAAAGTGTTGAATTCAACATCAGATGCCAAGCTCTTTGATTATCTTTAAGTGTTCTTCTGATGATCCTTAACATATTCTTGTTAGTACTTTCAGCTAAGCCATTACCTTGTGGGTAATAATTAGATGAATAAATTAGATAGATTACATGGTCGACATCCCAATCTATTATATTTAAACCAACAAATGCTAAAGCATTATCTGATATGATAGTTTTTGGAACACCAAATCTAAAAACTATACCTTCATAAAAGGATAGTATTGAGGTTTCACTACCATCCTTCAAGGCTATTGCTTCAATCCATCTTGTGAAGTAATATGTAGCAGTTAAGATCCACTTGTGTCCTTGTGATGATGGTGGGTTTATCATGCCAATAAAATCAAGACCCCACTACATAAAATGTTGATCAACTGAGATAGGCTGCAAGGGTAATGAAGCTAGACATTCCTTTCTAATAAATAAAGCACAATTTTTACACTTTCTAATCCATTCAAAATAGTCTTTGAATATGCTAGGCCAAAAGTAACCAACTTTCATAATTTTTAAGGATGTGGTACGTGCTGAGAAGTGACCTCCTATAGGTCCTTCATGGAATTCTAATAGTATTTTCTGAATTTTATCATAGTCAACACACCACAACAAGATTCCATTTATATCTCTTTTGAACAACACATTATCAATGAAGATATAAGGTACAACTTGTAATTTGAAATACCTTCATTTATTCTTATCCATACCTTCTGGATAGGTGTCATGCTATAGATAATTAACCAAATTAGTCATCCATCTTGATTCCTGAATCTCGTGAATGAGCTCAGGCTGTTGATTTCCTCGTTGAACCATTATTTCTGATTGCTGATACGTAATTTTAGCATGCTATTTTGAATCATCTAGTTCAGTAACTTGTTGTTTTTACATATCAGCAATTATATGTTCACATAAACCTTTGCCTTGAACTATCTTAGCAACCTGAATATCAACATCATACTCCATGACCTTTGTTATCTAGTTTGGTTTTTTCTCATTCAATTCCTTATTTAGTAAGAATGCTTTCACACTTGGATGAGAAACAAGAACATGGATTTTATTGTTTGAAAGAATATACTTGAAATTATTTAGTCCTATGACTACTAAAAGTACCTATTTTTCAAGAAATGTGTACCTTGTTTCGTAATCATGCAAACTTTTTCTAAAGAAAGCAATAGGTTGCTCAGATGTTTTCATCATTGACTTGAGTTAATATAGATGAGATTGTTTCATCTTCTGCAAGTGCATACATTATAAAATATTTATCAAAATTTGGATTTGCAAGAGTAGGAGCTTGATAGATAGCTTCTTTGATTGATTCAAATCCTTCTCTTCCTTCACTAGTCCAAGAGAAATTTTTCTATTTCTTTAGCATAGCTTTGAGTGGTTTAACCAATGCTTCAAAATCTAGAACAAATCTTCTAACAAAGTTGATTTTTCCAAGAAAATTTTGTAATGCCTTCTTATGATGGGGCAATGATAGTTGTGATATGGCTTTCGATCCTGAAAGGATCAATTGCTAAACCTTGCTTAAGAAACAATATGGCCAAGTAGCTTGCCTTGATGTACTGAAAAGATAGACTTCAATGGATTCAAAGATATTCCAAATTACCTACACAACTGAAAAGTCTTCCTTAAATGCATTACATGTTCTTCAAAATCTTTTGAAAATATAGTAACATCATCTAAATAAATAAGGATGCATTTATTTAAAAGCTATGAAAAGCCTTGTCCATTACCCGTTGAAACATTGCACCAACATTGAAAGACAAAAAGGCATCCTTTTGTAAGCATAAGTACCCCACTTAGTGGTAAAGGTTGTTTTATATCTATCCTCTTCCGAACTAAAAGTTGATTATATCCACCGTAACCATCTAGAAGAGATAGTCTATCCGAACCCGAGAGTGTTCTCAAAATCTGATCCATATTCGGGAGTGGGTAATGATCCTTTAATGAAGCCTTATTAAGATCTATGAACTCTACACATAGTCCGATTTCACCATTCTTCTTCCTAACATGAACAAGATTGGCTACCCAACTTGAATGCTTAACTGGAAAGATAATACCTGACTCAATCAACTTAGATAATTCTTTCCTTATCAGAGGCTCTATTTTGAGATTTACAGGCCTTTATTTCTATCTAACAGGTTTAGAATTTGGTTGCAACTCAATTGTATGCTATGCTAAACTGGGATCAAATCCTTTCAGGTCTTGGTATTTCCAAGAAAAAACATCCTTAAACTCCTTGTAAATATTAATAAATGACTGCTTTTTAGTTAAGGAACATACCTTTCCAAGAAATAGCTTTTTCCCTTCATCAACCGAGATCTCTTCATAATTATCAGCGTGAGTTGAAATTTTAGTCTTGACCTTTCTTAATTGATCGTCAGTGCTGAAGATGTCTTCTAATGTGACTAGACCTCGAGGTAGTTTATTTTTCTTCAACTGAACAATCTAGTTACCATATAAGTGTTATAATATATCCTGATTAACTATAGAAAACTCAGCTTCTTGCTACAAAAACTGAAGATTTGATCATCACTTTCAAAAACTTACCGATTTGAATCATTATAAGGTATTGAGGGCCTGACAATTAGCTTTATATGAGGCTAGATTTTGCTATTTTCATTTTTTCCAAAGCACTTCAAAACTAGCCCCAACTCGCTGCAAGTCTATCTCGCATGCTTGTTTTTAGCTTTAGAAATAGACTCGAATGTTAATAGCATCGAAATATTCCATTAAGTCTGAAAATATATGTCTGTAAGAATTCCTTAATGGATTCTTACAAATATTTAAATTTCTTACTTGATTGATAACCAACTCGTCGAGTCAACAAAAATTGTAGTATGTTGATATCTCTCTTTCTTGCCCAAAGCAAAGCCATGAATTAAAGCTTTGTATTCAGCTACATTGCAAGTACATGAAAATTAGAGACTCAAAGCTAAAAAATACCTTTCATTCATTGGGGAAGTGAGCATTAGACCTGGTCCTTGTCCTTTCTTGTTCTTAACTCCATCAAAATGAAGCTTCCAAATCCCTTCTGTTGAATCTTCTATTTTGGACAATAAGGGAAGTGGTGTATTTTCTTCATGCATACAATACACACCAAACATGTGTTCTTCAACTTCCTTAAAAGGATCATGAGCATGTTCTTCCACTTTCTTTTCATCCACAAACATGTTAGAAACACCATCTAATACTGAAACATGAGCTACCTCATAAAAATAAGACCTGATCTTAGGCGAATAATTAGCCACTACATTTGAAGAGTGATGCTCAATGTAAAATATGGCCAATGGTTCTGAATTGATAGTAACTTTGGTACCATAATGAGTAGTGAAAAATAAGAATGACCAATATGAAGAGAGATAACCTCGTATTTTTGCCATGAAATCTCTAGATAAACATAAGGCAAAGTATGGAGGTAAATCCACAATAGTAACATCTTGTAAAATAGAAACATTTGGGAAAACATGTAACGTCACTTCTAAATTTTTTATTATACCAACTGTATTAGTTGCAGTTCCATCAAGCTGTAAGACACTCCTTTCTGTAGGCTTATACTACAAACCCAATTTTTCTGCAATCACTTTTGGCATAAGTGTGCTACTTGCACCACTGTCCACCATGCAATTATGAACTATATATTCTCCAATAATCAATGATAAATAAAATGGTGGTGGTTTCTTGATGTCATGAGCATTCAGAACCTTCAAAACCATCCACTTAACTTCTTTAATGCGGTCTTGTTCAAACGTTCCAAGGACCATGTCTGCCTTATGAACTTCCTTTTCGGTTGTATTTGAAGAAATCTGTAGCTTAGCTAGTTCATGATAGAGTAAATCTTGTTGTCCAGGAATACTTAGAGCGTCCCACATTGAGATGTTAACATTATGATTTTTCATTACATCAACAATGTTAAAAGAAGCAACAGTTTTAGAGACAGATTCAACTGTCTTAGAGTAGGCTTTATCAAAAACTGATTCTGCTTTAGCTGCCTTGGATATCTGAGGTATAAACAATCTTCTTAGATAAGGTTGTAACTATTTTTTATGGCCTTTATCAACTAGAACACTTGTTGTTTTTTAAGGAATAAAAGGTTTTTGGTTGACTTTAGAACTCGTAGATGTTGTCTTATCGTGTGACAATAGGCGGATAAGCCTATTTTATCATTTTTAACTTTCAAAGCAACATTCCCTTGAGCCCTAGTAGTGACTGCAATGAAATCCTCCTCATTAACAATGACTAAATTATGTTGAGGTGCTTTTGAACGTGAGTTTCTTGCTACCCACCATCCATTTGGGGCATGAACAATGTTTCAGATTGAGGTTATACGCAAGATTCAGATTCATAAAATCATTTGGGAAAACTTTTAGCTACATGTAGGTTGATTACAATGTTGACACCACTCTTCTGTAGCTATATTAACTTAGACTAAAGCATTAGAGGAACTAGGAGCCTTTGGGTAAAACTACCTTTGTTGGTAAGGTTGCCTAAAATTTTGATTTTGTTTATAGGGCTACCGGTTTTATTGATTCTATTAATAGGGCTAATAAGGAGCCTAATAGGGTCTGCTAGGTAATGCAATTATGTTCTCAATCGAAGTCAATTTATTTCCCATAGTTTTCAAAGCTTTAAATATATTATCTCGATGGAGCTACAACAAAGTAGGTTCTATGATTGTAATAGGTGAGGAATAGGTGCTAAATTTGCCGAAAAGGGCATTCAAGGCCGTGGTGCCAATTTTCCAGCTTGAATAAGACTATTTTCAGCTCAGATAGTGATATCCTAGGCTAATGGGAGTGTCTCTCCCCCCAATGATCGAATCATAGTTGAAATATCACTATTTATTTCTCTAAGATAATAAAGGAAAGCATTATAAGCTTGAGGCTTGACACTTGCTGGAATTCTCTCCCAAGTTCGGAAAAATGGATATTGAAACTAGACATAAACTCATTGGGAGTTCTTTTAATAGTAGAAAATGTTCAATGAGAGATAAATGATTTGAATTATCCTGGAACTATTTCAGCAAATTTTTCACCTAAGTTATCCCAAGTTCTTATGCTTCTAATTTCTAGGTTTCTATACCATCGTAAGGCATGCCCTTTAAAATATGTAGCTAAAAGTCTTAAAGCTATGTCTTCATGAGTGATATTATGGACTTCACATAGGGCTGCAACATATTTGATATGTTCAACGGGTGTATCCTAATTTTCACCAGTGAATGATGGAAAACTTTTCATGGCAGCATTAGGAATGTCATGGTAACTCGGGATTACTAATGGACTGCCATTAGTAAATGTCACAAAATTCCTTGGTGGTTGAATATCCATTTGAAAAACTAGGATGTTAATAGAGAAATTGATACATAGTGAAGGAATATCAGGAGGAGGGTTATCAAAACCAGGTCTAATATAATGTAAAGTATTACCAACTCTTCTCCTTCTAAAGACAATTCAAGGGTAAAGAAAAACACTCAAGAGGAATTCCTCTTATCGATGATCTTGTAGTCACTTTAGGCATGGAACATGCTACAATACTAGTCCGATATCAACTTAACAAAGTCTCCAAAATATATTAAAATCTTTAGAATAAATTGCTGCAACTTGCTTCTAAAAATGACATCAGAATCGCTTATAAATCTATTGTAGATCTGCGGTAGAATTTTTAATTGCATGTACGAGATCTAATTCGTGGTCCCACTGGGCATGCCAAAACCTATTATCTATCGAAAGTGTACCCTATAGAGAGATGGTTGCAGTTATCTAAGCTTGCAAAAATTTGATCTCTCTATTTTGTAGATACAAAGGAAACACCTCGTGTCTCTGTGGGTATATCTATTTTGAGGTGAGTCTCCATGATCAAGGCCGGTTCCTTGTTGATGTATCCTAAATTGATTCTAGGGTTTAGGGGTAAAAGATGACTATAAAATAATTATAACTAAGGTGATACACCAAATTTGTATGAGGGATTTGACTGAGTATATGCACAATTGATATGTGAAGGATTTTTGGTGCACGAACCAACAATTATTCTAGAATATTAAGGGAAAAACACTTAGAGGTATTGAGGGAGATTATCACAACAATACTGCTAAGCTAAACATGCACATTAATATCATGTAGAAACTACTGAATTTTGCAACAGGGTAAGATGATTAATCAGGGAATTTACATTCACAAGACTGCAAATAATTGGGAAGGTAGAAATTTTATACACTAAGAAGGTAAAACTGGAAAAATTGCTTTAGTACTCATATATCCAAAAAGTCCTTCAGGAAGTTGTCCCCTTGTGCTTTGCAAAGGCACACAATAAATAGCAAAAAAAAAAGTTCACCCTCTTCCTAAAAATAGCCTAAGGCTTGTACTCGCCCATGCATCTCTATTTTTATTCAAATGACCCTTTTGTCTCTAATTACGAGCACACCATTGAGATTTCTTGGAATATGTCCAGATGAGTTGTGTCTGCAACCTCTTCATCGGAGTAGGCATCTTTGAGCAGCAATATGACCCTTCTGCCTCTAATTACGAGCATGCCATTGGGATTTCTTGCCATATCCTTGGCCATAGAAGTGCTCTCTTCTCTAGTTTCCATTTTTTGACAACCATTATAATAACAATTTACTGAGTCATGTGCATATTCGTGGAGAAAATGTGGCACCATCGATCTACCTTGTTGTTTTGCTTCTTCCAAGGAGGTTGCTATGTTGGCGCTAAGAAGAAGGTTGTCTTTGTGGATACTTCTTCTGATTTTGGGGGCTACTACCCTTTCTAAGGCTTGTTGCTATGATTTTGCCTCGTGATGAGAGCCTTGTCTTCGAAGGCTTCTTGAACATTTTGAATGGCTTCTTCCTGCTGGAGATAATTCACCAGTTTGGAAAAACTCACCTCCTATTGAGTGATGGTCAACATGGTGATCAGTGTCTGAAACCGGGAAGGAAGAGCTCGCAAGGTGAGCGGGACTAGCAACTTGTCATCCACCATTTCACCAAGAGTAGAAAGTTCTGCGTGTAACTCGACCACACACCACAAGAAGGCTTCAACTGATTCACTATCATGCATACTCATTGTGTAAAGCTTTGTCTAAAGATGCATCATCCTCTTCAGATTCATGGCTTCATAGATGGTACATAATGCGGCCCATGTCGTAGAGGAAGTGGTTACTTCCCGAATGTGAGGTTGAACCTCATTAGAAAGGATTAGAGTGATAAGCATTAATGCTTTTGCATCGGCCTTTTCATACTTAGCCAATAGATCAGCATCTGTGGGGGGTTCGTGCAGAAATGATCCCCAAAAGATCTTCAAACTAAAGAATCATCCACATCTTGGTTTTCCATGTGGAGAAAATTGGCCCTTTTAGCAACTGGGCATCTGACAACAAAATGCGAGGTGTAGACATTTCCAAAAACTCAAAATTTTATTTTATTTATTTATTGATCGTTCAAAAAATGGTTACAAATGCTTACTAAAGGAACCTATCACGAAGATGGGCTCTATAAGCTCATGCAGTGAGAGATTCATATGCTCATGTTGGCATTCTACTTTGCGTTCATCATCATCTACATCATATACACGCTCCATTCTTCACGCATTCAGCATTCTTAACAACATACATCGAACAAGAAATAGTCGAACAATCCTTCGACGCACCAATTCGTCAAATAATATGTGGCCGGTATTCAAAAATTAATTAAGCAAGGAAAAATAGATGCTAGTGGTGTCCTCTTGGGCTCTTAGAGGTGACCTAGCATAAGGGTTTCTCGTAACACTCTTGTCATCGGAAATTTGTGACATGTACGTGCTCTCTTGGCACTCTGCTAGGGAAATCACGCTGGAATGGAGATTTAATTGCTGCCATGCTCTGATTTCAAGCGTTGGTTTCCACGCAGGTCTGGATTCTTATTTTTCAGATCCACCTTCAAACAAATCTACCAAAGATCCACGTATCCAATGTTACAGGTCGCTTAGAACTTAGATTAACTCCTACACACCAAAAATTTAGAGCAGGTCACATTTATATGATGCTGCCACGTCCAACTCGTCCAAAGGAGAAAAAAATGTCAATCAGATCTTCCAGTGCTGGTTTCCATGCAGGTTTCTACCACATTCTATCCGAGAAAATGATAGGATCTTATTTGATTTCTCCTACACATCCCAAGTGCCAATTTCAAACTTTCAGACACGTTATGATCTTGTGTCTTGTGCTGCTCCAAAACACCTCAGCTGCAAGTTTCCTCCAGATCGCACCACCACGTTAGCTTAAAAATTCTCCATGCTCAATATGGGATACACTCACAGGTCATAGCAGGTTTCCATTGAAACAGGTCGATCCTCCAATGCTGAACGCATGGGATCTCCAAACTGCCATGCCCAAGGTCCACATGTCCTGGTGAAAGAAAACACAGGTCTTCAATTACACATTGCTCTGTCAATCTTCCTCCAGATCGCACGCAGTGCTCTGATACCAATGATGGCAGAGACAAGAATGTTTTATTCAATGTGTGTAACAAATGAAAAAGCAGAGCCATATAAAGGCTGCGGGAGGAAGGTGGATAGTTATAACTGTCCATCAAATACATAACCAATGTATTAAACTTAAACTAATGCTAACAGAACCTACTCCCAACTCCAAACTCCTAAATGTCTGAAGTATGAATTTTAGACATCAAAATTTAATGTCCTTCGGACCTTTTGAGCCTACCGCTTCAGAATATTTTCCCACCGAAACCAAATACTTCCATGTCACTTCAACTCACTTAGCTTGAGCCCAAAATGTAAGTTCCCATGGCAAAAATTATCCCTCCATTTTCTCTCTGTGGAGTCATGCTTGTCTAATTTTTCATGAGGTGCAAAATTTGATAACACTTACCACCATCGTATTTTCCATATTTTCATTTTTCTCACCATGAGGATACTCATCCTCCAACAAAAAAGTAGAGCTCAAATTTATCCTCTAAATCAGAATTCGAAGAGGATGAAGTGTGGTAAGAACTTGTACTCTCTCACATGACTTGTCTTGGACCATAATGCTCAAAACCTGTTATGTCCTCCTCCTTAGCATGATTGAGTTCCTCTTCTTTTGGATTTGGAGATTTTTTTCTCCTCTTAATTTTCAGCAGATGGTTGATTAGGAATTCTTTAAAATAGAGTACTATTATGGACGCTACACTCCCAACATTGTGACTTTTGATCCTTTTTCTATTTTCTCTTTCTATAGAATTAACCATCAAAGGATTCTTCTCAATTCTGAGCTTAACATCCCAAATCTTAAAAAATTGAATCATTTCATCCTTTTTAGGCTCCTTCTTTTAGTACTCTTCTTGACTGGTTCTCTGGATTTCTTCCTAACATGGACTGGGTAGTGCGAGAGCAGTGGTGGGTGGGGTCTCAAATGATTTCTGCTCTATTGGTGGTGGGAGAGAAGGTTCAGTTTATTATGGAGGGGACTTTTGTTTCAAAGGCGATAAGGGAAAAAGAATTGAGATGAGATGGAAGATTAGAGGGTGGAGAAGGAAATTCAACACATGGGGCATCGATGAGCTTGAGTCATGCCATTATTGAAATGATAAAGCCTGGGAAGGAAAAAAAGAAGAACAAAGGGTTGGTGTTTGACTTAGCCATTGACAACATTGTCTTGTACTTTGCTCATATGTTTCTATCTCCTTGTTCCAAGTGTGTGAGTTGGGGAAAGATCTCAACCATGACATCAAGCTTTTCATTGTTGCGGGTTGTAGTGTCTTGTAAAAAGACCTTCCCATGGATAAGGGGCCTGCAGCAAATCTTGAATCCCTTCATATGTGTTGTTTTTTGAGATTGAAATATGTCTGCCTCCATTCTTTGGATGTTCATTTGTAACTTAGCATCTCCAGGTGAAGAATAACCTCCATAGTCTGCATACTATTGACCCTAAAAATTTACATATTTTCTCGGATAGCCAAGCTTGTTTGTGTCCTTCTCATAAGAGTATGAATATTAAGTTTGATTTTCATCATAGGACTTGTATGGAGGGATTTGGAAATAGCCTAGGGATGAATTTTGCAAATTGGGAGACAAATTTAAATGGTAGGGTTGTTGCCTCATATGTGAGTCCCATGATGAAAACAAAGTCATGATTGCACGACCTCATGAAATGGAAGAAAATGGAAGAGATGAAAGGGAAAAATGGATGGAAATGGGTGAAATGAGAGAGAGAGGTTGCTACTTAGAGAGATGTGTTTGACCAGATGGATTCACCAGTTTTGCTTTGCATGAGTGTATCCAAACACTGAAATCTTAACAAGTACACAAAAACTTGATGAGATGAAATTTAATGCCAAAAATCACACCTTGAAGGGCCCAAAACTTACTGCGGGCTTGAATTGGCTCATTTGTAAATGATCTCTGAAATCCCAAAATACCACAGTCCCCGAAATCTGAAGTAGAAAAACTCTAAAATTGGAAATCTCCAAAATCTGAAAAGAAAGCAACCTATAAATTCTCGAAACTTCACAAGACCTGAATTCTAAAACTTGAAATTACAAAAGGTTAGAAATCCTGAAATCCTAAAACCTAAAATTCCAAAATTTGTAAAATCTTGAAATTTTGAAAATGAGATTTTGAAATTATAAGGACATCCTCTTGAAGTTTAGCCCCAATCTATCATTTGTGAAAGTTTTAGCCCATTTTTCACATGTTAAGCCATTGAAAAATGATTTTGGACATTTCCCTATAGATGAAACCTATGAAATATGAAATCTACGGTTTTCGAACTCCAAAATGCAAGGGAACCTTTGAAGATGTCTTATCATTTTAACTTGGCTTCAATGTAACAAGGTTTTGCAATAGAACATCTTGTTTAAAAAAATGAAAAAAGTTTGACTTCTTTTGTGGTCCCACCGGTGTGCAAAATTGTTATTGCAAAAATTAGAGCACCCCCCGAATGGACTTGTTTGAGATGGGACATTTGGCGTGATTGCATGACATTGATCTATCCTAAGTGTGGTACATTGCGAAATGGGATAGATTTCTAGAGAAGGCCAATTCCTACTCCTAAACTTACCTTCCACAAACTACTCCTAATGCATGTAAAACTACTGGCTAATCTAAAACTAATGCTTCCAAGGGGACACGGTAAGAAGGATTGCATGAAATAAACCTACACTACGAGTGGTTATACACCAAGAAAGGAGATGCTAGCTACTTCCAAACTGTGTAAAACAGAGAAAGGGTGAATTTTGGGAGGTCGGACAAGATGCAACACAAATAAAAATTACACCAATGCAATAAGAGGACAATAGACAAATGTATCACAGCCCTGAAATACACATTTACTATTCCATGATAAACACAACCATCCAAACCCTGCAATAGACAATAAATATACATAGGTCTTGTAAACACAATGAGAGGCAAGAACATGTAACACTAATCATGCAAGGATTGGCATTTGAATTACAAAACATCATTATATTACTCCAAAATATATGCACAACACATTGTTATAATAGGAAGAGGCATGAAGCCATTACATTGATTTGGAGGAAGGCTTCAAGCCCCAAAAAGGATGGGGTGCATGCGAGGAGAAAATGATCAACCCATTGCATGTGCAACCCCTTACAATATTTATTGAAGAATTACTTGAGAGTGGAGAAGAGATATAGATTTCAATGCTTATGGAGACCCATCTGTGCTTGCATCATCCTCCTAAATTCATCATTACCTCTGTAGGAGTGGTGGGCAAGCTTGCAAATCCCATACCCTATTGTACATTTCCTTGTCGTGGAAGAAAGGAAGCCCATACCTCCATTAATGCATCTCACCTACCTAGGGCTCTGTTTAGTGCTCCAAAATTTAGAGGTCTAAAACCTCCAAAATACCAAATTTGATGTTTCTATGCTGTAGATCCCATTCCCATGATTCCAACGATTGATCGTTTGTGCAAAACGAAGATCTAGAGCGAAAATTATGTTATTTTGGGTCTTTGTGCCTTTACAATTTCAGCGTTTTTGAAAACCTCCAAAAATCCCAATTTAATGCCTTCATTATGATTCCCTCATTCTTAGCTTCCTGTCAACTATGATTTTGCAAGATTTCAAGTACTTGAGCTCAAGATATGGTACTTTGAATGGCAGGGGTGTTTCTTTTCCTAGGGTCCTATGATTGGTCTTCATGGGGATCTAGTCTCACCGAAGCTGGTCGGCAAACAAGGGTCACTAAATTCCACTTTTTCCTCCCAATCAGACATCATTGTTTCCCTACTAGTTTATTGGATTCACCAAACATTTCTTTGACATTACTGAGATCTTTTTATACCTCAGTTCCCCCCCTTGTTTTCATACCTAGACACTCTATCGAGGCCCTCGTGGTTTGTCGCCTCTCGCTAAATTCTTGCGAACCATTCCATTACTTCTTTGACCTCATTCCATTGGTATGCCACTAGAAAGAGACCCTCATTTGATAGCACTTCACGTCTCGTTGTGATATACCTTCAATTCCCCCTCTACGCGTGCATTCCACCTTATGTGCTCATGTCTCCTAATCAACCTCACCACCTCACAGTTGGGCGAGCTTGGGCGAGTCCTGAAATAACACTCCTGCCTCATGCATCGAGCTCCTTATGGCTGGCAAGTCCCTGAAACAACACTCCTGCCTCATGCATCGAGCTTAATTACAGAGCCATCTCCACGTGGCCATTGTAACTCACCAAGTGCATTAATTTTGCAAAGCTCGTCTACATAACTCACGACGTCAACTCGGCATGTTTTCGAACAATGGTTTGGCGAGATTTCGGAATTTTCATGTCCACCTCGTCAATTATTGTTCATTGTTGAATTGGCCCGAGAGTTCTGAAATGCCAAAACTCCGAAGTCTGAAATTTGGACTTCGGAGTTCTAAGTCTGAGCTCCATGTTTTTGCCCACTTGCCCAGGATTATCCGAAATGTCAAAGTTTTCAACTCCAAATTTCGGCGTTTGGAACTCGGCTCGCCATTTATTCACAAACAACCTGCATCCACTGAAATGACGGACTCCTAAAGTCTGAAAGTACACCTTGTTTGCAAGGGCGAGTCTTGTATTGTGGTTTCCGAGTTGGTCGGCCTCACCTTTCACCCATAGCTCGCTTGGACTCTGCCTTCAACATTTCGAGCGCCTCGTTCCTCCATGCATTGAACTTTCCATCCTTGTTCGCCGATCTTCACCCAACCGTTCGACCGCCAAGAACTTTCACTACTCGCTGCGATGATTCCGCGATTGGTTCATCCTTGAACTGTCTGACTGGCTCGTTCTTTGTGATGATCTCTCGAAATGCTTCAGCTTAGTCCTGCAAACCGATTTACCCTTCTGATTCGTCTATGGCACTCACCTAGGCCTCAAATATCCTACAGCGCGTCTATGACTGAGTGACTCGAATCCCGATTGCACTGATCTCCACTTTGGATTGTGCCAAGTCCGTTCCTCCTGGCTTGCGATCTCGTACTCGGACTCAAACCCATGTCTTCCACCTATGAGACCACTTGCTATCCTTCGATGCATTTGGTCTGGGTTTTCATTTTTAGAACTCGCTCATTCTTATCCATCACAAGCTCGTCTCTTCCTCAAACGGTGAATCCTTGCATGGCCTGATTCAGGTGCAAACACCCTGGCATGTTATCATGGCGAGTTGAGCACCTTCGACTTTCTGATCCAATTCATCCTTCTACGGGCCATGTCGTGCCTCGCTGTGTTGAGATCGTTGCGAGCTTATTTCCGTGGGCTCCCAATGATTGGTGCTCATTCTACCCTGTGTTTAGTAGCTTAACATTCCTTCTGATCGCCTCCCGCAAGCTATGTTCCAAACCGGGCTCCCTAAGGAGTTTGCCCTCTATTCAGTCGTCTTTCGAACCATATGAACTCAGTTCGAACTGGCTCAAACGAGTTTCTCATCTCCTTTCTTGGTGAAACTCCTATAGGCGAGTTGGCCTCATGTGATTACTTCGTGAGCCAAATTTTTGCTCGGTGCCTTTAAACGACATTTTTCAAACTTTGGCCTTGCTCCTTGAATTTCGATGCTTTTTTTTTGGAGATTTTATGCACAAGAGGCCCCGTGGAGATCGAGTATGGTGTTTGTGTTAAGTTTCTCCTAGTTATCCAAATTTGGCCCGAGGGGAAAAATTGGATAACAAGTATAACAATAACATAATTGATAATATTTCTTGAATGAATTTGAAACATATTTCTAGAGTAATATATATTAGGAAAATAATAATTGAGTGGAAAACATGACATATTTTCTATTTCATATATTAAAGTAGAAATAAAAATATTTTCTATTTGATATATTAGGGTAGAAATAAAAATGGATAAATTAAATTGTAATCGAAAAATGGATAAGTAAAGTACATAGAAAAAATAGGGAGTATTTTCATTCTAATAATATAACAAGAGGGGGTATTATCAATTGAATAATTGGAAGTAAAAACTAACTTTAAGGGTATTATTTAATACCCTTTGAATGAATGTCCTATACCATACTTTTACAAAGTGAATCCCCCTGCAAATACCTAATGTTAAGGCACTTGAAGGCACAATGCGAGCACCACCAGATAGTAAAGTAGAGAAATGATAATGACTTAACCTGACACTCCCACCGGAATTCTCTTTACCAGATGCCTTATTTCCTCTTCCATAGTTGAAACCGAATCATACCCGATAGAAATATTGTAGATGCTTAAAAAAACCCCGCATGCTATAAGGAGTGAATCCTGAAGGCCCCGTTAGGTTCTCTAAATTCCCCTTCGCAAACCACACAACAAAGATAAATGCAAAGAAGAATAAGTGCAACACATTTTCCGACATATTTAAGATGGAGCTCCTTTGTGATGTAAGAAATTATGTTGTATAAACACAAAACATAAAATACAAAGCTTAAGATGATAAATTTAAAATTAAATAGAAAGGTTAGCTTGTCATAATGTGCTATAGATATACCTTGCTAGAAAATCGAAGATATTGTAACCTTTTGGAAAACCATGAAATTATATTTGCCAAACATTTTCATGGCTAACTCTAAATACACTAGAAAAATACGAGGTCAAACTGTTGGAAACATCAACATTCAACAACACATACTCCAGCAGTAGATTAGCTCTAGCAAAATATCCTACAAATTCACATGCTCCTATGATTTTATGAATGTTAATGCCATAACTTCATGGAATCAAAGTTTTCATTTCCTAATAATGTCCCATATCTTATAGCACTGGAAAAATACAAATCCTACCAAAATAAGAAAATGTAGTACATCACCCTGAATTTGATACTCAATATGATGTGAAGATAATTGAATGCACCTCCTGTGCCTGGCATTTCTATTGTGAATTCCATGTAACAAAAATAAAAGAGAAATGCAAAAATTTCTTGAAATGATGTAGGACAAGAAAATAGAAGGGCCTGAATAACGGTGGCAGTAATTCAACTTTATTGTCTTCCTATAAAATTTTAGTGCCCCACTTTTCATGCAATGCAATTGATAAGTGTAAAGCCAGAATCCACTACCATTGTCAATGTCCTTCTCCCCTCAACTTGTGATCTCACCTCCTAAGAAATTTCTTCCATGTTATCTCATAACATGGAGAGTGACATATCCTAATTACCTTTTCAGACTTGTCATTTCCTTACATCATAATAAAAGCACTTTATTTGAGATCTCGAGGTGTTAGCCACGAGGAACCCCAGGTTAACATTGTAAAGTTAGCAATAATTGGTTGGTCGCAGCAAGTGTAGGTAAACAACCTATTTCTAAGAACAATGCTAAAGGGAACTCTGCTAATATCCAACCTAAAATTAATCCCATTATGGGTTAAATCAATCTTATACATAGAAAACTCTTTCACCAAATATTTGATCATTTTACCCTATAAAAATTGACGATCTACATTTTTTTCTAAACCTAAAGTGATTTCATTTGCCTCTGAGTTCAAAGGAAATTCCTGCTTATCTCTATGTTCTTTTTCTATGAGGAAAAAGAAGATTGAGGATGATGAGGTGTTTCATTTGGTGTAATGAATAGTTGTATTGATTTAGCTTCTTTTTCTTTGAGTACTGTCTTTAGGTGGTAGGTGGTCTATGGAATTTAGAGCCATCATTACTTTTACTTTCCTCCTTCGAAAATTTTTGCATCTATTTAGATTGGGGAAGTGCCAATTTCTTCTGCTCCACATATGTCTCTGCCATATTTGTCTCTTGCACCCTTCCTCTATGTGAAATCTTTTGTTTGTCCATTGTTTACATATTTTCTCAACATGGAAGCGAGGAATGTAAATGTTTCAGAAAATGCCTTGAAGAAGTCCCTCAGCTAGGTGACATCTCATGGAATGCTATGGGTATTGGTATAATTAGATTAGATTTGTTGAAGATCCTTAGAAATTTCAAAGTAATCCTTTTTAGGATTAATTCCAAATGCCTAGCAGAATGTAGTCTTAGGGAGTGTGTTAATCACTGGATTAACAAAAAATGGTTGTGTTTATGAAACTTAAGAAACATGCAGGTAAAGGATATGACAGATTCACAAATAAATAAGTTTCATTTCCTAGTGCCTACTTAGTTGTGTCTGAATAAAGCATTGGAGTAGATGAAAGGAACATTTGTATGCATTAGTTTCATATTCGCTTGTTTAGAGGAAATGTTAAGGTTTTACTATATATCATCCTATGATTTTAGTGACATTATCGAAAGATATTAGTTTTTTGGATCTCATCATGCTCAGTATCATGGTCTGTGCTTGGTGAATGTGGAAAGTTATGTAGTCTCGTCGAATGTAGGGATCATGAGTTTTGCATAAAAATGTATGGTTTTCCCTTTTCACTTACATTAAATTCAGCTTCATCATTTCCATCTTTTCTAAATTAAATATTGAATGATAGGAAAATAATTTCAATAAATGAAAAGTCTTTTCTTGAAGTGAACTCTTAAAATATCCAGACAAAAAACAAATGAAAAAAAAAAAAAACTCGGATCTTTAAAGTCACGTGCATGGAGTGCCATGCCCAAGTATACTGTAAACTTGAAACTCCTATCATGACCCCTCGTAACATGGGAAACCATGGGGTGACTTATCTAAGTCCATTTAATTTATTAAGAATCCTTGCAAGTCAAATTTCTAATCCCACTTAGCTTAACAATCACTTGTGTGACATGTTTGTTTTAATAAAACGCGATCGGTTTCATCTTACGGTTGCTGCTTAGTTTTAGATAAATTAAAAACCACTACCTCTTACCTCTATAATTCCAATTAGAGAATCGTAACCCACATTCATTCCAGTGAAAATGACTTTAGAAACAAGTTTTTCCATTGGGTCTTGGGGTCCCACTGGTCGCAGCAACAAGAGTTTTTGATGAAATTATGATAACTAGCCCTGAAGTTGCCCTTATAACTTGAGCTCTGCTCATTGTAACCAAATTTCCATCATCACGATGAATTATCAATATATGGGGGAGTAAGTATGAATCATAAAACTTTATGATCAAACATAAAAGGAGATTATTTAAGACCTAATTTGTAATAATTTTTTTGTTTTGGTCTTGTTTTCTCAACTTACTACTTTAGCTAAAATCTCCATTTAAAAGTTTCATATGAGTTCTAGCCACACGTGTGACATCATAATACCTTCATAATTCCATGTAAAATATTATTCTATATTTTATCTCAAATGAACAAATTTTGAAATGTATGGTGTTTTTTCTCTCTCCCTCTTCTCTCTCCTGAAACAATTATGGAAATTTGGATGATTTGAAAATGTAAATGCATTGGGAAATGTAAATTGGTTTGAAATGAAATGAAAATGGTTATGAAATTTTCAATGGAAAATAAAATGTCTCTCAATTTTCTCTCTCATCCTTATTCTCCCTCTCTCTAGTACCAAAATGTTAAGCCCAAATGAATGTGAATGTATGAATGTGTGGGAAACAAAATTTGTCTTCTTCTCTCTCCCTATCTCTCCCTCTCTCTTCTATTTAATTTAAAATTGTTCCAAATTATAAACGTGTGGTTTTAAGGCTTGAGTGTAGGGGATTTCCATACCACCTCTAAGACTAACCCTGTGTGGTTATAGTTAGTTGAATAAAAGGATTAGTAATGTAATTCCCCATTCAACATTACTCTTGTTCATACTTCGGTGACCTTGTTGCTAAGCATTGAACATAGTTGTGCTTCTCTTGATCTTTAGTTGGCTTCTCCCTTGTCACAGAGAATAATTAACATCCTCCCTCTTCGTCGTGTTTGCTTGTGTCATGTTGTAGTTTTCTATTGCTGGCCCCCGCAACATCCTTTATGATTGTCGTATTAAAGGAAAATTGTGTTCTTGAATTGCTGAGCTTGAGTGTCTGTCATTATTAATATGAATTATAATTATTTTTAAGTTGTAAAATTAATTAAAAAAATTGGATAACTATGATATTATTAAGTTATGTGTCGATCAGCCATTTTATATTATTATTATTTTATTTTAGTTTTTATTTTATTGTTGATTGTAATCGATATTAATATTAATTATATCTATGTCATTCCGATTGATTTCTCCCATAGACGGAACCTCGTTCCACGCTAAAGAAGGGATTACCCCTTCGTGGCACCATGGTTGGTCGTTGTCCGTGTTCGCTTTCGAACATCAACCTATAGTTTTCTACCCCTTGGTTGATTAGTCCTTCTTGCATGTCAAATTCAATCATTTAAATTAAAGGAAACTATGATTTTTTTCTCCCTCCAGTAAGTCAGTTTGTATGCATTTTTCTTAACCTGTTTGGTTGGCATATGTATTGGGTTCCTTTCTTCCTTAGTTCTATTTTGTGAATGTGTATTGAGGTTATGTGTGGCACAAGATTTGGAAGGGGGCATTTATTAATTCTCAAAATTACCTTTTCACCTACCACCCTTTTACCACTTACTAATGACCTGAGTTGTTATGTGGTTGTCACCAAATGAAATTAATTGTTGTTTGGGTACTAGTTTACCTTCCTTTTGTAAAATATCTTGGGTATTTTTTGTGGCCACCTACCATTCATTTAAAGCCTTAAAGGAAATGTTCTTGTGTTGAGATTGGTCATGTTTCCCCATTTGGAGGTTGGCTGCATACATTTGAATCAACTCAGGTGTTGGGTAGACCTTGTTCTGCTACAAACATTTTTAAACCTTCTTGCTTCTGCCGCACCCATCCTGTGCCATCAGAAGGATGTAGTGGTGTTTTGGGCACCTAGAAAGCTCGTGGAAAAGGAAATCAGACTGTGGTTGGTGTGGCAGATCTGCTTGGCAGAGGTACGAGTTGTGGATGCTCGAATTAGGCATGTTAAGTCTAAGTTGTGTAATGTTTTTCTACCCTTTTATAATATCATGAAACAAATGGTCTTCCTTCCTACAATGGTGCCTAAAATGGGTTTCTTTGTGGTATTTTATTGATTTCCTTTAGTGTACTAGCTATCCCCTTTGTATCTCCTTCTAAATCGCTAGTTTTTCATGGACGGTCCTAATTCCTCTTAACGCTTTATATGGATTTGTAAATACTATTGAGTTTTCCCCTATATCTATCTATGTTAGAATGATGATAGCCTTATATTAAAAGACTTGTTATTTGAATGGTTAATCTTGATGAGTGACACTTGGTGGAGAAGATACGTTATTCTCTTTTTAAATTTTTGTAAATCATTAATAGGAATATCGATGTACATGGTTAGAGAATTTCGTTGGAATTTGATGATGAAAAAGGTATTGAGGTTATTCTATTCAGACCTGTACATGGACAAATTTTGTATTTTGTCCCTATGGACAATCACCCATTACCCATTTGGGCTTAAAACAATGAGGATATTTCTACGACCTTTTTTATTTGTTGAATGTATGCCTAAAGATAATGTCAGTTATTCATCTGACATCTTATCGTTTGGATAAATGAACTAATCTTGATTCAAATCCTTGTTTTATTAATGAAAATGGGAAAAATTCATTAGTTTTAATGAACAAAATCCTTACCACTATTTTTCCTTGTGGCTTGGAAGCCATATGTTTAGAGATGAACCCATGGCTTTGTTTATGATAACTCATTCCATGGTGGGCAATAATTGGTTACTGCGTTAGTTAACTAGACGTGACCACCCAAATTTCTTAGGGTCGGTGAAGGGATTATTCTGTGGAGGTAACAAATCATAATTTCTTTCATTTTTATGAATTTATTTTAAGGAAATTATTGTAGGAGGTCGAGAAAAGATTAGTTTTTTTTCTCCTGTGATATTGTATTCAACCTGTGCTATTGTGTAATCCTTGAGTGGGTTGGGAAAATTCATAATAAGACCATATGGTCTTGATTTCAGCTAGGAATATATTGTTCAATTTAATGTTGTCCAATCTCCCTTTCCTCGATGGCTAATGGTATCAATTATCTAGTAAATGTTTGACCTGTTTTGAAGGGCCATGTGGATTTGTTAATATTTTATTCACTTCACCGTTGACACAAAGCTCTTGGAGATTTCAATCATGATTATACCGGGTAACCACCCCAGATGGATATGTGCTATTTTTTTATTGTAACTCATGGTAAGGCCTTATAGAGACTGGGGTATCGATGGTGTTTTACCTATCGTGTATCGAATCCCTTGAATTCGAACTTGAATATCATATATTATCAGACTTGTTTACTAAATGTCCCATATTGTGACTTCGTTTAATGTAATCAATTTTCAAATATGTATGATATTGTTGGAAATTTGTAAAATTATTAATGACATTGGGGTTACTCTTCCTTTATATTATTTAGAAAAGTTGACAATTATGATGAGCTTTGTTTGTAGAATAATGGCTTTTGTGTCTCATTTATATGCTTTTGAAGAGTGGATTTGATTATGTTAACAAGTACTACTTTTAAGAGACCCTATAAGGAGGAGGTGGTAAACTCCTTGGTTAAAACTAAAACTATAGATTGTTTTTTTAGGAGGGTTACGAACCGATATTACTACGAAACCTCCCTCCTGGAAGGATTGAGTAACCTCGTTTTGTTTCACATCTATGATTATAACTAATATGTTTTTTACTTCTCAAGTTTTTCTTAGGAGATGGATGGATTGAGTATTAGATTTCAATCACGTAATCCATAAGATTACATGATTGAAATCTCAAAACTCTTGACCTTTTTGTTCCTAATCAATAAGTTCTTCCCTTGATTATTTGAGATTTTGTTCTTACTAAAATATTTGACTTCCTTCTTGTGGCTGGTAAATCTGTTATCTCATGTGAAGGATTTTTATTAGTGGTTTGTGCTTTGATCCATTTATTGAATTAGAATATTCCTTTCATGATATTGTTAAATGTTAGCCTACTGTTACAATGTGTAGCCTTTTTATGTTAAGTTCTCGTGAACTGACTCAAGTTAATTGTTGTGTAGATGGATGTCATTGTGAGTAGAAAAAGGAAATATTGATAAAGGTTTCATCGGTTTGATTTTTGAATTTCTTTTACGAATGCCTAATGTTTGTAAACTTGCAATGGTGCTTTTAAAGGAGTTTGGAAGGCAAAGGGGTGATTTGAGACAATAATAGAGACGATAATTAACCAAATTGTCTCAAATAGAGACAATAACAAAGTTGTGTATTGTCTCTATTATTTTTCAAAGTGGGTGTCTCTAATATTGTCTCTAATTATTGTCTCTTTAGAGACAATATAAATTGATACATATTTTGTCTCTTGAGAGACAATATCATTTTTATCTAATGAGAGACAATCATTTTTTCTCTCTAGAGACAATACAAATTTAAAGAATGAAAAACTGAATTTCAAGAATAAATAATAACCAAATATTATATAGTGCTATCAACGGTTGCATATCGTCTATGATGTCAAGGTGGGCTGGTAATTAATATTATAAATTAAAAACAATTTGATTTGAATCTTGTGCCCACAAATGGGTCCACAAACATTTTATTAATATCAAATAAGATAAAATACAAAAGGGTGCCTAAATGTCATTAACCCTTCACATAAAATGGTACACATAGTTATTGAGTTAAAAATAACAATTACACTCGAAGATGTAATGGACAAGACGATAGTTTACATCTCTTGTTTCCCTGTTCCCCTTACACCAAGGTATTTACCACCATGATTGGATAAATCATGGTGAACAATACTTGGGAGAAGCTTTTCAATTTCACGCATGCATCCACAATAGTGAATCTATTTCAGTTATTTTAAAATCTCTTCTCTATTTTCCATACAATGATCTATCATATGCATTGTTGTTTCCCCCAACACATTGTTCTCATTTGAAATGGTAGATGAAGAATAGAGAAATGTATATAACAAAGCACACCTCCGTAAGAAGGGTAAGGTCAAACAGAGAATCAACAATTATTTTTGAAATAAAAAAAGTTCGCATCAACAAATTCCAAATATAATTGGCTCATTATCAAGTGGAATTATATGAAACATGATACATTGTACACAGAGAGATGCTTCCAACAAAAGAATGAGAACCAAAATTTAACTCATAATCAAGAAAACCAAATCTTCCAGCATATGCAATTTCTGATACAATGAATAAGAACTTGGACATCATTAGTTGCATGATGCATCAATAGAATTCAATACAAACAATGGCATTCTATGAAACATGAACATACAAATTTCAAATCACATTAACCTGTATTACCTTAACCAAACAAACCAGATAGAAAAGATGCACGAGAGAAATGAATGGTTCAATTTCCATTGTCAATGAACCAGGGAGGAAAAATAACATCCAACTGATGGATGAACAAGGATCATGGATAAGCACAAAATTTGTTGTATGCTTCCAAAACTGAATATCTAGAAAATATTTCCCTTGTTGATATGCTCTAGAATTGAGAAAATGTTACCTGCTTGATAAGGATGTGCTTAGTATAGGTTGGCACTACAAGAAACAAAATAGTCAAAAATATGAATTATTAAACTATAACAATTAGACATTTATGCAGGAGATGTGCAATCATTTATGGGGAATGAATTCACAATATATTTTTCGGTCCTGAATTCAAAGGATATGATTTATATCCTTGTGCACTAAATATTTTAAATCACATACATGCATCCATATTATACATGTCAAAGAATTTGTAGAAACTGTATCGCTTAAAAACACCACAACTAATGCAACCAACAAAAAAATTGAATTCCTCTTGTTCTTAGTAACAAAATAAGTTGGTTTTGGCTATGTATCGCTTTGGGGCAATAATGCAAGAAGTAATGACAACATAAAGGATAAAAAATATAAAAGGTGAAACATGATTAAAAACTGGAAATGGTTAGAACTTGGCACCTATGAAAGGTTTGGCACCATTAGTGTTGATCACAACCCTATGGACTTTAAATTTTACATCCATGGACATCTAACAACTTTTTAGTGATGGTAATTGTTCAATATTCCTTTAAAATTGTGTGAAATATAAAAATATTTCAACATAATAAAGTAATCACATATATCTATTGTAATTTTCACAGATCTAAAACACAATATAGTAAAGAATTTTTTTATCTTAGACAATACCTTTTGGGTCAAAAATGATCCCTTGTGCCCTATCCTCCACAAAACAAACTTGTGTCATCTCCATCACCTGTAGAAACACATATTGCATATTTTATACCACTAGCAATAATATATAAAATTTTCCAGATAAAAAAAAAAAAATTGATAGTTGTTGATGAAGCCACAAAGTTAAAATAGAAATACCAAAACATGAACAAGTGCTAAAGAAACATGGTATAAAGGGAACCTAAATTTGACACAAAACATAGAAAATTGCACTAAACTAGAAATATGCACTAAACTAGAAATATCACATGCAGGTGTAATGGTTAGATTAATATGTAGGTAACCATCTTCAACTTTATATAGGAAAAATATCAAGTTAAAAATGTGTGAATAATGAAAAGGAGAAAACTGAAATTATCTGTTTTTTCAATGAAATTGTAGTGAGATGATAATAAAACATTTTCTTTTCATGTTTGAAAATCCTCCATTAGGGACACTACAAAGTCCTTATATTTCACCATAGTGTTTCGATACTTTCAATTTATATAATCATTAACAATGCACATTATCCTTTTCCAGCTATTGTTATATCTTCATCTGATAATATATTGAGTGGCACAATCCATTCTTGATTTGGAAATATTAATCTTAAATATGCTTCTATTAGTGGTATTTTTTCCTGAAATTTTACACATGTTTTGCGGTAGAATGTTTACATGAACCACCATCAATCAAACCATTTAAAGAACCATATCTCCAATTTCTATAGCTATGATAGAACATCATCATCTCCTAATAACAACACGTCCATCTCCTCAACTGTATTTTGTATTTCTTTCATTGGCTGGACTATTTGGGCTTGTTGGGTTGTTTACTTTTTGGAGCTACTAGATTTGGGAAGTGGATGGAATGGACAAAACTTAAAGATTTCTATAAGCTTCCTCAATCTAGTTTAGAATGTATACAACGATTCAAAATGCTTTCACAACTCTTTCTACTGAACTAATTACGAAAGCAACAACAACAAAGGTCAACCAAGATAAAGAATGCACACAGAAAAACAACTTTGCTGGCTTATGTAACTGATCAACTAATGTTATTAAGAAAAAAAAATGTGGTCGCCAAAGAGTATATTTCAATAAATGCAGCCGATCAATAAAGATATTAAGTTCAAACTCCATCATGTTTTTACTTTTACCTCATTTATTTCAAACAGATCAATATCACCAATTTCTAACCCAACTACCTTCACAATTGCTTGGGATTGCAAAAGATTGACCAACTCCCATAATAGCTAGGTCCACTCCAACCGCAACAAAACTCCTAGAAAAAGGTTATTTCGAAGCAACCAATTTAGGGGGTAGTGGAAGATAACATAATAAGGTAACATTGTGCAGCTAAAGATTTCAATTGTAAATCTTGTTTAATGTTTACCTTGACAATACCTCCAGCTCCAATAAGAATATTTTGGGGCTTCATGTCATGATGTATGATACGATGAGAATGGAGATAATATAATGCCCTCACCTACATGTTTACATTCAAATAAATACTTGAATACCTTGAACAAAAAAATATATTGTCTGGAATAGGTATACTATAAAAGTCAACAAATCTCCCTCTTTAAGAAGCTATCTCATTCTGAATGTAACTCATAATCTTAATATTTTAAAATTGAAATACAATAAGCAACTATATCTTGCAAATTAACTCAAGAGTCGTATGAGGAACATGAAGTATATAAAATGTATCTTGATTTGATAGACTGCAAGGTCTAACCCCATTGCATGGTGTTGCTTCACAAGGAAAAAGAGACCTGGTGAAAGTGCTCTTGTCCAACCATAAGAATATCACAAAATATATAACGAGGGGAGATTTCGTTGGACAAAAAACTCTTCATAAAGCCATAAAATGTGGAGACTCTTGTACAATAAAGATTCTCTTGACCCAAGGTGCCCATCCATTGAAAGAATGTGATTGCGATGGCAGAACTGGACTTCATTATGCAGTGCAATCAAAAACTTGAGGAGATAAAATAGAATTGGCTAAATTGCTTTTACAAAGATGCAAATCTAACGAAGAGAAATGGCTCCTTTTACGGGTGTCTGCAGGTTTCAACACTTTTGACCAAAATCTAAGGAATGATGATCCATTTGGAATATTTCTTTTTTAAAAAAAAGCCAAAATCAAAGCAGAATTGATGACATGCAATTTACTAAAAACATTTGCTTCTCTCACTAGACTTAGAAATGACGAAAGAACTAATCACCAAAGGATATCATATTGAAGACATTGTGGATCCAGAATGGAAGAAAGGATTAACCGAAACAAGAAAAGATAATGTAGAGAAAGGCAATTCCCACCACCTCGCTTGCAGTGCTTTATTTAAATATATGGATTGAAATTATTTATCCATGCCTCTTGGCACTAGTTTTGACATGTACATTTACTTGGATTGTATGGTTAATGCTAGATAGATCCAAGTTCAAGGACTATACATTTAGTATTAATAACTATAATCTAGATTGTATGGTTAATATAGATTAATTTATTTAGAATATTCTATCTATAACATATTTTCCATGGCATGAGTCTATTGAGTGGATTGTCGAGTGTAGTTTACATAGCACAAGCCAATGTACTTTTCCCTGAAATTATATTGAATATAAAAAAGATAATGAGATTAATGTTATAGAATGTAGTCTTGATTTGAGCCAACAATATTGATGATTAGTAAGCTATTTTAGGTACACTCCAAGTGAACTTTTCAAAAATTGAAAATTGAAATGGTAAAACCTCCAAAAATATAAGATTCAAATGGTAAAACCTCTACAATATTTTATGGGTTATTTTTAGCCAAATGATTGTTTTTTATATAAATTAAAAATATTCTTTAATTTATAAAAACAATTATTTCACTTTTATTAAGACATTTTTAAAAAATAAGACATTTTCTAATGCCAATGCTAATGTTATCCCCTGCCAATCTCAATCTCAAATTTACAGCATTATATGTAACGAAGGTCGGTTGAAAGAAGCCCTACATATTCTGCTTATAACACACAATACCCCTGTAGAATTTTATACATACTTTCAACTATTGCAGACCTGCATTTCGAAGAAAACCCTTTCAGAAGGTAGGCAAATCCACGCCCACATGAATGAGAGGGAATCTAAGCTTTCCACACAAAAACTTTTACAAAATACCCTTATACGCATGTATGACAAGTGCCGAAGTTTAGGTGTTGCACGTGAAGTGTTTGATCAAATGACTGAATGAGATGTCTTCTCATGGAATGCGATAATTGCAGCTTATAGAAACCATGGATATCCTCACGAGGCATTGACATGATTTCACCAAATGCAAAGAATGGGTGTCCAAGCCAATTTTTGTCTGCGGGCTTGAAAATGATGGAGCTGTCATTTCTGAGAGTATTGAGGCATCTCAGAAGTTTGAGGGGCAGTGAAGGACGTTTGGAAAAAGAGCAACAAAAAATTCTCTTTTTGAGAAGAGCTTCAACATGCTTAATAATCTCTTCCAGTTGTAGATTTGGTTCTGGAGGATGCCAAAAAGGATTGGCAGTACGAAACCGAAAAGGAAAACAACGGGTAACAAAAGGAGAGATGTGGGCAACATCATTACCTACAGGAGCAGTGGAAGGAATGAAATCCGGGGCTGCATTAACAGCAGGATCAGCGATGCCAAAATAAGCACGAAGATGAAGATTTCTTGCAAAAGCTCTGAATTCAGAGAAGATAGCATCCATGGACATAGGAGGAGGGTGAGGAATAAATTTAATGCCAAGACCGAGAAACTTTAATTCATCATAAGAGAGACATTTAGAAGACAAATTGTGAATGGCAGAGTTTGAAATCCTGCGATCGACATCAAAAGGAGTCTTCATTGAAAAGAAAACAACAACTGCGTAGGAATGGTCAATGACAGCCCCCCAAAAGTTTAGGTGGAAGCGAGGTCGTTGAAAGAGACCTGCATTCGGCCTCTTGCACTTTGGCTGCGGGTTGCATATGGCTTGCAAACTGAATTCTGCCTGTGAGGAGGTTTTCCCTGTGAGGAGGTTTTCCCCTGTGGGAGGAGGAGCCTCGACCTCGACCTCTGATTCTTCCATTGTTTCTTCCTCTCGAAGATGATGTTGAATGTCCCACAGATGGGGCATTGGTCTTGTTCAAGAGAGGAGCAGAATTTGGCTTGGAGAGCAATGGTCCAGAGGCAGCCAAGGTGGCATTCAGAGGGATGCCATTCTTGGCTGCAGGCCCATTTTTTGGCTCTGAAATAAGAGGTTGATGAAGGGGCTGATCAACACAAGAAGAATATTTTTTTGCAACAGGAGCAGACGGATTCAGATTCGGATTTGGATTTGGAGCCTTTTTCTTCTTGTTTTTATGATTTTTTAGCCTTGTTTGGAGCCTTGTTTGGAGGAACCTTGGGAGCAGCTTGAGGAAGAGCAGGAGAAGATTTTCCCAACATAGAACGAATGTCCTGAAGCTCTTTAAGAATTCCCCAAACTTAGCATTCATCTTCTCATTAATGAGGGAAGAGATAGTTTCATCCGAAGGCAGGCTATCTGAGTCACCCAAAGCATCATCTCGTGATTATTGTCTGATTGATTCGGCTTGTTTGCGAGCAGCTCTCTTGAGGGAATGATTAATTTTAAAATTGTTACACAGAGAATGGAATTCAAGAGTTGCAGCAGAGTGTCAGTCATCACTAGCAACAGAGAATTGGCCAAGAAGAGGAAGGTGCTTGATTGCAACACAAGCTCCCAAAAGGGTAGAATCAAAATTTTCAACGGATTGGAGAATGGAAGAATCATGATTTGCATTTTCTTTGGTGAGAGCATCAATATAAGCATCCAGAAAAAGGTGGTTTACATCGACTTGGATAGAATCCAGCTTCAAGGAAAGAGAAGCATTACTTTCAAGATCATTGACAGAGATTTTTGGAGCCTTAACATGGAGGTTGTTAGGAAAAATGCCATAAGATTTAAACCCTTGTAGTTTATTAAGAAAATCCTTAGAATGCTAAGAAATTAAAGAAAGGCGTTTAAACTCAGCAAAATCTTTGTTTACCAGTAATTGAATTTGCACAGGGAAATTCGAAGTTGGTTTAGCAGGAGTCTCAACATTCGGAAGAGGTACATCAGGCATATCCACATCTGGAACAATGTTGGAAGTATGAACAATGGAGGCATGGTGCAGGTTGTTGAAAGCCTCTGGAATGGCATGTACATGCTCAGAAGATGCGCCCACAGTCTCCAGAGGAACAGCAGCAGGTGCGGCCTTGTTAGAGGCGTCTGGAGCCAAAGAATGCTGGCCAACGTGGGCATTGGGGGCACCAAACGCGGCCAGGGTTGGAGCTTCAGACATAGAGGGCACGCAACTAGCTGTGTGGGCATTGAGTGCAGCCAAAGGGGGCGCGTGGGGTCCAAGAGAGGCAGAGGCGAATCAGGAGTGACCAAGGCGCCAACAGGAGTTAAAGCAGCGTTTGGAGACCGAGAGGAAGCCAAAATGTGCAAAGTAGAAGCAAAACGTCCAGATGGGATTCAAGAGCACAAAGTGGTGATTGGAAGCTTCAACAAACCATTCCAGGGTTTGTAGAATATCCACAGGAGGCAGAGAAAGAAATTTAACCTCCCCACGTGCTCTAGAGTGAAATCTGTCTGTAGAGGAAGCCAATGGTTTGATTCTTTTGTGTTTAGATCCAGCAGGTACAGGGGACGAATCAACTTCTGGGATAAATGCAGCTCGTAAAGGAGTATGAGTTGCATTATCTTCAGGTGAAGCAAAGTTCGACCTGACAAATTCTTCTTCAGTGGCCATCATGAAAAAATCACAGAAATTATAGTTTAAAATTTTATAAAAAGATGTGATTTCATGGACTACAATGATTACATGATATGCACAAAATGGTGTTTTGGATGAGGCTTTAAGGATATTCGAAGAAATGCCTCAAAGAAATGTTGTCTCATGGAATGCCATGATTATAGGATATGCACAAAATGGATCTGTTGAAAAATATTTGGAAACTTATAGGCAAATGCAATTGGCAGGTGTAGAGCCAGTTTCCACAACCTTCGCCAGCATACTCCAAACCTGCGCTAAAGTAGGAGATTTAGAACAGGGTATGAACATCCATCAAAGCATAATGGAAAGGGGATTTGTGTCAGATGTTGTAGTTGCAAATGCACTGCTAGATGTGTATGCTAAATATGGAAGCCTGCACAAGGCACGTGAACTGTTTGACAAAATGCCTCAGAAAGATGTGATTTCATGGACTGTAATGGTTACAGGATATGCACAAAATGGTGTTCTTGATGAAGCTTTAAGGATTTTTGAAGAAATGCCTCAAATAAAAAGTTGAATTTTGAATCACCACTCTTTCTTCTATAAAATCCCTTGTAGAGAAAATTGGTTTCTTCTCTGATTTGTTCAGTTGATCAACCTAGTCCATCTAGTTTGGTCTGATATCTGAGACATTATAAGAACAACATTCTTTCCCTATCTCATTCAGGTATTACACTCCATGTGTTCTCGACTATGACTGGGTTCTCTGTTAATGTAATTTTCACTTCTACTCTGTGATCTAATATTACAGTTGTCTCCACTTCATAAACAATGTTTCTAATTCTAGTAGGAGGCCAGTAGCAGAGTATAGATCTTCCCAATATATTTTCACAGGAAGTGGTCCTCAAACATGGGAATCATAGCTGTTATTGCGGTTAGCACCCAATACAATACACAACCTTTACGTAAAATCACTGGATGCATCTCATATGCAGGTGGCTCAAGAATTAAATCTTCATTTTGATAACAACATTCACCGGTAGCTTTCCAACATGAACATCTACAATATCTCCTTACTTTATTATTATTGTTTTAATAAAGACATTGACAAAAGTGTATCCTTTTTCTTGCAAAGTTGGGGTAATATGACACTTATAAAAGTAACTGGCATACTCCATCTCTTAGATGCCCCCTGTTTAAAGAAGAAGCATATCAAATGAGACATTTAACTATATATAAGGGCTTAATACACATGTCTAATAGCATATTATATCAAAAAAATTCAAGAAAAGATGGCCACAAGGCCAACTATAATGCATGTCAAGCAGCGGTAAATGAAGCATTAAACTATCTAATTCAATACTTAAGTAAACTGTTATCTTTACTCCATGTGGATCAGAGACTTAGATTTTAGGAACCTTTGTATGAATATTTTCCACTGAGAGCATGATGTAAGTAGGATCCAACCTTGAGAATATATGTGAGAAAATAATTTGAAAACTTTCGTGACTCCTAAGCTTCCTATAAGGCATGTATTACACTGTAAGCCTTGCAACATCTAGTAACCTTTCAAGAAGCTCAATCCTCAGGAAAAGGCATCTCTTCACCAAAATCTAATAGATATGATTCCTGGGGAACGCAAATCATGGATCCAAGTAGTCATTATATAGTGCAAGAAATATTGAATGAATGTAATAAATAAGATGCTAATAATGGACTAACAAAGACAGTTGGGCCGAGTCACATATATTTCTTGTATGAACAAGTCGAAAGGGAAACTTAGTTTCAATATATTGATATAAAATACTCAGAAACTGTCATTTTTGTAGTCTCTCTGGGTTGAAGAATGTTTAAAGTACATGTTTCCCCATAGGTTGTATTTAGTCATTTCTCTAGACAACCAGATTTGGAATATATTATAGTTTTAGACTTGGCATCTTTTTTCCTTCTCAAGTGAGGCACCAAGCATTCCAAACTACCAATAAAGTTAAATTTCTAATAATTCTAATCAACAGAGATAGGCCATCATAAAAAATAAATAAAAATAGTAATACAAGAGCAACCCTAAAACTTGAGATTAAAAATAGAATCTCAAAAGCAAGCTTCAGTCCACCTTAAGCCCAAGGACCTTGTAAACAAATATTAAGAAATATGTTTGAAATATCCAAGTAAATATCAGCTCAAATAAAAGGACAAAATAGATTTAGGCCTCCTGTAACTGCATATTAACTCTTGGTGATCTATTTTAAATTTTACTAAAATGATTTACTTGTAAACGATGTACATGAGCAATGTGCTAATATGAAATCAATACGTAACAATACAAAGTGTTGGATCTGTTGTATTTGAAAGTGATTTTTATAAAACCTATTTTTGTTACATATCATACAAAAATAATAATGTCTTATAGAGACCTACTTGTCATTCTGATTGTAAAATAAGGAGCACTATGAGCAAGTATAATGAAGATGAATTCTTACAAATTTTACATGGGGCTACTTTAGCCCAGTATACCTGAGAAACTTATGATAGTAAAATAATGGAAGAAGATTGAACTTTGATAATATTTCTCTTGATATATATTTATATATGAAGCTATTAGAGCCGTTTCTTGAAACAATATTATGATGGGATACTCCATTTAAACCAAATAAAGATAGTTTTTTTGTCCTTCCGTGCATTGCTCAAGATCTTGGTAAATCTTGATAAAGTAATTTATTTTGAATGGTGTTAAATACTTTGCACCAAGTATTTTTTGTGAGAAGTGCCTTGTAATGCCCAGTGGGCATCAGATTCTTTTTTTTTCTACCGCCCACATTGCCACCTTGGCCTCCTCCCAACCACCCTACCCGCAAATTTTTTGAATGTCACATCGTCCTTGCGTGAGGAGTCGGTGGAGTCATTTTTCTTCACCATAATCTTCTTGGATCCTCCTTCAATGCATACAGTGGGTGTGGGTTTCAAAATCGTGTTGTGCAGTGTGCATTATCCGTGGAGCGTTGAACTAAATTTCTCCCGGGAGGGCCGTGAGGAAGATTTGTCAGATGCAGCAGCCTACTGTGGTCGGCAGGTAAACTTATCTCAGAAAATCGGTGGCCTCCCAGAGAGAGTAAGTGACGGCAGATTGCAGGCAGGTGAGCCCGTGGATGATCCCGTTGTTCAGTTGCACGCGACCACGGTCGTGATCGGGATTGTTGCAAAATCTTGCACTGTAGTTCAAGAACGAGATAAAGTTTTAGTTGAGTTGTCTTGCCTTTTCATTTTGGAAAGTCACTTCCATCCAAAGATTAATGTAGCCAAATTAAGAACAACCAGATAAACTGCAATAAAATGAACTCCAAAAGAAAATAAATCTCCTTCTTCGTTATCAAATAATGAATTACAATGTTTCCTAAATAGGAAAATAACTCCCAACTCGAGTGCCAAGTAAACTCTAGCTAACTCGACTAAATCTACTCTAGGTGGCGAAATTACTATTTTTAGCAGTTTACTGAACCGCTATTCTTAAGTAAGTTCGCATGCTTATTTACGGGCACGTAAATTGCCACGCATCTTCTACATCCCTAAATTAGAGGAATTGCCAACTTTCTAACTCATAATGCAATTAATAGACTAAAATTAACTAATGCTCAAAAATAGGAAAACCCAAACTATAACTTAAATCCTAATTTTAGATGGCGGATTTAGGGCCCAAAAACGTGTCGAAAAAGTTTTAGTTGCCGATGCTCTTCGCCTCATCGAAACACGTGGTTTCAAAAAAACGGAAACGGACACCCGGAGCTCAAGTTATGACCTTGTCAAGTTCCTCATGTCGGGCGCATCAAGCATGCACTTGGTGTGGTTTCCAAGAACACGAGGAACTCAAAAAGGAGGCAAGGAAGTGGTGTTAGTGTTTGTGGTGGCAAGACCTCGATGGCAATGGAAGGACTTTGGGTTCTATCCCAAACAATGATAATATTCCCTTTGAAGTCGATGGCCCTAACTTCGGCGTTTTTGGAAATGGAATTGGATCTTTGCAAAACCCTTCTGAAAATATGGGCAGTGGTAGATCTCGAGCGCTGTAGTTTACATTGACTGACTCGAAATTTGGTTCTAGCCATCCAGTTTCTGTTACGAGCGATCTCGGGTGGAAGATTTTTTTAGACGTGGGGTGCCCCGTGTCCCCTGTTAGGGCCACGTCCTTGCTACAGATGCACTAGTTTCCACTTGTCTGCTCCAAGTTGGTGTTGATGGTTTGGGGGGACGCGGATCTGGGGTGAAATTACCAGGTGTGGACAGATACAAGATCTTCCTTGATGCTGCTAAAAACTCTACTGGCCCACATTTTGAGCCTATGACATATGCTAAGACATCTCCTATAGTAAGTTTCAGGGCGGAAGTCTTGAAATATGAGGCTTATTCCAAGAAAATTGCCTTATTTGCCGATTTAACAAGATATGCCCAGGCTTACCTGCACTCCACGAATGGATCTCTTTGTCTTGGAAGCCGCTAATGGAAGGGGCCGTGATGAGAAGCACCACCAAGGGCGCACATCTGCTACACTTGTTGTTCGATGTAACTCATGGAAGAGAACCTCATAGAGGCCGATCTGTTTCATATCAGAATATTCATGAAACACAATTTGCTCTGCTATTATATGAGCTGCTTCAACAAGTCACTAAGTTGGCAGGCATAAAGGTCTCTGTTGGAATTATCATCACCTTACAAGCTACAGCTGTAATGTTTGCACCGAGAGTTTGATGTTGTCCCCAAATCTGATGAAGGAAAAGGATTGTGTATCAATACGGTAGATGCCTTTCAGAACCAGGAGCGATGTAATCATTATGTCTTGTGTCCGAGCTTCAAACCATGGTCGGTGTTTAGCTTTCTAGCGCAAGTGCTCTCGGACTGAGTGGTAAGCAGTTCGACTCTCACCCCCAAAGTAGTTGCATTGAAGCAATCTAGTGTTTGACATCCACCTATTACATTCTTCTAGTCAGTGCCTTCAAAAGGGAATCCTGGTGTGGTATATGCAAGAAAAGACCGGTGAAGCGAGAGGATAAAGTGGAGGGCGTGTGGCTGTAGTATTCCCCTACTGGATGTTCACGATCGGTGGATGCATTAAAACAGACAAGATAGACTAACCATATACATAATATGCTAGTATATAATAAACCTCTTAAATGAAACTTTTTCTTTCTAGAAATTGGTTTAAATCATGTGATTTTGTGGATTTGTGTTTAGATATGGTTAACAATTTGTTACTTCTGGATTTGCCTCTGTTGGTTGTTCTTGTTGACGTGATCAAACCCTTTTATATATAAAACAAACAAAGGTTCTCAATGTATGCTTGATTGATCATAATATATATATATATATATATATATATATATATATATATATATATATATATATATATAATTTTAAAGTTACTTCCTTCTACAAAAATGTCATTGTTTTCTTTTGTGAACCTGGGTATGTAATCGCCCCTAGAACGTTGCAGCTTTGACTAGTATTGGGTTCCTTTTATGTTGTTGCCCTAGAGGAAAATATACAGTTAAATTATTATTATTTTTTTATGATAAGCGTGATTATGCACTTCGTGTATTGTGCAAATTATTAGGGCATTTGGAAATTAGAAGTTCAATATATATGCTTGTTAAGAAGGAAGTTTTGGACCGAAAATATGTCCTGGGTTGATAGAAGGGCATAAATTATTGATAGAACCCCATTTTGATTCTACTCTTTCTATGAGTAAAATTTGATAAAATTAATGACCTTTATGGTGTTAAGATATGGTATGTTGATGATTCCTTGTGTGATCGATTTAATTATGTATAGACATAAGGCCTTGATGGAGTAAGGTAATATCTTTCACGGTTCGTGAAAGTTAAGGTTTTCATCAACTGCTTAAGGTAGCATGAAGTTCCTTAATTTAGTCAAACTTGTTTTGTACTTCCTTCTTGATGAGTGACCTTTCATTACAAATTTAGAATGATTGTGATGGAAGGTCGTGAATATATTTTGTTGTCTAAAAAGGGAAAAGAAGCTATGGAATAGTTTGTTTTTGTATCGAACATAATAATTGTAATTACATCGTTATAGAAGTTCATTATTGGAGGATATCTATCTTCAATGGTATATTATGTGTTTAATCACTGCATAGGTTACCATAAACTTAGTGATGAGATGTAAATTAAGGAGAGTTGAGAGACCTTTTTCTTTGTATACATCGTTTATGATATTAGAAAGTGAGTTGACGTCGGAAAATTTCAACCAAGTCTAGATTCATGGCTATGTTCCTCTAGAACGGGAGGGTTATAAATCTAAGGTATTATGAAAATTGCAAGGATGTGTTTAGAGTACTAGATTGCCTACTCAACTTGGGTATTAATGAGGCTTTTCGCTATTCCGGCCCTGGTTATGTTCAGTAGGTAGGCTGTTAGACAATGCCTATTCCGGACATTCTTATCGTCATTTCCACTCATCCTTATTAGCTATGAAGTCACTTATTACCTAAGATATAATGGTTGTGGGTTGAATATAAGATTTTCATCCTTTAAACCTTTTTGATTACATGATGGAACTTTGTTATTACCCTCGTTGTTCATTTCTAGCCTATTAGGCCTATGGCCCTACGGAACGATTCCAAAACTATATTCTTTTTGGCAGCTAAGATCGGGTCTGGTTTTTATCTTTTGACTTCACCTTGAGAATGTGGATTGATGGGTTACACTTTAGATTTCAATCACGTAATCTACGGGATTACATGATTGAAATCCTAATACTCTCAACTCTTGTGTCTAATCTTTTAAAATTCATAGTCTTGCGTATTTGGTTGTCAAACTTTTGTAGTTTTCGAGGTATTTTTCATAACTAAAATTTATGGATTTTCTTCTTAGTTGATATGTTGAAAATTATATCTTGTTTCAAAAGGTTGTTAGAGGTTAGAACTTGATCCATTTCTTGAAATAGAATGTTACCTTTCATGATATTGTTAGCTAGTAGCTTATTGTTGCTATGTATAGTCTTATCTTGCTCAGTTCTCGCGAACTGACTCAGGTTATTAATTGTTGCAGATGGCTTATGTGGTTAGATGATGGAAAGACTTGTAGATTATTGCATCAATCTTGGTTATGATGTTCCTTTGTACGAATGTGTATTATGTTATAAAATTTGGAAAGGGCCTTTGGACATTTTAGAAGAAGGGTCGATTGCGGTGCCTAGTAAATGTATGTAGTGTATTTTGTCAGTTGAAACTTTGGCTTGTTTGGTTATCATGTGAAAGATGAAATTTGATTACCACTTGGTTACGGGATATTCTAGTGTATTTTAATCCTTAGAATAGTAGCGGGGCATGTCCCATGTTATTACTCTCTTGCTCCCTAGTCATGGTTCAATAGAGATGGTATGTCCCTTTGATTTGTGCATCATGTTGGAATGAATTGATATAACCTTGTTTTGTTTCCGCAAACGAGTACTGTTAAACTTTTCTCTTGAGTTAAAATGTTGAGTTGTAAATCCTCCTAAGGCTTAGTAGAAATGAGTTTGTAAGCACTATAAAGTGAGCTGGATAGTCCTGATAAAAGTTAAACTAAAATTTATATATATGAATATATTAATGTAGATGTGATCTACTAGATAACCTTTGAGACCTGGAACAATCAAGAGGAAACTATCTTTTGTAATGAAATATGATTACTCATTTTTTCCCGCGCCAAACTAATAAACATTATCCTTTTACGGTGAAACCTTAAATGATCTCATGGTGAAATCAATGGTTAGATTTTAGAAGATGATAGGATTTAATAAGTAGGAAGGAAATTGATTAATAAAACCTTAAATATCTCTCTATCGTTTGAAATGTCCTCCTTTGTCAAACTTAATTAAGTAAAGTCTAGATGGAGCATTTAACCAATCTTGATAAACTCTTAACCTCAATAAAAGACTGATAGTAAACAATGTGACCCTGAAGCTAAATTCGTTGTCCTGTTCTGTTAACCCTTGCCTTGATTCATGGTGATATTTCTTAAGCAAGGTCAAAGTTTGATCCTTAAACAAGAAGGTTATTGTTATGAACCCTAAGTGGTACTTTCCACTCAATTGGAGCTTATGCCTTCACCTGTGCAATAGAGTTGTGGAACATGTGTTAGTGGCTTGAGTAAGATTAATTAACCTTGTAAGAAATGGAAAATGTTCTAAAATCAAATGAATAAAAAGCTTTGGACATAAAATTGATGATCCTAGTTTAGAAAGCTTGGCCTTAAGCTATTTAGCCAATAGTTGAAAAGAAAGAAGTTCTCCCTTGTGAAAAGAATTGTGTGGATCATTACATGAAATTTTATAAGAACGTAAGTTGAGAATTAAGAGATATTTTAGTAAACAAGAAAATTTAACAAGAATTTTCTCATGGGATGCCCTAAATGTAAGTGTGTCATGTGGTTGGACTTCCACATTGTCTTGTCGAAAGAAAAAAAAATATATGTATTGTCCTTGATAGGTGTGAACGTCTCCGTGCCAGCCCGTTATGGCCATCCTTCAGATCGGGTTGTTCACATTGTTAGTTGTATCCTTAGTGATGACTTGTTGCGTCATGTTATGTGTCAAGCAAGTTCAAAAAAAATTATCCCGTATTTCTTTGTGATGTTCGTGTGTCGTGTTTTTTGGGTCGTTACACTTGGTATCAGAGCGTAGGTTCATGCTCTCGAACCTATGGGCCGGATTGGTGTTATATGATGATGTTACATGGTGGTGGTGGTGTTACATGATGATACTGCATGATGATGATGATGTTGCATGATGGTGGTAGATATTGGAAGAGTAATGTGCTTTAAACGTGATGTGATTAATGTCGTAATTGTGATATTGTGAACGCACGTGATGTGTATGTCACTTTGTGCGTGTTTGTGATCATGTTGATATGTTAGGGATGGGAGTATTCTCTCTCCTTCTTGTGGATTCTAGGAAGAGTTCACGTGTGAATTATTGTTTGTGATGTGTGAAAAGAATTCTAATGTGGATGACGTAGTGTTGGAGCATTGTGGCATATTGTGATATGTGGGTGTATCAATGTGTTGTATGACTAGTTTGATGTTAAAAGAAATGAGTTGTATCATGATGTTTTTATCTTGTTTTGATGAGATGTGTGTATCACCTTGTTATGTAGCAATGGATGTTATGTTGTGATGTACTATGTTCATCGTAGGCATGATTTGTGTGTAATATGTAATGCTTTGTGTTGTGATTTGGGGTCATACGGTGAGTGTATGAACCCTATCGTATGGTGATTGCGCTTTGGGTGCAGAATGTGGTGAAGTGATGTATTACACTCAGTGAATGTATGATCGTGATCTACCCTGTATATGTACCATATGTAAGACGTTATGGTAGTTATGTGTGTGCCACCGTTATGTTAGTGATGTTGTTGTATGTTATGTTGTGAACCTTACGCTAACCGATCCTGAGGGAAATTGGTAGAAGTGTATGTTGAGAGTGAGGAATGGTGTACCATGGGTCAATAACTCGAGCCAAAACTTGGTTTAGTAGATAACATGTGATTCTTTCCTCTCTCCCTATGTGGTTGTATGTATGCAACCTAAGTGCAACTATGACTATGTTTAGCCTTGTCGAAGTGGTGGCGGGATGATTCAGATGGAGGTGATGACAGTTGTATTATTGATATGTATTTTACAAGCTGAGGCTCGATGTTCCGAGTGCTAGCAACTCGTTGAGTACCCCTTGGTGGCTAGATAAGGCCACACAGTTATCGTAATGTGACATCATTATAAGTTGATTTTATTCGTAATTGATTTTTTTCTTTATTTTGTAAGGACCAGCAGCTTTTCTTGATTGCAATGCTTTACAATTTTGGGCATTTCCTTGGTTTGTGGCACTAACATGGGGATTTTGATACTAACTATGGCCATTTGGTCATTTATTTTTGCTTGATTTTGGGTCTTCTTTTAAATTTGGAATTTTTACCACCTTGCCCAAGGCTTGTACTTTGCCACTTGGCACTTTGATTGGATTGTTGTGCTGGTTCTAATGTCGTGATGTGTGGAATAGGGTCATAGGATGCACCATGGATTGGTTGGACCTATGGACCCGCTTCATCATATATGGGGTACACCCCAAGGAGTACATATAACTAGTGGGTTGTTGAACCACGTGTTATTATGTCACTTGGGTTAGGAGTGTTCGAACTCTATGTGTCTTGGACCATAGGGTCAACCGGCCTCCTTGAGGGAGGCATAAGAGTTTGAGGGAGGCATAAGAGACTTGAGGGAGGCATAAGAGTTTGAGGGAGGCATAAGAGACTTGAGGGAGGCATAAGAGTTTGAGGGAGGCATAAGAGTTTGAGGGAGGCATAAGAGACTTGAGGGAGGCATAAGAGTTTGAGGGAGGCATAAGAGACTTGAGGGAGGCATAAGAGTTTGAGGGAGGCTTATGATATTTGTCTGTATGGTTGATGTTTTAGGATATATGTTGAGTTATTGTGCTGTTTGGTAGTGGTCTTTTGATGTATGTGTTACTCATGTAAGATGGATATGTGTTGTGATGTTGTGGTTATGTCATTGATTCCCTTGTGGACACTATGTACCTGTAGCATGGTTTGGTGTTATGTGAGTCTTTCATTGATGCAAATTGAGGAAATGTCTGGTGGATTGTAGTACTCTTTTGTTTGAGTATTTGGTATGTCAGTCATTGATGTGTGACGTGTACTATGTGGACTGTGCCTAATCCATTCCGTATTTGAGTAACCTTTTGTGGTGTAATACAATCTTGAAGTATATACTTGTGTGCTTGTGAATCTGTAGTGTCTTTTGAACCTAATAGGGTGTTGTGTTAGCAGTTCATGTTGGGCACCTGCAATAAAGAATAAACCAAGACTCTGCAATGATGAAATTTTAAAAGAAATTAAACTAAGAATAGTGCTAATGAAAAGAGACTAATGAAATGATGAACAAGAAAGAACTGCCAATCTTCACAGAACATTGAAAGTTAAAAATTCTACCAAATGTTCCTAAGGCTACCTTGTGACCGTGCTTTAATCAACTAAAATTTTAAACCATAGAGTGTACTTTCTCCTGTACTGTTCTTGGTTGTGAACCTTTTATTTTCCGTTGTGTTATGTCGCATCGAGGACGATGCTTTCTTAAGGGGAGGAGAATGTAATGCCCAGCTGGGCATCGGATTCTTTTTTTTCTACCTGCCTCCACTGCCACCTTGGCCTCCTCCCAACCACCCAACCTGCAAATTTTTTTAGACTGTCACGTCTGTCCTTGCGTGAGGAGTCGGTGGAGTCATTTTTCTTCACCATAATCTCTTCTTGGATCCTCCTTCAATGCATACAGGTGGGTGTGGGTCTCAAAAATCATGCTGTGCAGGAAGTATCCGTGGAGCGTTGAACTGAATTTCTCCTGGGAGGGCCATGAGGAAGATTTGGCTGTATGCAGCAGCCTATAGGGTCGCAGTAAACTTATCTCGAGAAAATCAATGGCCTCGGAGAGAGAGTAAGTGTGACACCTTGCTGCAGGTGAGCCTGTGGAGCCGTTGGTGTTGATCCTGCTTTGTTCATTGGTTGCACGCGACGACCACGGTCATGATCATTTGTTGCAAAATCTGTAGTGTTGTAGTTGAAGAACGAGATAAAGTTTTAGTTGAGTTGTCTTGCCTTTTCATTTTGGAAAGTCACTTCCATCCAGCATGCGCTTGGTGTGGTTTCCAGTCACACGAGGAACTGAAAAAGGGAGGCAAGGAAGTGGTGTTAGTGTTTGTGGCGGCAGGACCTCAGACGGCCATGGAAGGACTTTGGGTTCTATCCCAAACAATGATAATATTCCCTTTGAAGTCGATGGCCCTGACTTCAGCATTTTTGGAAATGGAATTGGATCTTTGCAAAACCCTTCTGAAAATATGGGCAATGGTAGATCTGAGCGCAGCAGTTCTGTTGACAGCTCGAAAGCTGGTTTTAGCCATCCAGGTTTCTCTGTTGCAGCGATCTCGGGTGGAAGATTTTTTTTTAGACGTGGGGTGCCCCGTGTCCCCTGTTAGGGCCACGTCCTTGCTACAGATGCACTGGTTTCCACTTGTCTGCTCCAAGTTGGTGTTGATGGTTTGGGGGGACGCGGATCTGGGGTGAAATTACCAGGTGTGGACAGATACAAGATCTTCCTTGATGCTGCTAAAAACTCTACTGGCCCACATTTTGAGCCTATGACATATGCTAAGACATCTCCTATAGTAAGTTTCAGGGCGGAAGTCTTGAAATATGAGGCTTATTCCAAGTAAAATTGCCTTATTTGCCGATTTAACAAGATATGCCCAAGCTTACCTGCACTCCATGAATGGATCTCTTTGTCTTGGAAGCCGCTAATGGAAGGGGCCGATGATGAGAAGCACCACCAAGGGCGCACATCTACTACACTTGTTGTACGATGTAACCCATGGAAGAGAACCTCATAGAGGCCGATCTGTTTCATACGAATATTCATGAAACACAATTTTCTCGCTATTATATGAGCCTGCTTCAACAAGTCACTAAGTTGGCAGGCATAAAGGTCTCTGTTGGAATTATCATCACCTTACAAGCTACAGCTGTAATGTTTGCACCGAGAGTTTGATGTTGTCCCCAAATCTGATGAAGGAAAAGGATTGTGTATCAATACGGTAGATGCCTTTCAGAACCAGGAGCGATGTAATCATTATGTCTTGTGTCCGAGCTTCAAACCATGGTCGGTGTTTAGCTTTCTAGCGCAAGTGCCCACGGACTGAGTGGTAAGCAGTTCGACTCTCACCCCCAAAGCAGCTGCATTGAAGCAATCTAGTGTTTGGACAGCCACCTATTGCATTCTTCTAGTCGTGCCTTCAAAAGGGAATCCTGGTGTGGTATATTGCAAGAAAAGACCAGTGAAGCAGAGGATAAAGCGGAGGGCGTGTGGCTATAGCAGTCCCTGCTGGATGTTCACGACTGGTGGATGCGTTAAAAAACAAGCAAGATAGACTAACCATATACATAATATGCTAGTATCTAATAAACCTCTTGAAATGAAACTTTTTCTTTCTAGAAATTGGTTTAAATATATGATTTTGTGGATTTGCGTTCAAAGATATGGTTAACATTTGTTATTCGGATTTGCCTCTGTTCGTTGGTTGTTCTTGTTGACGTGATCAAACCCTTTTATATATAAAACAAACAAAGGTTCTCAAAGTGTATGCTTCGATTGATCATAATATATATATATATATATATATGATTGATCATATATATATATATAATATATATATATATATATATATAATTTTAAAGTTACTTACTTCTCTCGCAAAAATGTCACTATTTTCTTTTGTGAACTGGGTATGTAATCGCCCTTAACGTTGCATCTTTGACTAGTATTGGGTTCCTTTTATGTTGTTGCCCTAGAGGAAAATATACAATTAAATTATTACTATTTTTTTATGATAAGCGTGATTATGCACTTCGTGTATTGTGAAAATATTTAGGGCATTTGGAAATTAGAAGTTCAATATATATGCTTGTTAAGAAGGAAGTTTTGGACCGAAAATATGTCCTAGGTTGATAGAAGGGCATAAATTATTGATAGAACCCCATTTTGATTCTACTCTTTCTATGAGTAAAATTTGATAAAATTAATGACCTTTATGGTGTTAAGATATGGTATGTTGATGATCCTTGTGTGATCGATTTAATTATGTATAGACATAAGGCCTTGATGGAGTAAGGTAATTTCTTTCACGGTTCGTGAAAGTTAAGGTTTTCATCAACTGCTTAAGGTAGCATGAAGTTCCTTAATTTAGTCAAACTTGTTTTGTACTTCCTTCTTGATGAGTGACCTTTCATTACAAATTTAGAATGATTGTGATGGAAGGTCGTGAATATATTTTGTTGTCTAAAAAGGGAAAAGAAGCTATGGAATAGTTTGTTTATGTATCGAACGTAATAATTGTAATTACATCGTTATAGAAGTTCATTATTGGAGGATATCTATCTTCAATGGTATATTATGTGTTTAATCACTGCATAGGTTACCATAAACTTAGTGATGAGATGTAAATTAAGGAGAGTTGAGAGACCTTTTTCTTTGTATACATCGTTTATGATATTAGAAAGTGAGTTGACGTCGGAAAATTTCAACCAAGTCTAGATTCATGGCTATGTTCCTCTAGAACGGGAGGGTTATAAATCTAAGGTATTATGAAAATTGCAAGGATGTGTTTAGAGTACTAGATTGCCTACTCAACTTGGGTATTAATGAGGCTTTTCGCTATTCCGGCCCTGGTTATGTTCAGTAGGTAGGCTGTTAGACAATGCCTATTCCGGACATTCTTATCGTCATTTCCACTCATCCTTTTAGCTATGAAGTCACTTATTACCTAAGATATAATGGTTGTGGGTTGAATATAAGATTTTCATCCTTTAAACCTTTTTGATTACATGATGGAACTTTGTTATTACCCTCGTTGTTCGTTTCTAGCCTATTAGGCCTATGGCCCTACGGAACGATTCCAAAACTATATTCTTTTTGGCAGCTAAGATCGGGTCTGGTTTTTATCTTTTGACTTCACCTTGAGAATGTGGATTGATGGGTTACACTTTAGATTTCAATCACGTAATCTACGGGATTACATGATTGAAATCCTAATACTCTCAACTCTTGTGTCTAATCTTTTAAAATTCATAGTCTTGCGTATTTGGTTGTCAAACTTTTGTAGTTTTCGAGGTATTTTTCATAACTAAAATTTATGGATTTTCTTCTTAGTTGATATGTTTAAAATTATATCTTGTTTCAAAAGGTTGTTAGAGGTTAGAACTTGATCCATTTCTTGAAATAGAATGTTACCTTTCATGATATTGTTAGCTAGTAGCTTATTGTTGCTTTATGTATAGTCTTATCTTGCTTAGTTCTCGCGAACCGACTCAAAGTTATTAATTGTGCATTGCAGATGGCTTATGTGGTTAGATGATGGAAAGACTTGTAGATTATTGCATCAATCTTGGTTATGATGTTCCTTTGTATGAATGTGTATTATGTTATAAAATTTGGAAAGGGCCTTTGGACATTTTAGAAGAAGGGTCGATGCTAGTAAATGTATGTAGAGTATGTTGTTGAATCATGTGAAACTTTGGCTTGTTGGTTATCATGTGAAAGATGAAATTTGATTACCACTTGGTTATGGGATATTCTAGTGTATTTTAATCCTTAGAATAGTAGCGGGGCATGTCCCATGTTATTACTCTCTTGCTCCCTAGTCATGGTTCAATAGAGATGGTATGTCCCTTTGATTTGTGCATCATGTTGGAATGAATTGATATAACCTTGTTTTGTTTCCGCAAACGAGTACTGTTAAACTTTGCTCTTGAGTTAAAATGTTGAGTTGTAAATCCTCCTAAGGCTTAGTAGCAATGAGTTTGTAAGCACTATAAAGTGAGCTGGATAGTCCTGATAAAAGTTAAACTAAAATTTATATATATGAATATATTAATGTAGATGTGATCTACTAGATAACCTTTGAGACCTGGAACAAACAAGAGGAAACTATCTTTTGTAATGAAATATGATTACTCATTTTTTTCCCGCGCCAAACTAATAAACATTATCCTTTTACGGTGAAACCTTAACTGATCTCATGGTGAAATCAATGGTTAGATTTTAGAAGATGATAGGATTTAATAAGTAGGAAGGAAATTGATTAATAAAACCTTAAATATCTCTCTATCATTTGAAATGTCCTCCTTTGTCAAACTTAATTAAGTAAAGTCTAGATGGAGCATTTAACCAATCTTGATAAACTCTTAACCTCAATAAAAGACTGATAGTAAACAATGTGACCCTGAAGCTAAATTCTATTGTCCTGTTTTGTTAACCCTTGCCTTGATTCATGGTGATATTTCTTAAGCAAGGTCAAATTTTGATCCTTAAACAAGAAGGTTATTGTTATGAACCCTAAGCGGTACTTTCCACTCAATTGGAGCTTATGCCTTCACCTGTGCAATAGAGTTGTGGAACATGTGTTAGTGGCTTGAGTAAGATTAATTAACCTTGTAAGAAATGGAAAATGTTCTAAAATCAAATGAATAAAAAGCTTTGGACATAAAATTGATGATCCTAGTTTAGAAAGCTTGGCCTTAAGCTATTTAGCCAATAGTTGAAAAGAAAGAAGTTCTCCTTTGTGAAAAGAATTGTGTGGATCATTACATGAAATTTTATAAGAACGTAAGTTGAGAATTAAGAGATATTTTAGTAAACAAGAAAATTTAACAAGAATTTTCTCATGGGATGCCCTAAATGTAAGTGTGTCATGTGGTTGGACTTCCACGTTGTCTTGTCAGAAAGAAAAAAATATATATGTATTGTCCTTGATAGGTGTGCTGCCGTTATGGCCATCCTTGTATCAGGTTGTTCACAGTGTTAGTTGTATCCTTGGTGACGACTTGTTGCATCATGTTATGTGTCAAGCAATTCAAAAAAAAAATTATCTGTATTTCCACCGTGTTGTTTGTGTGTCATGTTTTTTTGGGTCGTTACATGCCTTGTGTTGTGCATTTAAACTTCTAAAAGGATACAAGAGAGAAGATATAAAAGTTTTGGGAACGTTAGATACTATAGATGTTTTGTATACATTTTGTAGCAGTATTAAGGACTAATATTGCAAAACTAAAACTAGCCCCATACAAAGAAACATAGTTAAAATTTATGTTTTAACTTAGGAACCCTATTCTGAGGGAAAAGGGTGCTGGAAACATCATAACTGTCATTTTGTAGCATGCATTATAGGTAGGCCCTGTTGGAAATGGGTGAGCATATTTTTATATCAATAATTATTCATTTTATTTTGATATTACCGTGATTGGGATATTCTTTCCTCCATTGGCCTGTCAATAAATCTAGAACCTTTTATTATTGAAAACATCAAATTGTAGATTGAAATTTTTAGTGGTTATCTCAATATTATGAAAATTGGTTACAAAAAAATTGTGAAGTCTCTTGGGGTTATAGCTAAGTTGTAATGTGTTTAGAGGAATTGATGTAGGCCCTTGGTGCAGGGGTAGACATTATTCAAAGAAAATGTCTGATATTATTCATTATTCAAACTTAATGTTGAAATCTTTAGAGAGAACTGTGATAACTTGAAACCTGTCAAATCTTTATGTTTCTAGTGTGTTTTCAGCTTAATTGTTTTACCTAAATCTTATGTTACAAATCTTCGTGACTTAGTGATCGTTACAAGCTTAAACTACATTTTCTTCACTAAAAACTTCTTGGTAGCAACTTGTTGGAAGCACAATATGTTCTCAATGAATTTTATACCTTATTTAGGATAGTTGTAGGTTGAAAGAGCATTGGTAATTGAGATGATGGGATTTACCTGTAACCTTACATAGGAAAATATTCTCATTTGTATAGATTCAAAAATGGAACCTGAACTAAAGTTATAAAATCGAATTCATAGAAAACTTTGTAGAAAAGTAATTAAAAACCATTCAAGAAAATGAAAAGAGGGCCAATAATGGAAAACCTTAAGGTTTTCCAATCACAACCACTTATCACTCCCTTCAATAAGGACTCAAGCTAAGGCCTGAACTTCTTTTATTAATCTTAGACTCAACAGGATATTTCAATTAGAGAGGAACTGTGACTAGAACATGATGATCAATGACTAAAGAACTCAAAGAGAACTGTGGCAACTGGAACATGTCAAATATTTATAATTCCAGTGTGTTTCCAGCTTAATTGTTTTATCTAAATCTTCTGTTATCAATCTCTGTGACTTGGTGATCATTACAAGCTTAAACTAAATTTTCTTCACTAAGAACTCCTTGAAATAAAATATTACAATATCATGTTGAGAAACTCTGTAGAAACATGTTGGAAGTATAAGATTTTCAAAATGAATTTTGTACCTTGTCCAGGGATGGTTGTAGGTTCATAGAGTAGTGATAATTGATATGGCATGCTTTACGTGGAACCTTATAATAGGAAAAAGAATCTCATTTGTATAGATTCAAAAATGGAATCTAAACTAAAGTTATAAAATCAGATTCATAGAAAAATTTGTAGAAAAGTAATTAAAACCATTCAAGGAAAAGGATACTAATGGAAAACCCTAAGGTTTTACAATCATGAATACTTATCACTCCCATCATTAACGACTCTAGCTAAGGCCTGGACTAATTTTATTAGCTTTGGACCCAGTGGGATATTTCAATCGGAGGAACTGTGACTAGATCATGATGGTCAATGACTACTGAGAACTAGAAGAGAAAGGAGTCAAAAACAAAACAAGCCCTATAGGGCAGAATGGAAATTGAATAAAATGTTGTCTACAAACTTGAGTAAAGATTATATGTGGCACATGATTTTAGTAGAGTTTTTGTATAGATGGTCCAGTAATAGTTGGTATAAGGACCATAGTTACCTGAGACTCTGGGATGGCGGGGCAGCAGGACAGGGTTTCTAGGACAGCAAAAAAATCCAAAATTTGGGGATGGCGAGGGGACGACTATTAAAATAATATATATAAATTATAAATATTGAAAAAATACAAAAAAATTTAATTTTTTTATGGATAGTATCTCGTGACAGTCCAACAACTGCATTTGTGCTCAAAATATTTTGTATGCATATATCACTCTTGATTCTTATTATGTCTGTTTGTAATACAATACAATTGGGTTACGGTGAACTAGTAAATGTTTTGATATATTCCTTACTGTATTTATCATCTACAAAAAATTCTCTTCATGTAAAATTATACATATAGTCTTTGTAAGTTTGTTAAGTGATTGGAGCTTCCAAAGTGAATTTTATTTAGATTTATAATTTTAATACAAGACTACAATACATCATCATCCTTTCCAAATTTATTTTATTTTCAAGTTTATTCGATCCCAACCCAATGGTGTAGCTAGATTGAGGCTATCCATGACTAGACATTAGGAAATTTACGGAGATGGTGATCCAGTCATGTAAAACCCTTCAATGGAAAAAACTATGTGACAAAATCAAGATAAGCACCTTGAAATGTCCTAAAATCAAAATCATCATCTGAATTAACAGTATTAGCTTTATTGTTTTATTTTAAAAAGGAATTTTTAAAGAGAACAACAAAAAGAAATAAAATATGTTGGGGACATCCTGATGTCCTCGACATCCCCAAAAGCTGACAAAATTAAGGGGACGTTTCAGAAACATCCCCTGATTTTCAGGGACATCCCCCATGAATATCACTGCACATGAAATGTGGGGGGAACATTTTCCCCTATCCCAAAACCACCAAGATATCTAAGACTTCTATTTTTATGGGGAATATTGTGTCCCAACATAACAATGATAAGGACTGAAATGATGTTACGTGTCAAGACATAACAAATCTAATTAGCAAAATGTGCTATGATTCTTTGTATAGAAAGATTCATTAACATCCATCTTGTACATTATTGTAATGGGATTTTTGGGTTTGACGTAATTTATGCATGGGGCCTATAGGATGTCAAGTAACTTCTATAAAGTTTTCCTTCCAAAAACTTGGAATTTTGAAAACCAGAGTGATGAATACACAGTTTGTTAGGGCTCTTAAAATCTTATACCTTGAACGTGTATCAGATTGCCAAATATCAAAAGTCTATAAGAAGAAAAAAAGAAATAAAAGGAATCCTATGACCATCATTAGCAAGGAAGATAATAAGTCATTCTCACCTTACATTCAAGGTACTAAGAGAAACTTTCTAGGATTTTGAGAAGAAAGAGCATTAGAACATACTTCAAACCATAGAAACAACCTTAGCAATGTCAAAGACTACCATGGATATAAAATTAAAATAGGTGTTTATAAGATCACATGTTAATGTTCCCAAGATTGGTAAGACATGTAGATCCTTTTGAACAAGAACCAAAGAATGCGAACCCACCATGTATATCATGCAGTAGGGCAAACAATCAACATTAACTAAACATGAAGGTCACACCAATCACACAATCCAAATTGACTCTTTCTTTGGAGGGTGGTCAGAAGGATATAAGAACTAGGGAAGCCATAGATATCAAGAAATGACCTAGAAATCTGAATATGGATGATGATTTGAAGCCTGGTCAAACCTAGAAACCCTTAATTCACAGACTTGGGAAAAATTTGAATAATATAAAATTGTTTTTGAATTCAAATGATTAATTAATTAAGTAGCCAAATTTAACCTAGACCTTACCACACACACCCCTCCTTTCCCTCTCCCCACCTCCCCCTATTTCCCCCATTCGATATTTTTCTTTGCTTTGCTTTTGCATAGCCATATTTCTATATTTTTACTTTATTGCATGACTATTTATGGGAAAGTAATTCAATATATTCGTTCACAAACTGGCTTCAAGCTATATTCCCTATAGATGGCCAATAACGAGACCCAAAATGTCAAACTTAAATTTTAACTATGAAATTTTTTCCAGACAGCTTACCTAAGTTTTCATTATTGGCATTAATCTTCAAAAAACATATATAGAAGCAATCTGGATGTTAATCTATTCCCATCAAATAGTGATTTTGCAAAAATAGAAAGCTCTAAATAAGCATTGGAAATAATAAATCTACAAATGAAACACTAACAAATATATGGTTCCATGTAGTCACTGACCTATGGTGGTTCTATAGCCCAAAATTGGTGAGATGTGATCCGAAAATTATGTTAAAAATCTTTGCTTTTGTATTTAACTTACTTCTCAAGCTGGGCTGCAAACTGTGCAATTTTAAGTTGGCACTGGTTAGTTGTACTAGTAACTTCTTCACCTTGATAGAGCTATGCAGCTCGCTCAAAATAATCTAGAGCCAATTGCAAATTTTCTTCTGCTTCATATATTTCACCAATCTCCTGTGGAAGAAAATATTTTGAATTTTATTGAAGGGCTTTGTTTAGAAGAAATAGGTATATGTACTCAGAACTTGATCAATGAAAATATATTGACAAATAGATCATACAACTTTTGCATTGAAGACCTATATACATTGGGCCAAGAAATTGTAGTCTACACAACATGTCACACATCATATCAAGCATATTATTGTAGCAGAAAGGAAATCCTTCCACTAGTTCAAAATCAAACATGGAAAACCTTCAAAGTCAAAGAATAGGTCATCCTACACCAATTTCAAACATTGAATTACCTTGTAGTGTTTTGCAGCCATCAATAGTCTTCCTATCTCCATGCAGATATTAACAGCCAGAGACAAGTAGTTAACAACCTCTACACAAAGTTAATGGGGATATCAAGACCATTTCCAATCCAACAATAGTTAATGAAAACAGCTGAATAGAAGAGAAGCTCTAGACTAATATTATAACACAATCACATAAAGGAGATGAAGGCACTTGATTATAAACTAGAGGAAAGTATGAAATGTATTTTCCACTCCAACAATAGTTAATGAAAACAACGTTTTCAGATACTAATATAGCCTGAAGAGAAACTCTACCACTGAGTAGAAGGGAAGCTGTAGACTAATATAACAACACAATAACATAAAGGAGATGAAGGAACTTGACTATAAACGTGAGGAAAATATGAAATGTATTTTCTACTCCAACGATAGTTGATGAAAACAACATTTTCACATACTAATATAACCTGAAGAGCAACCCTACCACTGAGAAGAAGAGATAACCTTTAGATTAATATTATAATAAATACCATTAATTAGATGAAGCCCCTTGATTATAAGCTAGAGGAAAATATGAAGTGTGTTTTCTTCTCTCTACAATTCATTAAGACTACCAAGAGGAATGAATTTCCATTACAAGCATAAAATTGTTTTCGATGAAATTGAATTTTAGTTTTCTAGTTCCCAATTATGAATTCTACAGTCTAGGAAATTTAATCAGAACTAATTTTAAAAATAAATATAGTTTTCTATGTACTCAGTATCAAAATGAAGAGCTAAAACACGTCTTGGGAAATTTATACAAAATTCAATACGGAAAAGAGAATCCAAACAAAGGGAAGAATGTTGTCTGTCAGTAAGTCAATAACACCAATAAAGTAAATCTCATACAAATGCATACATGCAATCCCCTCCAAGATCATTCTTTTGTATAATAATCCCCAAACGTCCTCCAAGATCACCCATGAGATGATTTTCTGTGATTTTCTCAACCATGTAATGATCAATTTCATATTTAAATCCTCTCAAAAATATCATTAAGAAAGTACCACATTTCATCCCAGAAAAAGAATGGGAAAATACAAAAAGGGAAAACATAAAATCTTCAGTTATAATAGAACAAATATTTTAATATTGGACTGGTTGCTTATGGAAAATGTAATTAATGCAAATGCACTTCAGTAGGAAATGATTATCGAAAACACAGATGAACCGAATCCCACTTTAATATTAATACTTTTTCAACAATATTAATATTATTTCAGGCTCTGCAAGTGCAGTAATCTTGTCAAGGAATAGTGAATGCTTCCATCAACTACATTTTGGAGCTCCACTGGGTTTATCTTAAGAAAAGAATTCTAGCGCTTAAAATCTCTACAATTTTTCAATCTCAAAGATTATGAACAAAATGTACCCACAAGATAATTCTTAATATATTTTAATCAACTGGGTGTCTTTACATATCAGAAAAATCCTGCAAATCACTCTAACTCCGTTATTTTCAATGGCAAGTAATCAAATTGCAGCCCCATATGTAAAATAAATTACTAATCAAATAGTAGAGTTTCAAGTTTGATCACTTACCCACAAAGAGCCAGCCACAGAAAGATTTTCCAGAAAATGGAACAAGTCATTGCAAGGCATCCTTTTCTGTACTAACACGAAGATAATCAGAAACAATCAAAGAAATCATATATATACATTGTCATGGAGATTGGCAACATAAAATAAAAAACTAAACTCAGAGCATGGGGCATGAGTGTAAGTGCAACATATATAACTTTTTAGAAAATAAGCAACAGGGGTCCCTTCCTATAAGTTCAAGTTTTCACATCCAAAATAAGGTACCACAATGGGCTAGTTTTCAGATCCAATATCACTTTTCATACTAAACTCAGAGCATGGGGCATGAGTATAAGTGGAACATATATTCCATTTGGACAATACAATCTCTACCCCTTCACGGAGGCTAGGATGATGTTTGTCACCTTCAACTACGTCATCTAGATTGAGGTGAATGTTATTCACAGGCCTAATGCATTGATACCCTTTACCCACATCAGCACTCTGGGTGAAAAGAACAACCTCATTCAAATCATCGGAATGTTATGGACCCAAAGTTATCTGCACCATTCGGTATGAAAAAAATCAATCTCATGCCTCAAAATCCGTTAATAGTTCTCAACAGGATGCTAAACAAGGATATTAAAAGAACCACTAACTTTTTCACTTTCTACATGCCCATGCCTCAGAGCCTGCCCTGTACCCGTATGGATCAAGGAAAAAGTAGGGAATCTGCTTCATCTTGAACCTTCACACCCCATGAAGTGTCCATAATCTATTGTTGTAAAATCCATGCATAGAATCCAACCAGACACCATGGAAATGGAATCCCCATACACCTACAAACTAATGTCAAATACCCATGACCGATTAATGGAAAATGTCAATCCTGCACAAGGCCTTAATGGATAATGTCAACTACCCATAACTGATTACTAATAAACCCTAGCAATAAGCCCAAAAACACTATCACTATAACACCCAAAGGAAAACACACCTCAAAAACCACTATCATATAATCAGAAGTTCACAATCCATTGCTATGAAATCATACTCAAAGATATTACATTACCCTGCAAAGTACACAACCCTCAGGCTTCATTATCTGATGTTATATAACCAACTTGATTTGGGTCAGACTCATTAGTAGGTGCCATGGAAACATGGCCATTAATGTTGGCTAGATGGTAGACAGGATTGGATTTACAGTAGATCTTCACATTGTCCCCTTTCACATGAGCTTGAGGATAAGGACCATCTTCATAAGGGGTTTGAGTTGGCTGTTGCTGATCATGTTGGTAGTGGTGTCCAAACATCTTGGTGATCCTGTGAACACCAAAAACATTATACCCACATTATATGATATAGAAAACAATCCACATTCATCTATGAAAACAAAATAATGGATTTCAATACAAAACATGAGTCTTTATCCATACCCAACCAGAACTAAAAAAATTAAAACCTTTAAAATAAAGAATGTCAACATGAGTCTTTATTCATCTATGAAGAGACTTGTTTGTTAAAAGCATCGGTCTCTGCCTCTTCTTCCCTAATCCTCCATGTAACCCTCGCTTAGGGCGTAGAAAAATAACCATGGGCCTCGGCTTCTTCCAAGTCGATGGGAAGAACCTGTGGCTTATCCAAGGGCATCATGGGATAAATCTGTCGATTAAAAAATAGCTCATTGGTCGAAACCACGCCACCGTCAAACTCATAGAATCCTGCACTGAACTCAAAATCTGACCCACAACCACTCCTTCAAATACTTGGTCATTTGACGTCGCAGGCCTTGAGGATCATTTTCCTGATGGTGCCTTTGAACCCCATGAAGAAGGATTGTGTGGATCGAACAAGTCAGTGTTGAATACCATATTGCCCAAAGATTCATGGAGCTATAGAACGCCATGTTTTATAGCTTTTCCCATCTCCCAATCGAAGCCCCAAAAATAATGTTTTTACCTTTACCCTCTATTTCCCCCAAATTGCATTAAAAGTCAATTTATTATTAAATTAAATAAAACAAAGTTAGAGACAAATTTAAAGTTAGAGACAAATTTAATGTTTTGTCTCTAACAATCATCTCAAAATATGCCCCCATGTAGTAGTGATCCTTTTTCTAAAGTTAATCAACAATAAAATAAAATGAATACATATATGAATAAATAAATAAGATAATAATGAAGTTAAGTTTATTTTGTAGCTAAAAATTAAGATTCTTTAATTGGAAAGAAAGGAGTTTTCTACCAGTGTAAAATAATCCACCCTAACTAACCTTAAGCTATGGATTAAACTTTATCCTCTTTGTTGTGAAATGTTAATTATTTCTAAAATTAATTTCATTGTTGGCTTTTGGGGATATAGTTAGATCTTAGTTAGTAGTGGAGTTTGATTAAGAACACATTAAGTCTAATGCTTCCATTTTGGGAACCCCATGTATATCCTTTGACGAACCTAATCAAGAGATTGCTAATTGAAGCTTTTACCCAAATCTAGTTGAAATCTTAAGTCTCATTAAAAGACTGGTTAATAACTAAAGAGATCATGATGATGAAATAAATTGACCTTTCTCACTCTAACCTTTGTCAGAGTAGATTATAATCTTCTCTTAAGCATGGTTAATTATTGATCCTTGCACAAGGAGGTTGTAGTTTCGAACCTTAATGGAACTCCACTTCAGTTAGAGCTTATGCTTGTCGCCTTATGTAATGGAGCTCTAGATCAAGATTTTGTAGCTTGGGTATGATTAAGCAACCTTATGAGAGATGGAAGGTGTCCCTTTTGAGTAAACAATTTTAGCCAGTTTTTCCAGTCATTAGATGAACCTCATTCAGAAAATTTGATCTTAAGCTAACTAGTCTTTAGTATAAAATAAATAAGTTCACCCCTGTAAGAAGGAATTCTTGAATCAAACCTAAATCTTCTAGATCGTAAATTCAGGTCTTGAAAGACACTTTTTTAGTAAATGTATAACCTTAAAGGATGGTACACCATGGGGTGTACTCAATTGTGATTGTTTATGGTGGTTGGGTTGTTTTGTGGTGCCTTGTCAAAGAGAAAAGTGAACTGTCCTTATTGGGTATTGGATGTTTCTGTGTTGCCTTTGTGGTCATCGTTGCGTCAAGTTGTTTGAAGAGTTAGTTGTAAATTTTTGACCACACTGTAATGTCATTCTATTATTTGAAAAAGTTTAAAAAAAAGTTATCCTGTATTTTTCTATGTTGTCTTATGTGTCTGAAATAGTGGGTGTTACACTTGGTATCAGAGCGGAGGTTCATGCTCTTGAATCTCTGGGATAGATTGGAGTTGTGATGGTGTTATGTGATGGTGGTGGATATTAGAAGAGTAATTTGATTTAAGCATGATGTCAACTATGTCGCAATTGTGATATTTGTGAGCACACATGTTGTGTATGTCACTTATTGCATAACTATTAGTATTTTGATCTGTTGGAGATGATATTATTGTTCCTCCTTTTGAGGAATTCTATGTGAATTTGAGTGTGAAACACTATTTTGTTGTGTGTGTGGAAGAAATGTGATTGTTGATATCGGAGTGTTGGATCCTTTTGGCATTCGTGATGCGTGGATGTGCTGATATGTTGTGTGACCAGGTTGGTTGTAGTGAACTGGATTTCTTAATGATTTCATTATCATTTGTGTATAAATGTGTGTATTCCCATGTTATATGGTAGTTGATTTTGCATTGTAATTGTGCTCATCATAAGTAAAATTCATGTAAGATGTAATGATTAATGTCGTAAATTTGGGACATATGGTGAGTGTATGATCCCTATCGTGCAGTGAGTGCACTTTGGGTACAACATGTGGTGATGTGGTGTGTTGTAAAATGTGAATGTAATGTATGTGATATACCCTATATTGGTGCCATGCGTAAGATGCTACGTTAATGGGCATGAACCGCCATTGTGTTGGTGATGTAGTTGCATGTTATGTTGTGAACCTTACGCTAACTGACCTTGAGGGAAATCGGTAAAAGTGTATGTTGGAGTGAGGTAATGTGTACCATGGGTTAGTAACTCGAGCTAACATTAGGCTCAATAGATGATGACATGTGTCTTCTCTTTCTCTCTCCTTGTGGTTGTATGGATGCAACCTAAGTGTATCTATGACTGTGTTTAGCCTTATCGAAGTGGTGGTGGGATGATTTAGATGGAAATGATGACAGTTGTACTATTGATATGTTTTTTACTAGTTTGAGGCTCGATGTTACGAGTGCCAGCAACCCATTGAGTACCCCCTTAGTGGCCAGATAAGGCCACATATTCATCATAATGTGCTATTCTTATATGTGTATTTTATTCATGAATTGAACTTTTTACTTAATTTTTGCAAGGACCAAGTAGTTTTCTTGATTGCCATGTTTTACATTTTTGGGCATTTCCTTGGTTTGTGGTACTAATATGCGGATTTTGACACTAACTATGGATATTTGGCAATTCTTTTTTCTTGGTTTTGGATCTTCTTTTAAATTTTAAAATTTTATCGCCTTGTTTAAGGCTTGTACCTTGCCACGTGGCATTTGAATCGGATTGCTATGTTGGTTCTACTATCGTGATGTGTGGAATAGGATCATGGGATGCACCATGGAATGGTTAGACCTATGGACCCACTTCATTGTATGGGGGTACACCCCAAAGAGTTACAGATAACTAGCGGGTTGCTGAACAATGAGTTATTATGTTACTTGGATTAGGGGTGCCTGGAATCTATGTGCCTAGGGCCATAGGGAGACCTGACCCCTTTGGGGAGTGAAAAGGAAAACTTATTATGTTATTACTACCTTGAGGGAGGCATAAGAGACTTGAGGGAGGCATAAGAGATAATGTGAGGCATAAGATACTTGAGGGAGGCATAAGATATTTGTGTGGTATGTGATTGATGCTTTGGGAGGTATGCAGAGTTGTTATGATGTTTTGGTTGTGGTGTTATGATGTATGTGTTACTCATGTTAGTTGGATATGTGTTTTGATGTTTTGGATATGGTGTTGATACCCTTGTCGACACTATGTACATGTAGCTAGTTTTTTGAGTTATGTATAATCTTCATCCGTGGAATTGTGGAAATTTTAGGTTAATGTAGTACACTTGTGTTTGAATATGGTATGGTAGTCATAGATGTGTGACCAGCACCATGTTATGTGAACCGAGTCTTTTCTCTTCCATATTTGGTTAAGCTCTTGTGGTGTGGTACCGTCATGAAAGTATGTAAAAGTATGCTTGTGAATCTCTAGTGTTGTGTATGACCCTGGTAGGGTGTTGTGATTGCAGTTCATGTTGGGCACCCACAAGAATGAATAAACTAAAATTCTACAAAATGGATATTTTAAAAGAACTTGAGTTAAGAATAATGTAAATGGAAAGAGTCTTATTAAATAATGAAGTAAGAGAAAAATGCCAATCTTCACATAACTTTGAAAGTTAAAATTCTGCCAAAATGTTTCTAAGGCTACCCCGTGGTTGTGCTTTAACGAATGAAATTTTAACCATAGGATGCACCTTCACCTTTATCTGTTCCTTGATGCTTACTACCTTTCCCTCATTCAATTTTTTGTCGCATTGAGGATGATGCTTTATTAAGGGGAGGAGAATGTAATGCCTCGTTTGACATTACTCTTGTTCATACTTGATGACCTTATTTCTAAGCATTGAATGTTGTTGTGTTTCGTATATCTTTAGTTGGCTTTGCCCTTGTCACATAGAATAATTAGCATCCTCCCTCTTAGCCGTGTCTTCTTGTGTCATGTTGATGTTTTCTATTGCTGGCCCATGCAACGTCCTTTATGATTGTCCTATTAAAGGAAAATTGTGTCCTTAGATTAATCGAGCTTGATTGTCCATCATTATTAGTATGATTTATAATTATTTATAAGTTGTAAAATTAATTATAAAAAAGGGGATAATAATGATATTATTAAGTTATGTGTCGATCGACCATTATTTTATTTTATTTTTTATTTTATTGTCGATTATAATCGATATTAATATTAATTATCTCTATGTCATTTTGTTGTATCATTTGATCGCTCCCATAGACCAAATTGCGTTCACGCTAAAGAAGGGATTAACCTGTCATGACACCATGGTTGGTCATTTCCCATGTTCACTTTCGAACTTCAACCTATAGTTTTCTATCCCTTGGTCGATTAAGCTTTCTTGCGTGTCATTTTCAATCATTTAAATTAAAGGAAAGTATGATTTTTGCTCCCTCCACCATGTCAGTTTGTATGCATTTTTTTAACCTTCTTGGTTAGCGTAGGTATTGGCTCTCCTTTTTTCCTTAGTTCTAGCTTATGAATGTGTATTGAGGTTGTGTGTGGCACAAGTTTTGGAAGCGGCCATTTATTAATGCTCAAAATTACCTTTTCATCTACCACCCTTTTACCACTCTAGAAGTGACTGGCCTTGTCACGTGGCTGTCACCAAATGAAATTAATTGTTGTTTGGGCGATGGTTTTCCTTCCTTATACAAAATATGTTGGGTATGTTTGGAAAGGGGTGGTGTTTGGTGGCCACCTACCATTCGTTTAATGCCTTAAAGGAGATGTGCTCGTGTTGAGCTTGGTCCTGTTTCCCCATTTGGAGGTTGGCCACATACATTTGAATCAACTTAGGTGTTGGGTAGACCTTGTTTTGTTGCAAATGTTTTAAAACATTCTTTCTTTTACCGCACCCATCCTGTGCCATCAAAATCCTGTAGTGGTGTGTTGGGCACCCAACAAGCTCGTAGGAAATCGACACAGGGTAGTTGTGGCGGGGGCTGCTTGCTTGGTGGAGGTGTGAGTTGTGGAGGCTCGAATCAGGCATGTTAATTCTAAACTGTGCAATATTTTTCTACCCTTTTATAATAGATTGAAATGAATGGTCTTCTTCCTCAGTAAATGGCAACTAGAATGGGTTTGTTTGTTGTCATTTATTGATTTCCTTAGTGTTCTCGTTTCCTTCTTTGTACCTCCTTATATATCCCGAGTTTTCCATGGACGGTTCTAATTCCCTCTTAACATTTTATTCCATTTCATATTTTATTTATATGGTTTTTGTAATATTTTGTGATGTGAATTATTTCACAGGATTGAAATACTATTGAGTTTTTCCTGGTATTTGTCTGTTAGACTGATGATAGCCTTATATTAAAAGACTTTTTATTTGAATGGTTAAGCTTGATTAGTGCCACTTGGTGGAGAAGATACATTATTCTCTTTTTAAAGTTTTTGTAAATCTGTTAATAGGAATCTTGATGTACATGGTGAGAGAATTTCCCTGGTATTTGATGATAAAAATGGTATTGGGGTTTTCTATTCAGACCTATACATGGCCGAATTTTGTATTTTGTCCCTAAGGATGATCACCCATTACCCATTTGGGCTTAAAGCATTGAGGATATTTCTATAACCTTTTTATTTGTTGAATGTACGCCTAAAGATATTGTCAGTTATTCATCTGACATCTTCTCATTTGGCTAAATGAACAAATCTTGATTCAAATCCTTGTTTTCTTTATGAAAAGGGGAAAAATTCATTAGTTTTAATGAATGGAATCCTTACCACTATTTTTCCTTGTGGCTTGGAAGCCAACTATTATGATCTTGGCTGATACAGAAGTTTAGAGATGAACCCATGGCTTTGTTTGTGATAACTCATTCCATGATGGGTGATAACTGGTTACTATGTTAGTTAACTAGTTTTCTTAGGGTTGGTGAAGTGAATTATTAATGGAGGCATCAATTCATAGTTTCTTTCATTGTTATGAATTATTTTAAGGAAATTACTACAGGAGATCGAGAAAAGATTAGTTTTGTTTTTTCTCTGTGATATTGGATTGACTTTTGTGCTATTGTGTAATCCTTGAGTGGGTTGGGAAAATTCATAACAAGACCATATGGTCTTGATTTTAGCTAGGAATATATTGTTTAATTTAATGTTGTCCAATCTCCCTTTCCCTCATGGCTAATGGTATCAATTATCGGTAAATGTTTGACCTATTTTGAAGGGCCATGTGACTTTTTTCTAAATGTCTCATATTGTGAATTCGTTTAATATAATCAGTTTTCAAATATGTATTATATTTTTGGAAATTTGTAAAATTATTAATGACATTTGGGGTTACTCTTTGTTTATATTATTTAGAAAATTTGACGATTATGATGATGTTTTTTGGTTGAATAATGGAGTTTTGTGTCTCATTTATATGATTTTGAAGAGTGGATTTGATTATGTTAACAAGTACTACTTTTAAGAGACCTTGTAAGGAGGAGGTGGTAAAATCCTTGGTTAAAACTGAAACTATAGATTTTTTTTAGGAGGGTTACGAACCCATATTACTATGAAACCTCCCTCCTGGAAGGATTGAATAACCTTGTTTTGTTTCGCATCTATGATCATAACTAATATTTTTTGACTTCTCAATTTTTTCTTTGGAGATGGATGGATTGAGTATTAGATTTCAATCATGTAATCCATAGGATTACATGATTGAAATCTCAATACTCTTGACCTTTTGTTCCTAACCAATAAGGTCTTGCCTTGATTATTTGATATTTCGTTCTTACTAAAATATTTGACTTCCTTCTTGTGGCTGGTAAATCTGTTATCTCTTGTGAAGGATTTTGATTAGTGGTTTGTTCTTTGATCCATTTATTGAATTAGAACATTCCTTTCATGATATTGTTAAATGTTAGCATATTGTTGCAATGGGTAGCCTTATCATGCAGTTATCTTGAACTGACTCAAGTTAATACTTGTGCAGATGGTTGTTACGAGTAGAAAAAAGGAAGATTGATAAAGGTTTCATCGGTTTGATTTATGAATTTCCTTTTACGAATGCCTAATGTGTTGTAAATCTTGCAATGGTGCTTGTAAAGTAGTTTGGAAGGCCTCTTGCCTTGGATTTTTGGTAATTGTGAAATAAAGTTGTCTTATCCTTTTGTAGAAAAACTTGTAATTATCATTTTGAAGAATAAAACTCAATCATGAGCTTGTTATGTGTATTTTATTTATGATAATATTTCAGTCATAAAAATGTTGTGGTGTGGCTTGACTATTTTTGTTACCTTCTTGTTCTCATCCAAATTCAATCGAATCTTTTGACACCTTTGGTTCATGTGCCATGTTGAATAGAAACATTATAACCGTGTTTAGCTATATCAATGAGTAATGGTAATTTCTTCTTTCAAGTGATAAAAATTTCATATTTAGAAATCCTCCATGGTCTTTGCATCAGTGTTATTCTAGGCATCTTTTAGTGGGTTGGCAATCCTTTTTCTAAAGTTAATCAAAAATAAAATAAAATGAATACATAGATGAATAAATAAATAAGATAATAATGAAGTTGTGTTTTTTTGTAGAAAAAAATTAAGAGTATTTAATTGGAAAGAAAGGAGTTTTCTACCAGTGTAAAATAATCCACCCTCACTAACCTTAAGCTACGGATTAAACTTTATCCTCTTTGTTGTGAAACGTTAATTATTTCTAAAAGTAATTTCATTGTTGGATTTTGGGGATATAGTTAGATCTTAGTTAGTAGGGGAGTTTGATTAAGAACACATTAAGTCTAATGCTTCCATTTTGGGAACCCCATGTGTATCCTTTGTGAACCTAATCAAGAGATTACTAAATGAAGATTTTACCCCAAATCCATTTGAACTCTTAAGTCTCATTAAAAGACCGGTTGATAACTAAAGAGATCATGATGACAAAATAAAATTACCTTTCTCACTCTAACCTTTGCCATAGTACATTTTAATCTTGTCTTAAGTGTGGTTGATTATTGATCCTTACACAAGGAGGTTGTAGTTTCAAACCTTAATGGCACTTCACTTCAGTTAGAGCTTACGCTCATCGCCTTGTGCAATGGAGGTCCGGATCAAGATTTTATAGCTTGGGTATGATTAAGCAACCTTGTGAGAGATGGAAGGTGTCCCTTTTGAAAAATTCCAGTAATTAGATGAACCTCATTTACAAAAATTGATCTTAAGCTAACTAGTCTTCAAGTATAAAGATTTAAGTTCACCCTTGTAAGAAGTAATGCTCGAATCAAACCTGAATCTTCTAGATCGTAAAGTCAGGTCTTGAAAGACGTTTTTAGTAAATGTATAACCTTAAAGGATTGTACACCATGGGGTGTACTCAACTATGACTATGTATGGTGGTTGGGTTGTTTTGTGGTGCTTTGTCAAAGAGAAAAGTGAATTGTCCTTGTTGGGTGTTAGATGTTTCCGTGTTGCCTTTTTGGTCATCGTTGTGTCAAGTTGTTTGAAGAGTTAGTTGTAACCTTTTTGACCACTTGTAATGTCGTTTTATACTTGAACATGTTAAAAAAAAGGTTATCTGTATTTTTCTATGTTGTCTTGTGTGTTTGAAATAATGGGTGTTACAAGTAAAACAATATTTGTGTCTTTTATTAGCATGTCATTTTAAGGAAATGTAATTGATTAGAATATTTTAGTGATGTTGTTATGAATAGAATGTATTATTTTCATTATTTCCATGATGTATATGATAGTGTTGTGTATTGAGAAAATGTACTATTTCGTACGTAGTTGTACTTTTTCCTATTTAACAAATGTTACTCTTAGTTGTAATTGTGTATATTATGTTATGTAAATGAAGTTGATTGTATCATGTTTCTTTAGAAAACGATGTCAAATAATCCTTATTTTAGTGTCAAAATAAATATAGGAGGATGAAACTAGAACCTTGTCATTTAAAATGTTTAGTGTTCCGAAATTTTTGATATGATTGTGCAAGTAAAATTATTGGAAAATAATTTAAAATGGCATGTTTTACTTATATGTGAGTGTTGTGTTGAAAATTTTTGCACTTGTGCAAAATTGGGCAACTCGAAACTTCGTCATTACAATGAAATTCATGGGTGAAGTATACCTAAGCTAAGGAAGTTTTGATGTTATGAGTTACTACTGAATTAATTAATGATTAAGTGAAACCTGCAGCTATGTGTGATGTTACAAAATGTAACAGATCACATAGTCTGCAATTTCATGATACCTTCAAGCAAAAGAACACAAAGGCCCCGAAGGATAGCTATGTTGTCTTGATGAAGACACCGAATTACAGAGTAGGTGAAGTGTTGAGTTTTGGGACAAAAACATAAGTGCATATTACAGAAATCAGAGTTCATTACTGAATGTTACAGGTTCTCGTTAATGTTCTTTCCTTTATGTTTAAGACATTCAATTATATGTTGCTTTGTTTAGTTCATCATACACTCCATTCATAAGCTTGAAATGCATAAGGAAGTACACAACTCAATTTCAGAATTCAATGTTTTATTCACAAGGAAGGTCAAATGTTTCCCACACAAGTCATGGGATGTGACTAAAAAGTAAATTACATCTACTAACGAAAGAGGTACACATGCATGAAAAATAAATCAAAGGAATATGACTGAACCCATCATTGCCTTTGTATATTCTTCATCGTGCAGATTGTCCCCCTTCAAGCTTGTTCCATCTTTGTCTTCACAATTCAAAGCATGGTACTTGAAAAGTAAAAGAAAGGAATCATCAATAAAGAGCTCATGGTTAATCCATATTCCTACACTATCCTAATTCATGCATATGGATCTCTAACCAACAGAAGATATATAGTACCTAAAAATCAAACTGCATAGCTTACTCAAAAGAAGAAATAGAAAAGAAAATAAGGAAAATGGATACAAGAGAGGCCAAGAGCCTAATTATTTTCTAACTATTTTCTTAAGTGTGCAGGTACAGGTTGTAGACAAGCAGAAAAGGACCATGTACATGCTGGAAAGAAGGGTTAATGTAACTCAAAACTCAGATATCTTCTATAAAAGGAAAAGGTTACAGTACAAGAACAAAGAAGATGCATGCAGACAATGTACACTTTCCAGATTTCAGTCAAGGAAGAGAGAATTCTAGGAAAATTTTGACAGGGCTTCGCATGTAAAATGGACATTTACGACTTTTCCAGTATCCATATCAAGCTGAAATAAAGGGAAATGCAGTAAAAGTAACATATTACAGTATTTCAATGAAGTATCTAAATCAAGGATTATGCCTGAGAATGGTATAAAAAAATAGAAGAAGAATTGCTTGTAATTTCAAGAAAACCACTTGTAGGGTAGAAAGACATCTTAATTACAAAATATCATAAGTTTCTTTCTATTGCAGTTGGCATTTTTAGTTCAATATTCAATCATAGTAATCTTCAACTTCAGAATCAAAGAGTATAAATGCAACTGCAGGTTACAAGTAGGCATTTCAAAAAGTGAAATGAAGAAAGGGATATATAAAATGCAAAAGTTTTCAAGAAACCCATTTCAGTTATAGTTTTATCAACATCATTCAACCTGCAAAGCTTAGACCGGTCAATACACAGTCAGGAAAGTAGAGACTCATTTTAAGAAAACTCACATGAGGTCAAAAAGTAGATCTACGAAGCACAGAGTAGATTACTGAAAACTCAGCCATGGATCAAGCTTGATATATCAACCCTAGATTAAAAAAATCAACAAATATTATTAGTATGTAATGTGGAAATATTCTAAGATGATTGAAATAAAAGCATTTATGAGGCATATAACTTTGAATCATTGAAAAATAAGAATTACTCATATGTTTTCCTCATTCCAAAATGAGCAAGTTCTAGTCAGAGAAATCAAAAGTGAATGGAAGAAGAACTCTACGGTGAAGAAAATCAATACTAGAATATCAAATACAAAGTATTTTGTATATACCACTACTCAGTTTTGAAGGAGAAAGTGTAAATGGAATCTACATCTAACCAAAAAGAGCCAAAGTTCAAACTCCTTTAAAAGTGGTGTTTCAACACAACATTGGAAAGTTATACAGAATTGGCCAAAGAAAATGGAACTCAGAAACATAGATCATGTCTAATAAACAAGACCCATTCATGGGTAGCAAAGAATCAGAGTAGGAAAGAGAACTCAGTGAAAATGAAATAGTTTTCATGTTTGAAGATAAAGAAACTCACCCTTTTCAGCATTCACAGTTCAAATTTGCAAAGGGCCTGAACTAAGGAAGACAATAACTTCCATGGAAGTTTTTAACAGAATGATCATGATAAAGCTACAATGGCGGCCAAGGAAAAGGTAAAGATCTCGAAAACTCAGAAGCTCACATAGCTTTGAAGAAGGCAGAGGACTATCTTGCTCAAAAAATGAATCAAACCCAGACCTAGAGACCATTTTGTAGAAGTGACAGAGCTCGAAAATATAACAATGATGGCCATCAAGAGGAACAACACAGAGCCAAGCTTGAAAATCAACAATGACGCCAATAAAAATTTCAGGGCTTCGCTGCAAGACCGAAAATCCAAATGGAATGATCAAGTTAGGGAAAAATTGACCTTTACCATGCACACTCGAGAGATGAGTTAACATAACTCAACCATGGTCAAGTCATCGATGATCAGAATTCAACAAGTATAAAGATCAAAGGTTGAGGATCTATCTACACTTTCAATGAAAACAATGGTTCGAGCCCTTAAAAACACATTTAATACATGTCAAAACTCTAAAATCATACTTTGGAGATCAAGGACCAAAAATCAACAAGTATAGAGATTGACACTCACAAATGGATCACCAAAATTGATGCAAATGTTGTCCAAGTGGAATGGTGGTCGTTTTCCGACTTAGTCAATTTTAAAAATTTCATCCGCAGGCCAATAGACCTGAAAGAAGGCATGTGTTGTCATTATAGCAGAAGTGGAAAACCGTAGGCCGGAGGTACTTTAAGTTCAAAATTTTTTGCAAAAATGTTAAAAAGTCCAAAAATATCTCGTAAGCCTAACACCCCGTAGGGTAAAAAGTCAATAGAAAATAGAAGTCAAAGAAAATGCGGAGCGGCGGGACCTCTCTACATTTTTATACCTTTTTGCAAAATTTAGAATTGCCAAAATAAGCTCACAGGCTCGAAAGTCCACAAAGGACTTAAAAGTCACAAAAAATCCCAAAAGTCTGCAAAGGGCTCAAAACTTCAAAAGGCCCGAAATTCGCAAAGGACTTAAAAGTCACAAAAAGGCTCGAAAGTCCACAAAGGACATAAAATTTCCAAAATTTTGCCCACAAGCCCGTAAAAGCAAAGGAAGAAGAATCCACGTTCCATCCAAATTATCATTTCAAGTTTTGACTTTCCAAAAAAAACTTAATTCTAATGTATGTTTCAAATAATCACAAAGATGGCCGAAACATTGTGAAGTGCAAAGTGGTCCCCATAATCAGTGTTTTGTAGGTATTATAATTATTTCTTTTAGCCATGAACAAAAAGTTGAATTTTTTCATGCTCCAGAAGAAGACAAAACAAAGAAAGAAAAATGTTCAAAAAAGAGGACTTGCCTTTCAAGAAAGCTTATTATTAGAAAATTATTTACCATTGCTTTCTTAAAATAGAACAGTCAACTTCTAGTTTGAATGCATTGTAATCAAGGCTATTAATGCCTATTTGTAATTACATATTCTTTTTTTATCCCTTTATCTATTATTAAATAAAGGATAAAAATACATGCATGGGCGAGTACAAGCGTTGGGCTATTTTTGGGAAGGGCGTGAACTTTATTTTGCTATATATTGTGTGGCTTTGCAAAGCACAAGAGGAAATTCTGGAGGATTTTTGACATATGAGTCTTGAAGCAAATATTTTCAGTGTTCCCTACGAGTGTGAATTTTTTTTCTTCCTTTCCAAGTTATTTTGTAGTCTTGTGTATCTTTCATTAGTCTTGTGAAGCAATTTCCTGACAAATTACCTTACCCTGCTAAAAATTCAGTCCTTTCTGCTTAATTTTAATGTGCATGTTAACTTATTAGATCTTTGTTATGATTCTCCCTCAAGTATAATCAAGTGTTTTACCATTAGATATTCTGCAGAAAAACTATTGGTTCATGCATCAAAAATCCTTCCCAAATCAATTGTGCATATACTCAGTAAAAGACCTCATAATAATTTGGTGTATCACATCAATTTTAGTTATTTTGAGTCATATTTTACTCTCAAACTCCCATAAATCAATTTAGGATACACCAATAAGGAACCGACCTTTTAATTACGGAGACTCACCTAAAAATATATATACCCACAGACTGAGGTGTTTCCATGATATCTACGAAAAAGAGAGATCAATTATGCAAGCTTAGAAAACATGCGAGTCATCTCTCTACGGTGGTGCACTTTCAAGAGATAATAGTTTTTTTGCATGCCAAGTGGGACAATGAATCAGATATGCATGCAAGTTACAAATTCTACATCAGATCTACAACAGATTTATATCGTTACAAAGTCACTTTCGGGAGCAAGCTGCAAGCAATTTATTCTAAAGATTTTAAAATCTTTTGGTGACTCCATTAAGCTGATATCAGACTAGTATTGCAGCATGTTCCATGCCTAAAGTGACTACAAGATCATCGGTAAGAGGAATTCCTCCTAAGTTTGTTTCGTTACCCTTGAATTCTGCTTAGAAGGAGAAGAGTTGGTAATACTTTACCTTATAATAGACCTGGTTTTGATAACCCTCCTCCTAATATTCCTTCACCACGTATCAATTTCTCTATTAACATCCCAATTTTTCAAATGGCTATTCAACCACCAAGGAATTTTGTGACCTTTACTAATGGTAGTTCATTAGTAATCCCAGTCTACCATAACATTCATAATGTTGCCATGAATAATTTTGCCATCATTCATGGGTGAAAATCAGGTTACACCTCTTGAACATATCAAATATGTTGTATCCCTATGTGCGTACAAAATATCACTCATGAATATGTAGCTTTAATACTTTTAGTTGCATCTTTTAAAGGGCACGCCTTGCTGATGGTATAAAACCTAGAATTTGGAAGCATAAGAATTTGGGATAACTTAGGTGAAAAATTGTTGAAGCAGTTCAGATAATTGAGATCATTTGTCTCTCATTGAAAAATTGTCCGCTATTAAAAGAGCTCCCAATGAGTTTATGTCCAATTTTAATATCCGTTTTTCTAGAACTTGGGAGATAATTCCAACAAGTTTCAAGCCTCAAGTTGATCATGCTTTCCTTTATTATCAGAGAGCATTAAACAGTGATATCTCAAATATGATTCAGATCGATTGGGGAGAGAGACATTCCCGAATCCTACGATATCACTATCCGAGTTGAAAATAGTCTTATTCAAGATGGAAAATTGGCACCAAGGCCTTCAATGTGATTTTTGGCAGATCTAGTACCTATTCCTTAGCCTATTACAATCATAGAACCTATTGTTGTAGCTCCATCAGATGATGTATTTAAAGCTTTGCAGACTATGGGAAATAAATTGACTTCGATTCAAAATATAATTTCATTACCGAGTAGATCCTATCACGATCCTTATCAGCAAAATCAACAGAATCAGCAAAATAGGTAACCGTATCAACAAAATCAAAATTATAGGCAGCCTTACCAATAAAGGAAATTTGACCCGAAGTCTCCTAGTTTATCTAACACTTTAGTCCCAGTTAATATGGCTACAGAAGAGTGGTGTCAACCTTGCAATCAACCTCATACATCTGCAAGTTTCCCGAATGCTTTTCTGAATCTGAATCTTGTTACACAACCTCAATTTGAAACATTGTTCATGCCTCAAATGGAGGGTAAGCAACAAGAAACTCATGTTCACAAAACACATGAATAGAATTTAGTTAGTTTTAATGAGGAGTATTTCATTGTAGTAACTACTAGGGCTCAAAGGAAAGATGTTGAAAGTCAAAAACAAAAAAATAGGCCTATCTTGCCCTCTCATCCGATAAGACAACATCTACGAGTTCAAATTCAGCCAACAACCTTGTTGTTCCTCAATAAACAACAAGTGTTCTAGTTGATAAAGACCATAAAAAATAGCTACATCTGATCCAAGAAGACGATACCAAGAAGGCTGTTTGAAGTAGAATCATTTTTGCTAAGGCCTACTCTAAGACAGTTGAATCCATCTCTAAAATAGTTGCTTCTTTCAACATTGTTGATGTAATGAAAAATCATAACGTTAACATCTCAATGTGGGATGCTCTAAGTATTCCTGGAAAACAAGATTTAATTTCTCATGAACTAGCTAAGTTGCATATTTCTTCAAATACAGTAAAAAAGGAAGTTCAGAAGACAGACATGGTCCTTAGAATGTTTGAACAAGATGACATTAAAGAAATTAAGTGGATGGTTGAAAAGTTAGAATGCTCATGACATCAAGAAACCACCACCATTTATTAATCACGATTATAGTGGAACATCTAGTCCATAATTGCATGGTGGACAAGTGGTGTAAGTACCACATGGTTATGCCAAAAGCGATTGCAGAAAAATTGGGTTTGCAGTATGAGCCTATAGAAAGGAGTGTCTTACAGCTTGATGGAAGTACAACTAATACAGTTGGTATAATCAAAAAATTTGAAGTGAAGTTACATGCTTGCCTAAAAGTTTCTATTCTGTAAGAAATTTTTGTTGTGGATTTACCTCCATACTTTGCCTTATGCTTATCTAGAGATTTCATGGCAAAAATAGGAGGTTATCTCTCTTCAAATTTGTCCTTGTTTTTCACTACTCATTATGGTACCAAATTTACTATCAATTCAGAGCCATTGGCCAGATTTCATATTGAGCCTCACTCTTTAAATGTGGTGGCTAATTATTCAGCCTTACATCAGTCTGAATTTGATGAGGTAGCTCATGTTTCAGCATTAGATGGTGTTTCTAACATGTTCATGGATGAAAAGATAGTGGAAGAACATGCTCATGATCCTTTTAAGGAAGTTGAAAACACTGTTTGGTGTGTATTGTATGCATGAAGAAAATACACCACTTCATTTATTGTCCAAAATAGAAGATTCAGTAGAAGGGATTTGGAAGCTTCATTTCGATGGAGCTAATAACAAGAAAGGACAGGAAGCAGGTTTGATGCTCACTTCCCCAATAAACGAAAGGTATTTCTCAGCTTTGAGTCTCCAATTTTCAAGTACTTATAATGTAGATGAGTACAAAGCTTTAATTCAAGGATTGCTTTGGGCCAAAAAGAGAGGTATCAACATGCTATAATTTTTTTGAGACTTTGAGTTGGTTATCAATCAAGTAAGAAATTTCAATGTTTGTAAGAATCCATTAATGAATTCTTACAGACATAGAGTTTCAGACTTAATGGAATATTTCGATGCTATTAACATTTAGTCTATTCCTAGAGCTGAAAACAAGCATGTAGACAGACTTGTTGCAGTTGGGGCTAGTTTTGAAGTGCTAGAATAAAGTGAAAAAAACAAAATCTAGCCTCATATAAAGTTAATTATCAGACCCTCAATACTTGATAATTATTCAAATTGGCAAGTTTTTGAAAGTGATGATCAAATTTGTAGGTTTTTGCAACAAGAAGTTGAGTTTTCTACTATTAATCATGATAAATTACAACATTTTATGGCAATCAGATTATTAAGATAAAGACAAATAAATTGCCTCGAGGTCTTGTCACATTGGAAGACATCTTTTAGCACCGACGATCGATTAAGAAAGGTCAAGACTAAAATGTCAACCCTGTGCGATAATTACGAAAAGATCTCGGTTGATGAAGGGAAAAATCTATTTCTTATAAAGGTATGTTCCTTAAGCGAAAATCAATCATTTATTAATCCTGCAAGGAGTTTAAGGATGTTTTTGATTAGAAATACCAAGACTTAGAAGGATTTGATCCCATTTTATCACAACATACGATTGAGTTGCAGCCAAATTCTAAACATGTTAGATAGAAAAAAAGGCCTATAAATCCCAAAATAGAGCCTCTGATGAGGAAAGAATTATCTAAGTTGATTAAATCAGGTATTATCTTTCCAATTAAGCATTCAAGTTGGGTAGCCAATCTTGTTCCTATTAGGAAGAAGAATGGTGAAATCAGACTATGTGTAGATTTCAGAGATCTTAATAAGGCTTCATTAAAAGATCATTACCCACTCCCAAATATGGATTAGATTTTGAGAACAGTCTCAGGTTCAGATAGACTATCTCTTCTAGATGGTTACAGTGGATATAATTAGATTTTAGTCTGAGAAGAGGATAGATATAAAACAATTTTTACCACCAAGTGGGGTACCTATGCTTACAAAAGGATTCCTTTTGGTCTTTCAAATGCCATTGCAACATTTCAACATGAAATGGACATGGATTTTCGTAGGTTATTAAATAAATGCATTTTTTTATTTAGATGATGTTCTGTTATCTCTCGAAAGTGCACCTTGTAGACAGATGGCTGGAGGTTTTCTAAGCTTGCACAAATGATCTCTCTCTTTCGTAGATACAATGGAAACACCTCAGGTCTATGGGTATACCTATTTTGAGGTGAGTCTCTGGTATCAAGGTCGGTCGTTATTGGTGTATCCTAAACTTATTTCTAGGAGTTTGAGAGTAAAAAATGACTGTAAAAATATTTAAACTAAGGTGATACACCAAATTTGTATGAGGAATTTAACTGATTATATGCACAACTGATTTGGGAAGGATTCTTTATGCACGAACCAATAGTTTTTCTACAAAATATCTAAGGAAAAACACTTGATTGTACTGAGGGAGAATCACAACAATACTAATAAGTTAACATGCACATTAAAATTAAGTAGAAAAGACTGAATTTTGTAGTAGGGTAAGGTGATTGATCAATGAATTCACATTCACAAGATTAATATAAACATACACAAGACTACAAAATAACTTGGAAAGGTAGGAAATACTTCACACTCGGAGGGAAAAACTGGAAAAAATTGCTTCAGTACTCCTATATCCAAAAATTCCTCCAGTCCTCCTCTTGTGCTTTGCAAAGGCACACAATATATAGCAAAAATAAAATTCACCCTCTCCCTAAAAATAGCCTAAGGCTTGTACTCGCCCATACATGTTATTTTTATCCTTTATTTAATAATAGATAAAGGGAAAAATAGAGCATGCAATTACAAATAGGCATTATTAGTCTTACTTACATTACATTCAAACTGAAGTTGATTGTTCTATTTTTAAGAAAAGAAGGGTGAATAATTTGCTAAAAATAAGGTTGCTTGCTAGGAAGGTCTCTTTCCATGAACATGCAACTCTGTCTTCTTCTCTATTCTATCATGTTGTGAAGGCATGCAAAATACAACTCCCTGTATGTGAGAAAAATAATTACAATACTTAGCAATATTTGTAAAAATAATTTTCTTTTTGGGACCACCTGCTATGTGCACATGTTCTGATATTGACATCTCCTTTTGAAAAATGGTCACATGAGTGACACTCTGCAAATCAACCTAGCTCTTTGAAGTGGGGACCACATGTGGTTAAACTCTTGTCTTCATTTGGTTTGGCCACTTTTGTGGACTTAGCATATACTATGTTTTTTAAACATGAGGGGCACCACCCCACCATGCTCGACCACCTTTGAGTTTTTCGGCCTTGGCATATTGTAAAATTCACCTTTTCGGTGATCATGGTATATGATTTGGTTAGCCCTTTTTGAATTATTTGAAGAATGCACTAAGGTTTAGACTTTGAAAGTCATTTGCAATGATTTTTTTGGTGGAAATGTGGTCTGTCCCCTTCTCCACGGTGACTTGGTCGGTGGCATCAACTCTGGTTAGGTTAAATATAACCCTGGTGGTTTATTTTGAAATTTTGTGCCTTGTTCTTTGTCATTGATCGTTGTACCTGTCGATAGCGGTGACTGTCCGATTTATGACCTATGGTTATGGTTTTGACCCGCATTAAATGTTGATAAAGTGGCATCTTACCTAGGTGGTTTGCATTGATCATTGTGATTGATTTGAGGACGTTGATCTTGTGTCCTTGGTGTTTGATGCCATCGATCTCAGACGATTGTGGTTGAGTTTGAGCTAACCCACTTCTTGGGTTCGAGCGGTAAAGGGAATTCAACCCTAAAGCACATTCATTTGGATTTTTTGGTTGTATGGGAAAAGCCCTAGAAAATTTTCCTCCGACACCATTATTTTGTTATGATTTGAGCTCAAATTTCACTATATTTTGGAGCTCCTTGTCTACAAAAGACTCTCTGTCATTTCAGGTTTCATGGTTTCTTTGTAGCTTTCTGAGCAAGTGGTTGAAGTTTGGGCCATCGTTATTGTTTCTTTAAGCTCGGCCCTGTCCTTTTATCTTCTATACCATTCATGCCTCTGTATATTTTTTGAAAACTAAGGTTTCATTTCTTGTCCGCCATAGTCATTTATAGGTGAGATATTTCTCTTGCATGCGTACACTTCTGTTTTCTTTTCTTCTTTAAATGTATCACTGAACTCTTGGAAATATTTGTGGGTTCTGTGATTTGTTTCTTCTAATTGAATCTCAAGTTTGAAACTTTACATGGGCCTATGGACCTCTTGCTTCATCATCCAGTTTCTTGGAAGTTTTGACCATATTATTATCTACGGTGAGTGTGTTCTTCAGCCCAGTGTGTAAAAGCTTGAAGTATTGGTTTCATCATGTACTATAATTATATTTCATAGTTTTCTTGTATCTTTCATGCTTGGCCATTGCTAAGATGAACTTTGAAAAGACTATGTGATTATGTGTTTGTTGTTATGAAACTCTTATTTACTTTGTACCTTCCTTTGTTTTACTGTGGTGGACATAGGGTATTTTCTTCTTTCGGATATTCATAATTCAACCTCTTCTTTGTATAATTTCTTCATGCTAGGACAAAAGTTATCTCATCATTTTTTGAGAATATTGTAGAAGATGGTTATGAATTTCTGCAAATACAGGTTCTATAAATTACTTTAGGTTCATTCTGAAATATTTGGCTCAATTTTGTATTCTGGTGAATCCATTTGTTACAATTCATTGTTTCAGGATCAACTTGATTTTCTAAATTTTGTAGTACCTTTTGAGAATACTTTCTTTAATCCTTTTCAAACTGAGATCACTTGAACATTGAATTTCTCCATGAGATGAGTGTTTGAAATGCAATTGTTTTCTAAAAATCACATCTATTGGATGCTTGACTGTAACAATATTCTTGAATTTCTGAAAATAATGTGTACTGTTTCTGAAAACATTGTTATAGGATGGCTCCATATTGTAAAGTTATGAACCTGAATTTGATTCCTCACTACTTTCCAAACTTCTATATTGGACATATTATTTTTGAAACTCTGTTTACAACTCTTGCATGTTGTACAATTCAAATTTTTCAAATGATGTAGTTTCATTTCTTTTGTGCTTCAATACATGTACTTGAGCTTCACTGTAGCTGCATCTATATTTGATCAATTCCCTTGCATAGATAGTTGTACTTCTTTGATATGGAAGCATCTCTGTATTCATTCTGAATGACTTCTAATTTTGTAACTGCAAATCATGCATTCAATTTGATCTCTGAAGCTATTACTTATTAGAATACTGCAATCTTGTTTGTATCTCAGCATTGTGTAATAATCTGTTGGATAACTTATTTCTTCTAATTTGAAATTTTATCCTTTCCCGTAGCAACTAGCTTTGAAAATTATATTTTCCCATAGCAACTAGCTTTGAAATTGATTCTTTCCCATAGAAACTAGCTTTGAAATTTATATTTTCCCATAGCAACTAGCTTTGAAATTGATTCTTTCATATAGCAACTAGCAATGAAATTTATATTTTCCCGTAGCAACTGAAAATTTAAAGTGTTGATTTTTATATGGTGAAGCCCTATCAAAATTTTCCAAAATCTTGTCTTCGTTCCTTTCAATTTGTGATATTTCCTTTTAGCCAAACATCAGCTTTCAAATTCCACTTTTTCCTTCTCGTTATAAACTGAAACATGTGCTTCTATTGCTAGTCCTTTTTCTACACTGTATGTTACTTCTTCCATTTTGAAGCAGTTGTTGGAACTTTGAGTTACATTCTTCCTTTTATTGCATGAACTTATGACTTGTCTATTTTATCTTTCGTTTACAACTCGTACCTACATACAGTTAGGAAAACAATTAGAAAATAATTAGGCTTTTTTGGCCTCTCTTATGTCCATGTTTTTCTTCTTTCATTTCTCTTTCTTCTTTCTGAGTGAATAAAGCATGCATGCAATTTTCTCTTCAAGTAGAATACATCTCCTATTAGGAAAATATTCATATGCACGAAGTAGGATAGTGTATGAATATGAATTGATCCCTAAGATTGTAACTGACAGTTAAATCTTTCCTTCTTTTTCAGGTACAACGACTTCTACAATGAAGATGAAGGAGAAAGAAAATATGGAGATGAAGATGCTTCAATTGAAGAACAAAAAGCCAAGGCAATGATGGGTTCACTCATACTCCTTTGCTTTCTCTTTCATGCATGTGTACCTTTCTTTTCAGTAGCTGTACTTTACTTTTCAGTTACATCCCACGGCTTATGTGGGAAACATTTGACCCTCCTTGTGAATAAAACATTAAATTTCATAAATGAGTTGTATATTTCTTTCTGCATTCTAGATTCTCTGTATGGATTGTATAATGAAGGAAACAACTCTATAACATAATTGAATGTCTTAATCATGAAGGAAAGAACATTGATGAGAACTTGTAACATTCAGTAATGAACTCTAATTTTCTAATATCTGCATTTATGTTTGTTGCTTCAAAACTTAGCACTTTAGCTAATTTGTAATTGTCGTCTTCATCAAGACAACACAGTTGTCCTTCGAGGTTGTGTTCTTTTTTTTGAAGATGTCATAAAATTAACTGACTATGTGATTTGTTCTATTTTGAGATAGTACACATAACTGTAGATTTCACTTAATCATTAATTAATTCAACAATAACTAATAACATCGAAACTTCCTTAGCTTAGGTATACCTCAACCAAGACTTTTCATCGTAACGATGAAGTTTTGAGTTGCCCATTTTTGCACAAGTGCAAAAATTGTCAACATTTACTGTATTTTAAAAAGATTAGAAGAACATCTTATGCATTTAAGGAAGACTTTTCAGTTGTGCAGGCATTTTGGAATATCCTTAAATCCACTTTGAAGTCTATATTTTTAGTACATCAAGGAAAATTGTTTGGCCATATTATTTCTAAGCGGGGTTTAGCAATTATCCTTTGAGGATCGAATCCATATCACAACTATCATTGCACCATAAGAAAGCATTACATATTTTTCTTGGAAAAATCAACTTTGTTAGAAGATTTGTTCCATATTTTACAACATTGGTTAAACCACTCACAGTTATGCTAAAGAAAGAGAAAAATTTCTCTTGGACCAGTGAAGGGAGAGAAGGATTTGAATCAATCAAAGCAGCTATCTCTCAACCTCCTACTCTTGCAAATCCAAATTTTGATAAATATTTTACAATGTATGCACTTGCAGGAGCTGAAACAATCTTAGCTATATTAACTCAAGTCGATGATGAAAATATTGAGTAGCTTATTGCTTTCTTTGGACGAGTTTGCATGATTACAAAGAAAGGTACACATTTCTCTAAAAATAGGTACTTTCAGTAGTCAGAGGACTAAATAATTTCAAGTATATGCTTTCAAAAATAAAATCCATATTCTTGTTTCTCATCCAAGTGTGAAAGCATTCTTACTAAATAAGGCATTGAATGAGAAAAGAGCAAATTGGATAACGAAGGTCATGGAGTATGATGTTGATATTTGGGTTGCTAAGATGGTTCGAGGGAAAGTTTTGTGTGAACATATAATTGCTGATATGGAAAAATAGCAAGCTACAGAACTAGGTGATTCAAAATAGCATGCTGAAATTGCGTATCAGCAATCAAAAATTATGGTTCAACCAGAAAATCAGCAACCTGAGTCAGTTCAAGAGTTTCAGGAATCAAGATGGATGGTTGATTTGATTAACTACTTGCAGCATGGGACCTATCTCGGAAGGTATGGACAAAAATAAATGAAGATATTTTAGGTTACAGGTTGTACATTATATCTTTATTGATGGTGTGTTGTTCAAAAGAGATATAAATGGGATTTTGTTACAATGTGTTGATTATGATAAAGTTCAGAAAAATATTATCAAAATTTCATGAAGGACCTGCAGAAGTCATTTCTCAGCACATACCACAACCTTAAAAATTATGAAAGCTTGTTATTATTGGCCTAGCATATTCAGGGAATATTTTGAATCGATAAGAAAGTGTAGAGAATGTTCTTTCTTTGTTGGAAAAGAATGTTTAGCTTCGCTGCCCTTACACTCTATTTGGCTGATTAGCCTTTTATGCGCAGTGAGGTCTTGACTTCATTGGAATGATAAACCACCCTCATCACAAGGACATAAGTGGATCTTAATCACTACATTACTTTACATGATGTTAGGAAGCAATAGTTTTAAAAGATGTAAACAGCGATTCAATATTATCCTTTTATGAAGGTATAGTTTCCAGATTTGGTGTTCCAAAGTAACTATCATATCGAGATAATGCTTTAGCTTTTCTTGTTACTAAGATATCAGATTGGGCTATGAAACATGGAATTTGTTTGAGTGCTTCATCTAATTATTACCCACAAGGTAATGGCTTAGCTAAGAGTACTAACAAGAATTTGTTAAGGATCATTAGAAGAACACTTCAAGATAATCAAAGAGCTTGGCATCTGATGTTGAATTCAGCACTTTGGACTGATAGAGTGACTCCTAAAAGATCAATTGGTAATTCACCATACAATCTTGTTTATGGAAAAGAAGCAATAATGCCTATTTCATTGAGTTAACAACATTGGATTTGCTACACCAAATGGAGCTTCTTGAAAATGAACCATTGCAGGTTCGTTATGACAGTTAATGGAATTACAAGAGCTAAGAGAGCAAGCTCATTTAAATATGGAGAAGAATTAGAAGCAGATGAATAATACTTTTGATAAAAAGATAAGCTCATAATATTCAATGAAGGAGATATTGTGTTAAAATGGAATGTTGATCGTGCAAATCCAGGAAGACACTTAAATTTTGATACAATTTGGATTGGTCCTGACATGATTTCAGCTTGCAAGGAACATAATGCTTTTCAGCTTTTGAAGCTGAATGGAGAGGAACTTCCCTTTCCTGTGAATCGTATGTTTCTCGAGAGACTCATTATTGAAAATCTTACAGTGATTGTTAGAGTACGATTTTCCCTCAATAAGTGCAATTTCTGCACATTGCATCATTTTTCAATTCAATAAGTGCATTCATGCACGTGATCTGGTTACTAGATCCTTTCCCGATTATAGTTCCATTTCAGAAAGGTTGGACCTTTCAAAAAGGTATATTTTGGTTATATTTTTTGGACTCCATGCCCAATGGACAAGAGGAAGGCACTAGTCTTTAAGCTAGTAAGAAAATTTCCCCACATGATCACAGAAATGTTGACAATTTTTGAACTTGTCCAAAAATGGGCAACTTGAAACTCCGTCATTACAAAGAAATTCATGGGTGAAGTATACCTAATCTAAGGAAGTATTGATGTTATTAGTTACTACCGAATTAATTAATGATTAAGTAAAATCAGAGCTATATGTCTTTGTTACAAAATGTAATAGATCACATAGTTTGCAATTTCATGATACCTTAAGCGAAAAAAGAACACAAAGGCCCCTAAAGGATAGTTGTTTTTTCTTGATGAAGACACCAAATTACAGAGTACGTGAAGTGTTGAGATTTGGGACAACAAACATAAGTGTAGATTACATAAATCGAGTTCATTACTAAATGTTACAAAGTTCTCATTAATGTTCTTTCCTTTATGTTTAAGACATTCAATTATATGCAAGAAAAATCATGAGTTGTTTAGGTCATCATACACTCCATTCAAAAGCTTGAAATGCATACATAAATACACACCTCAATTTCAGAATTCATTGTTTTATTCACAAGGAAGGTCAAATGTTTCCCACACAAGTCGTGGGATGTGACTAAAAGTAAACTACATCTACTAAAGAAAGAGGTACACATGCATAAAATAGAAAGCAAAGGAATATGAGTGAACCCATCATTACCATTTTTTATATTATTCATTTTGTAGATTGTCCCCCTTCGAAGGAGAAGAAGAAAAGTCAACATTGTTCCATCTTTTTGTCTTCACAATTCAAAGCATGGCACCCGAAAAGTAAAAGAAAGGAGTCATCAATAAAGAGCTTAAGGTTAATCCATATTGTAAGCTATGAAAAATACACTACTAACAAGGAAATAAAATACCAAAAAGCGTAGGCCTCCTCCTTCAGCATGGGACAGTCATAGGAGCCTTTTGCAAGTAAATACAATCATTTCACCAATTTAATGGAATGGGATAGGAAACTTGGATTGAGCCTTCGATTTTGTGATATGTAGGTGTTTTTCTTCAAGACGGAGCAAGACCTTCCTGCAAGTAAGTGGAATGATCCTCTTACTTGTAATTTGAGTTGCAGATGGGAAAAAGGATTATGAGGCTATTTTAGCATTAGGACGAGTAAAAATGATGTTCTTTGCTCAGGAAAAGATGCAAGAACTTAGATATGGCATGAAAGCTTATTCTCCAGTGTGTGTGTATTTCACACAGAGGGGAGGGGTAAGGTTGTATTTATAGTACGATTTAGGAGTGATTATCTTAGATTAATTTAAGTAATCATGGTTTGAAAAATGTGGGCAAGATTAAGTGAGTGGTTTGAAAATGTGAGGCAAGATTAAGTGGGTAGTTTGAAAATGTGGGCAAGATTAGGTGAGTGGTTTGAAAATGTGGGTAAGATTAGGTGAGTGGGGACCACGAAGAATGGGTGAGGATTTGAATTATTTTTAATTCATAAGTGGAGGATTTTAGGTGAGTGGGGACCACAAATGGTGGGTGAGGGTTTGAATTTAAATTTTTAATTCAATAGTGGAAAAACATGGAGAATAATGACATGTGATGAGGATTGGGTTATTTTTTAGATTTTGAAATGAGTAATTAATCAAATTATATTTGATTAATTCAAGTGTATTTTTGTGGGAAATGAGGAAGGGGAATTAATTTATTTAGGATAGATGTGAAATTGGGGTGTCTACATTTGCCCCTCTTTGGAAGGGTACTATGAAAGTAGTGTCCTTTCAAAGAAAGTAGACGGTATGGGGGAAGAATTCAATCTAATTTTTAAAAGGTAGAGTGAATGTTTGTTGGGGAGAATAGAAAGTGGTGAGTGACGGATGTCATAGTATCCTCCAAGACAAAAATTTCATGAGAAGATATGAGTATGGATAGATGTGGTGATGCCCCCTCGAGAGGACTGACGAGAATGAAATATACGACAGAACTCTCGAAAAGAAGGGAAATGGATTCGGTGGAGAAGAGGATGATAATGGAGTGGAAGAGACTGGAATGACCACACGACGCAAATGGAGGAAGGATTTAGTCAACCTCAATGCTAGGTGTGAGGGTGTGTGGGAAAGAGAAAAGGGAATGGATAGGATTGGGGGTTGATTATGAGAAGAGTAAGGGAGATAGGGGAGGAGAAAAATAGGAATGAAAGAGGTAGAAATAAGAGAGAGGGATGATAGGGAAGAAGGTAATGATGAAGGAAAAACAAGGAAAAAATAGGAAAATGACAGAGTAGAGGGTGAAGGGATGAAATAGAGATGTGTAAAATGAAGGAAGAAATAGAGATAGTAAAGAGGGATGTGTGGAAGTGAAAAAAGGGAAAGCGGGAAAGGATAAATAAGAAGGAGAAAATGAGGTGAGAGTAAGGGGTGAAATGGAGGAAAATGGAAAAAGGACGAAAGAAGAAGTAGAACGGAGAAAAAAAAGAAATTATGAGGGCGAGGAAAGTGTGAAAAAGAGGAGAGAAAGGAAGAGAAACAGATACAGAATGAACAAAAGGTAGGGGTGGTAGAGAAAAGGAGAAGTGGTCAGAAGAAACATGAAAATTAGGGGAGAGGAAAGGAAGATAGAACAAATACAAGGAGAAGATTGAAGGAATCGTGTCATTGCGAGGAAGACCAAGGAAAAGAATATGGAACAGACCATATGGAGATGCATGTGGAGGGTGGTATGATAAAAAAGACAGGACAACGCTAAACAGCTAGGTTATCAATGGGGAAGTAAGGAGGAAATGTTATGGAAAAAGGGGAAGAAGACGATATAGAGGAATGGAAATAAGATGAGGGTGGGAGAGAGAAGAGGATAAAAATAAAATGATGTAGAAGGAAGGGAATACGTAAAGGGGGTAATAAGTGGAAATGGAACGATATAAGGAATGTTCAAAGAAGAAAGAGGGAAGGAATGACATCGATTGGAAAAGATGTGGAGATGTATGAAATGAGGATACTAGGATGATGAAAAATAGGAAAAGGATGTATGATGAAGACGGTAAAGATATTGAAGAGTACAAAGAGGAGATGGAGAGATGGGTAAGAAGCGACAATAAAGGGTGGGAGTGAGGGAAAATAATAGGAGAGAAAAGAGAATGGGCGATAGAAGAGGAAATGCCAATGAGGGGATGTTAGGAAATCCCCTTGACAATGAGTGGTGGGGAAGGTGAAAGAAAAATGAAGAAAAGGAGAAAGCGAATGAGGACCTGGAAAGGGTAACGCCAATAAAGGGACGTTAGGGAAAACCCTTTGACAATAAATGGTGGGCTTAGAGGAAGGAAGGAATGAAGGGAAACTCTAGAAGGTCCAAGGGAGTGAATGAGGTCATGTGGAATGAGGATTGATAATTTTTAGGGAAAACCCATTGACAATTATTAGCACGGGAAGAGAAGATGATGATGAAAGAATGATATAGGAGTGTTAACAATAATGGCGAATGTGTGTGTGGGTAGAAATGTGGGGGGAATTTGAGAAGATGAAGTGGAAAGAGTGAAGAAGATGGGAGGGATGAGTTGGGACTAAGTGAAAGTGAGGAGAGGATGCGGGTGATGAGGATGAATGAGGTGAGGATGAAGAACCAAGACATGAAAATAATGGGAAGAAACGGTATGAAGGGTGATGGATCAAGAAGGGGAAAATGGGGGAAAAGAATGTGATTGTAGGTGGAAGAGATGAGTTGTATGTTGTAAGAGGATATGTGGAGAAAGGATAATAGTAGGAGGAAAAAGTGGGTAATAGGAGATACCAGGTGGAAGAAGCGATCAACAAAGTGAACGAAGAATGAGGCGGGGAGAAGTTCACGATGACAAGTTAAGTGTAGGGAGGACCCTGACATAAGATTGTCATGTGACGGAAGTGGTTAAGTAAGATTGCCATGTGAGCAAAACTGGAGATGACAAATGGTCAAGTGAGAAGTGGTGTTTACGAGAATCGAAAAGGAGGTGAAAGGATGTGATAATGGGGAATGCCAAGAAAAAATGAAGGGTGAAGGGTGTGTAGTGATGGGGAAAGGCAAGGAGACAAATCATCCTTAAGAGGGACTCTTAAGTGAGATCGCCATGCCGGGTGAGTGGTTAAGTAAGATTGCCAAGCAGAGGAGGGTGATAGTGGTGGGAAAAAGATGTGATGATGGGGAATGAAGAGGAAATATGGATGGTGAGATTGGAGAGTGATGGGCAAGTGTAAGATGACATGTCATGCTTAAGAGAATCTCTTAAGTAAGATCGTCATACTGTTGGAGAGGTTTCATAGGGTCACCCAACCGACAGGGATGATATGCAAAGAGAAAGACAAAATGATATTGGAGATAGGGGTGGAATGGTAGGGTGAAGAAGATGATCGCGATGAGAGGTGGGAGAAATAAGATGGGGGAAATATGATGGGATGGGGGAAGGCCACATGGCAGATCAACCTTAAGTGGAAGTCTTAAGTAAGATTGCCATGCGGCTGGAATGGTTAAGTAAGATCGCCAAGCTAAGGAAGAAGGATGATGTTAGAGTTGGTGGGAATAGGGTATGACAAAATGGACTGAAGGGGAACCCTCAAGTGAATTTTCCATACTACGAGAGCGTGTAAGTAGGATGACTAGGCATAAGGTGGATTTGGGGAAGGATGAGAAAAGAGTGAGTGAGGTATGCCTAAGTGGTATATGATATGAGATGAGGTGATAATAAGAAAGAAAGGACACAAAGGAGTGTAACATGAATTTATGAAGGAATATATGCAGTGGAGGGTGGAGAGTGTGAGGGGAATCCTTAATTGGGATGCCCACGTGGTGAGAGTAATGATGCGGGAATGGGAAGTAGAAGAGGTGGAGTTGGAAGATGTGTTTGGTGGTGATGGTTATTTGATGAGAGGGAAGGTGGTGAAGAAGCTTCTACAGCGGGAAGATCTTAGGGAGAGGGTAAACCTCCACTGAGGATTTCATATAGAAGGGTTATTAAGTAAGATTGTCAAGCGGGAAGCGAGAAGGGGAAAGGAAAGAATACAAATGGGTGAGATGGAACATGAATGGTGAGAAGGGTAATATGGGTATAAGTGGTGGAGGAGTAAAATGAGGAGTGAGGATGAATGGATCAAATACATGGTGATCATGGTGGGGAGAAGGAGCTTCGGATAGTTAATGCTACTTGAGAAAGATCGTCAAGTAGGATTCACAAACCGCAATGGTGATCAAGTAGGATTCACAAACCTGGAGAATGCATTAGTATGGGTGAATGGATGGGGTGCAAAGTAATATTTTGATCATGGGAAGATACTCACGTGACGAAAAACATCTTAGTTTTAATATAGCACATAACAGGATGCATCGTGATATAAAAGATCGGGATGACTAGATCGTAATATGTGTGATAAGATAGACATGGGCCATCAAAAAGGTTTGATGCCCTAGTATGATATGCAAATGGAAGTGAGAATAGACAGAGGCCATCAAGAAAGTATAATGCCCCAAAGACGACATGCAATCGAGATAACATAAGAATATTACAGAGAACACTAGGATACATAAAATCAAGATGCCCCTTGTAATATAGCAAGATGCAAGAAAGTAATTAATAATTTACAACTAATAATGCAACACAAGAACCAATAAACATGTCCCTAACGTGTTCCACAGTGAGGATTGATTGGATGTTCCCCCAACCAGGGGCACGAGGACGGTAAAATATTGGGTCATTGTCCTCAAACAAGGAAGCAATGAGAGCCGGATTTGCCCCAAGCGAGGATTCACGCAAGGAGAAGTGGTTTGAATTTGGTAGTCATAAGGTGATTGGATCATTCGTTGGGGATAATAGTCCAAAGGTTGAATTGTGTTGGTTATTTTAGAGTTTTTGCGATTTTGTGGAGTTTACAATATTTTTATTTTTGTTTATTATATATATAGATTTTCTAATATTTTTGGATTTTTGACGATTTTTTAAAATGTTTTTGACTTTTTTTGACGAGTGTTTCTAATGTTTTTGGATTTTTGACGAGTTCTAATTTTTTTGTTGGATTTTGGACGATGGTTTCTAATGTTCTTGTTGGATTTTGGATGATTGTTTCTAATGTTTTTGGGTTTTTGGATTTTACACTGTTTTTAGATTTTTGACGATTTTCAAATGTTTTTAGATTTTTGACGATTTTCAAATATTTTTGGATTTTTACATTGTTTTTGGATTTTTGATGATTTTCAAATGTTTTTGGATTTTTGGATTTTTACATTGTTTTTGGATTTTTGGATTTTGACACTGTTTTTGGATTTTTGGATTTTTACACTGTTTTTGGATTTTTGATGATTTTCAATTTTTTTGGATATTTACATTGTGATTGGCAATTTATGGAGAGTGCGGATATATTTTGAGAGGTGATAAACATGGATATTATCCATATGTACCATGTTCCGTGTTATAACTTATGCTCGAATAACACAAATTCTCTTTCCATTAGCAAGATATGGTGGTGATGATATGATGAAAAGAATTCCAGCTCCATTCTTTACTCCACACAACTAGTAAGATGTGTGGGCTCATCACCGAGAATCAATAAGGACGCAGGAGGTGGATATGAATATAGAGACAAATGCTAACAACAATCCCTTTGGGAAATTGTGACTCCATTCTTCATAATGGTACTGAATTGGTTTCAAAAATGGCTTTCACTTTATGAGTCACATGCTAGACTTAGACAGTTATGTGGCCTGCCGATTGATAAGATATGAGGTTAAGGGATAGTTCTCTCTTCACTTAGGCATCTAAATTATGTGTTTGGGGATTCTATAATTTGTAAGCACTGTAAGATTTTGTATTTTTGAAATGACTCCCTATGCCTTGCCCCATGCTACTAGTGAGAAGCAAGGGCTCATCACCAAAGACAAAATATAGGTGAGTGAATTTCTTTTTTTGTCTTTTTTTTTGTTTTGTTTTATTTTATTTTATTTTGAATATTTTGCAATGTTTTTATGCTTGTATGAGAATGACCCTCTATGCTTTGCCCCATGCCACTTGTAAGAGGCAAGGGTTTATCATCAAAGACAAGATGTAGACAACTAAGGGCACCTTCCTCCATTCCCAGTCTCACACTACTAGTAAGAAGTGTGGGATCAACACCAAAGACTATGAAGGACGAAAGATGTGACAATGAATTATTCATAAGTTATTGAATTGATGGATTTTTTTACAATAGTGCTTTGTATTTGGGAAGAAACGTCTACCCCCAATCTCAGCCCCACACGACTAGTAGGACGCGAGGGTTCAACACCAAAGACTGAGATGGACGACCAAACGAACTGGGTAACGAAGTTTAGAGCTTTGTTATGAAAGAGAGAATGTATTTGAAGGGAATATATTACCATCAGTAAGCTTCTAGGTATGACCATAGAGGAAAGTGACAGAAAATGGAAGAAGTATGACGCTCACAAACTTAATAGGATTTATACTAGCACTTGTCTCATGATGATAAATATGAAGATGTGATTTTGATAAAGAAAATATCTGCCAATGGAAATGAATAAATTTAAATTATTCGTAAATAAGCAAGACAAAGGAACAATGTACACGTTGTTTCTCAAATAGTGAACATCTCAAGGATAAAATTTCTTTGAATGGAATACATTCATGGGTTTTTCAAGGAGTTGGCCTGTGTCAATGGCCAATTTATAAGCTCCAAACCCAAAATTATCTATGATTTCGTTGGGCTCAAATTTGTCTTGTTTGTCTCATTCTTTGGGTGTGTTCTTTCGGTTTTCTTTGATAATGAAATCATTGACCTTAAATTTTCTAGGTTTGAATTTTTTATGGTAGCTACGCCATAGCTGATTTTGATAGAATGGAAGATGATCTAGGGCATTAAGTTGTTTTTCATCAAGAAGCTCGAGTTCCTTAAGGGGGAGTGTCGATAATAATCTTTATTGATTACATCTTTGAGGGATATTCTAAAGGATGGAAATTCAACCTTGACATGTAAAATAGCTTTCCAACTATAAACAAAGGAGAAGGGAGTGGATCTAGTAGGTGTGTGATAAGATGTGCGGTAAGCCCAAAGAGTGGGATAGATTTTGTTAAGCCAATAGCTTCCATGTGTGTTGACAATAATGGTTTGTATTATTTGGTTTGTTTCTTCTGTTTTCCATTAATTGATTGATTTGAGGATAGATTCATGATTAAAGATGGAAAAGGTGACGTAAAGATATTCCTGGGTATACGTACCTCATAGAATGTATGCACATAGAAGTCTTGATAGGTGAGAATCATTAGTGATGAGATGCCTGCAAGATCAATCGTTGAAAGCATGATGGACACGATAGGTTGCATTGTTGCAAGTGTCCAAACTTGATGTGGTTGTGTTTCGACAACAAGACTAGAGATGTTAGGCATAGGATCCAATATTGGAATAATAGAATCAAACTTAATGGTACTGTTGATGGAACCTCTTCTGTAGTGTCTACAGTAATATCAAGGTTTGAAAGGGAGTCTTGAAGCGAGGTCAAGATCTCGTTAGACGTTGGAAGAATATTGTCACCCAAAATAGGTTCAATGTATGTTTGGGTTGAAATAGAGGCTTGAAATAAGTTCAAGTCCTCAGTAGATGTTGGAGGAATATTATTTTCTAAAACAGGTTCAACGTATGTTTGAACTAATGGAAGGAAATTTGAAGAAGATATGGATTGGTTTGGAATTAGAGAGTCTTGACTATTTTCGTCATGATCTCGTGGAATTTCAGTATATATAGGAGTTTCGACAGTAGTCAGCTCTTCATGGAAAGTTGTGGTATTGGATGTGTCGTTGGTTGCAAGAGCATTGTCATCAAGTTCTACAGAGATGACGTCGTCGTCAATTAAGTCTTGGATGTAATTCTTAAATCGCACACATTTATTTGTGTGATGACCATCAATGCGATGAAAGTCACAAGTATGTGTTAGGTTTGTACCAACATGGCTTACCTTCCCTTTGACAAAGGGTTTTATAATTGGATATCTTATCAGTTTAGCCTCTTTTAATTGATGAAAAACACTAGAGAGACTTTCTCCAAGGGGGTAAACTGACGTTGGACTTTACGTGAACTGATTTCTTTGTGAGGTTGTATGATCGGCTTTTGGGTGATCGATCACCGATTTGGGTAGCCATATGAGAGAGTTGTGTTGTCATCTTATTAATTTGTTCTAATAGCTCATTTTGTGATGTTTTTCGTGAACTCATCATGTTTGAAGAGAGGGAGAATGAAGAAAGGTGTGATGAAGAAATCAACCTATTGATTGTGATCTTTGTTTTCGCTCAATCAAGTTTTAATAAGGCTATAAGGAGTAAGCTCAAACAAGCTACTCGAGATACAAGTGGGATATAACTTAAACAAGTTATGACGAATATGTTGATTGGTTTGGATTAAACAAGCTTAGCAGACGAAAATGTAAGGAGTACACTCAAACAAGGTACTCAATACAAGTGGGATGTAGCTCAAACAAGCTATGATGAATATGTTGATTGGTTTGGCTTTAACAAGCTCTGGATTTTTATAGGAAGAGTAACTCAAACAAGTGACTCAACACAATTGCGAACTCAAAATGAGATTTGAAGGGATTTGTGTCGGATGGGATTTTGTTAAACTTGACAGCTGATGAAATAATGAGTGAACTCAAACAAGTCACCCAATGTCATTTTGATATAGCTTGAAACAAGCTATAAAGGATGTTCTGACAATTGATGAGATAAGGAGTGAACGCAAGTCACTCAATATCTATTGGATATAGCTGAAAACAAGCTATAGTGGAGTTGTTGTTGGCTGAAGTAGGCTAATGAAATCAGTGTGACGTTTTGATCTTCATTGTGGGATTGCTTGAATGTTTTGCTTGGTATTGAATCGGTCGAGAAATGGTGTTGTGGAACATGATTAGGATTTGAATTTTACAATAAACACATTGATATTAGCCAAGTTTTATGATAAAAACAATGCTAAACTATTTTGTTTACAAACAAAGCAAGCAGTCATGTGTATCAAATTGTTTTGGCTGAAGAGGTAGATCCTTCGGGAATGATCATTGTTTAATGCAATCATACAAGTATGTCATGGAATGATGGATGCAGGCTCTTATTACTCCAAGAAGATGCGTCCTCCGATATACCCTAGTCCTGATATACCTAATTCTGTACGGGGACAAAATTGGTACAGGGAACCCTTAGAGCACTGGAGGAGACTCACCAATTCTTACTTGCCTATTTCGGAGTGAATCACCACGTCCAGAATAGGTTTTGTGAAAAGGTGGAAGGTGATGGAGGGATGAATGTGTATGGTGTCCTTATAACTCCCGAAGATTTACAGGGACGATGCCCAGCTTCGTTGTTACAGCTATTTAGGCGTGACTCGCATGCACTGCATGACAACATTACCTGTAAGTGAAGAGTAGCGGCGAGGTAAATACCGAACGTTGTGATGAGACTAGGTCTCAAAGTGCAATGCAGATGCAAATGTTGTTGGTGCGTGGTAGTCAAGTCCACGTCACCGGTGTAGCTTTGGTGGTGATGAAATCCACCTCGTCTACGTGCAAAAACAATATGATAAAGTGATTAAACGCAGGGTTCTTTCCAACTTGAAATAAATCACTAGTAGAAAATAATTGCGTACCTGAGCGTACATTTTTTTTTTGGTTTCAGCAATTGTCTTTGAATGGTGGTATTTTTGCGGGATTTTTGTTGTTTTTGTTTTGTTTTTGTTTTTGACAATATTCCAGCAACACGGTTCTACAGAAAACAAATTAGTAGTTATCCTGCAAATGAAATGTTAGAAAAGTGATCGTGGTTGTTTTTGATTTGCCAGATCGCTCAAAGGCACAAGAAAAGAGCATACACAACCAATGACCAAACAAATATTAATAATATGAAAAAGGAAAATAATTATTAAAATGACATTTAGAAAACAAAGCTAGAGGATCCTGCAATGTTAGAACAAGAAACTAAATAATTGTGACCGTTTCGATTTTTCGGATCGCTCAAAGGTGCAAGAAAAGAGCATACAGATACTGATTGGAATATATATATTTTTTAAATGTTAATAATTATTGCAATTAATCATGATTGCAAAATAGTGAGAATGATTATTTTCACAAAAAAAAAATGATGAAAGAAGAGGGTGAAAACGTTACTAGAAGTGTTGTTGTGGAAAATTGAAATGTAAGGCAAAAATTAAAAATAAAAAAAAAAAGTAAAAAAATTGTTGTGCAGAGCCCGAGTGGCCTGATGTTTATGATTTCCAAGATCACTTTTGAAGTGCGAGGAAAGAGCATATGTGTGAGGTTGTTACGTGAAATAAAATAAAAATAAGAATTTAAAAAAAAACTATAATTTTGTTATTTTTTTGTTAAAAAGATAGGTGTTAGAAGAAATGAAACCAAAATTTTTCTGTAAGTCTAAATCTAAAATTATTTTTTCATTGCATATATCTTTTCAATACCTTTCCATTAAAAAAAAATGAAGTCATTCCGAGTTCGGGAGCAAAAGTTATGGCTTCCGGAAGATGGGCTACGAGAACGCTCGAATGAAAATTTTGAACGTGAGAAAAACGTCCGGGAGCTGGTTTTTTTAATTTTTTGACTTCTGTACTTCACCTGAGAAGCTAAAATTTTGACAGCAAGGTTAAAAAAGAACAATAAATAAAAAGAAAGAGTTAGATCACAAAATGATTGATTAAAATAAAAAAAAAAAATGATTAACTTCCTACAAAGCAGTTATTTTAGCAAAAGTAAATAAATAAATGCATTTTCCGGATTGGTTGTCCCATGACAGTAAGATGATAAACTAATGGATAGTTCATGTGTTTCTACAGATGACGAGTAAATAGCAAAGCCAAAACTGTCAACTAAACACCAAGCACCGAGGAGATCAAAGACAAGATGAGCTTCAGAGTTTCATTGTTGCTATAACCTGCAGATACACCACAAGACACCACACAACAAAAATACTACCCAAAGCGTGAAGGTTAACCAAAGAAGACCATAAGGAACAGAAAAGGAAATAATAATGAACAATAATAAACAAAGAACAGATAAAACCACTAATTGGGAAATTAATGGTAATAGATCGAAAGTAACCGGGCGTGCCAGAATGTAAGCTATGAAAAATACACTACTAACAAGGAAATAAAATACCAAAAATCGTACCTCCTCCTTCGTGTTCTGTAGAAAACCTCAGAATGGGCTAGGAAACTTGGATTGAGCCCTGATTTTGTGATATGTAGGTGTTTTTCGTCAAGACGGAGCAAGACCTTCCTGCAACAATGATCCTCTTACTTTGCACCAGATGGGAAAAAGGATTATGAGGCTATTTTAGCATTAGGACGAGGAAAAATGATGTTCTTTGCTCAAATGATGCAAGAACTTAGATATGGCATGAAAGCTTATTCTCCGTGTGTATCAGAGGGGAGGGGTAATGTTGTATTTATAACTGAGGGAGTGATTAGCTTAGATTAATTTAAGTAATCATGGTTTGAAAATGTGGGCAAGATTAAGTGAGTGGTTTGAAAATGTGGGCAAGATTAAGTGAGTGGTTTGAAAATGTGGGCAAGATTAAGTGGGTGGTTTGAAAATGTGGGCAAGATTAGGTGAGTGGGGACCATGAAGAATGGGTGAGGATTTAAATTATTTTTAATTCATAAGTGGAGGATTTTAGGTGAGTGGGGACTACGAATGGTGGGTGAGGATTTGAATTTGAATTTTTAATTAAATAGTGGAAAAACATGGAGAATAATGACATGTGATGAGGATTGGGTTATTTTTAGATTTTTGAAATGAGTAATTAATCAAATTATATTTGATTAATTCAAGTGTATTTTTGTGGGAAATGAGGAAGGGGAATTAATTGATTTAGGATAGATGTGAAATTGGGGTGTCTACACATATTGCTACACTATCCTAATTCGTGCATATATATCTCTAACCAGCAGAAGATATATAGTACCTAAAAATCAAACTGCATAGTTACTCAAAAGAAGAAATAGAAAATAAAATAAGAAAAATGGATACAAGAGAGGCCAAGAGCCTATTTATTTTCTAACTATTTTCTTAAGTGTGCAAGTGCAGGTTGTAGACAAGCAGAAGAGGACCATGTACACGCTAGAAAGAACGGTTAATGTAACTCAAAACTTAGATATCTTCTATAAAAGAAAAAGGTTACATTACATAACAAAGAAGATGCATGCAGAGAATGTACACTTTCCAAATTTTAGTCAAGGAAGAGAGAATTCTGGAAAAATTTGGACAGGGTTTCACCATGTAAAATGGACATTTACGGATTTTATAGTATTCATATCAAGCTGAAATAAAGGGAAATGTAGTAAAAGTAAAAGATTACAGTATTTCAACGAAGTATCTGAATCAAGGCTTATGCTCAAGAATAGTATCAAAAACAGAAGAAGAATTGCTTGTAATTTCCAGAAAACCACTTGCAGGGTATAAAGGCATTTCAAAAAGTGAACTAAAGAAAGGGATATATAAAATGCAGAGTTTTCAAGAAACCCATTTCAATTACAGTTTTATCAACATCATTCAACCATGTAAATCTTATACCAGTCAATACACAATTAGGAAAGCATAGAGACTCATTTTAATAAAACTTGCATGAGGTCAATAAGGGTATAAGTAGCACAAAGTATATTATTGAAAACTAAGCCAAGGATCAAGCTTGAGATGTCAACCCTAGATTCGAAAACTTCAACAAATATTATCAGGATGCAATGTGCAAATATTCAAAGATGATTGAATGAAAAGCATTTATGAGGCATATAACTCTAAATCATTGACAAAGAAGAATTACTCATATGTTTTCCTCATTCCAAAATGAGCAATCTCCATTAGAGAAATCGAAAGTGAATGGAAGAAGAACTCTACGGTGAAGAAATTCAATACTTTGGAATATCAAATATAAAGTATTTTATATAGACCTTGCTTTCGTTTTGAAGGAGAAGGTGTAAATGGAATCTACATCTAACCAAAAAGATCCAAAGTTCAAACTCCTTTAAAAGTGGTGTTTCAACATAGCATTGGAAAGTTATACGGAATTGGCCAAAGCAAATGGAACTCAAAAACATAGATCACGGCCAGTAAATAAGACCCATTCATGGGTAGCAAAGAATCAGAGTAGGAAAGAGAACTCAGTGAAAATGAAATAGTTTTCATGTTCAAAGATAAAGAAACTCAACCTTTTCAGCATTCATAGTTCAAAGTTGCAGAGGGCCTGAACTAAGGAACATAATAACTTCCATGGAAGTTTCTAACAGAATGATCATGACAAAGCTCCAATGGCAGCCAAGGAAAAAGTAAAGATCTCAAAAACCCGAAGCTCACATAGCTCTGAAGAAGGAAGAGGACTATCTTGCTCAAAAAATGAATCAAGCCTAGACCCAGAGACCATTTTGTAGAAGTGACAGAGCTCGAAAATCTAACAAGAATGGCCATCAAGAGGAACAACACAGAGCTGAGCTCGAAAATCAACAATGACAGCAATAAAATTTTGCCAGGATTTGCCTACAATACTGAAAATCCAAATGAAATGATCAAGTTAGGGCCAAATTGACCTTTACCATGCACACTCGAGAGATGAGTTAACATAACTCAACCACGGTCAATTCATTGACGATCAGAATTCAACAAGTACAAAGATCAAAGGTTGAGGATCGATCTACACTTTCAATGCAAACCATGGTTCGAGCCCTTAAAAACACATTTAATACATGTCATAAACCCTAAAATCATACTTTGTATATCGATGATCAAAAATCAACAAGTATAGAGATCGACACTCACAAATGGATCACCAAAATAGATGTAAAAGTTGCCAAAGTAGAATGGCGGTCGTTTACCGACTTAGTCAATTTTAAAAATTTCAAATTGTCAAAATTTCACCCTAAGGCCCATAGACCTGAATGAGGACATGTGTCGTTATTACAACAGAAGTGGAAAAGCAGAGGCCGAAGGTACTTTAAGTTCGAAACCTTTTTCAAAAAGGTTAAAATTTCCAAAATAATCCCATGAAGCCCGACACCTTGCAGGAAAAAGTCAACAATGAACAAAAGTCAAAGAAAATGTGGAGCGACGAGCCCTCTCTACATTTTGATACCTTTTCACAAAAGTTAAAATTGCCAAAATAAGGTTCAGAGGCCCGAAAGTCCGCAAAGGACTTAAAAGTCACAAAAGGCCCGAAATTCCACAAAGGGCTCAAAACTTGATAAGGTCCGAAAGTCTGCAAAGGACTTAAAAGTCACAAAGGCAGGAAGTCCATAAAGGACTTAAAATTTCAAAAAAATTTCTCGAAGGCCCGTAAAAGAGAAGGAAGAAGAATCCACGTGCCATCCAAATTATCATTTCAAGTTTTGACTTAAAAAAAAAACGAATTGTAATGTATGTTTCAAATAATCACAAAGATGGCCGAAACATGGTGAAGTGCAAAGTGGTCCCCAGTGGGTGTTTTGTAGGTATTATAATTATTTATTTTACCCACGAAGAGAAAGTTGAATTTTCACATGCTCCATAAGAAGACAAAACAAAGAAAGAGACAAAGTTGCATGTTCAATAGAGAAGGACTTGCCTTGTAAGCATGCTTATTATTATCAAATTATTTACCATTGCTTTCTTAAAATAGAACAATCAACTTTAGTTTGACTACATTGTAATAAAGGCTATTAATGTCTATTTGTAATTGCATGTTATATTTTTATGCCTTTATCTATTATTAAATAAAGGATAAAAATAGCACGCATGGCGAGTACAAGCGTTGGGATATTTTTGGGAAGGGGGTGAAATTTATGAAAAATGAATATCATAATTGCATAAAGAAAATTTGAAATCTTACTCTTTATTCTTGCTACATTCATAGGAAGTATTACATCCATTTAAATAGGAGATGTTGTTCCTATATTTAAGGAGATATAATCTCCATAAATATCTCACACATAACTCCTAAAACAACTCCATGCTATTTACGTGAGATTTTGTTTTTCACAAAACTAATATTGTTAATGATTTTTTTACTCAACAACTCATAACAATATTTACTCACCCACTCATAATTACATTTATAATAATGTAATTAATTATTACAACACATATTATATTATCCTAGATAATATAATCACTTACATAATATTCTATGTTCACACTACAACATAGATATTCCTAACATTCGCCCCCTTAGTGTGAACATGGGGTAAGAGCTCCTGGAAACATCAAACTTGTCGGAGTAGCCATTACTACTGGATCTTGCTATCTGGATCTTGCTGCTAATGATCATCCTTGTTGTATGAACATCTTCATCGACTGATCACTTTCCAACGAAGTACCTTCCACCGAAGTATGGCAGTCAGAGGACCATACGATAGTCAGAGGACCACGTAGATGATTTCCCCTGTAAGCTGAGTCAAGCAGTTTGCTTCTTCCACACCAAATAGACACTCAGGAACTGTTGTTAGTCTATGTGAACACAATAAAATCAAAACATGAAACTAGTTTCACCCCCTTGTGTATAAACACACCACATAACTGAAATAAAATATCACCACATCTGTCTGTGACCCCATCGTTGGTGAATGACGAGAGGACATTGATTTTCCTCCTTCCTCCTCCTTCCTCCAACAAGAAAAGAGTCTACCATAGGAAATCCTCATCACTAGGAAATGAAAGTTCTTCATCGATTGAGTAGACTTCCCAATCAGTTTACTACTCAGCTATAGAAAGGCTTTCGATCTATCTTGTCATCAAGAAGATCCCGAGCTCTCTTTTTACTGATTCGATATTACATTCCCAATCTCATTACAATAAAAGCATTTTATTTTTCCATGTGAAGGAACCTTCTTTGGTTTATGTTTTCCTTCTTAGATGAGGAGCTAGGTTTGTTTCTTACATATAGTACTTCTTCATGTTCTTCATGACTGCTTTGTTCTAACAATGTAGAAATCACTCCTTCTAGACTAATAGTAACTTTACTCAAAGTAAATACAATATTTGAGTAACTCTTAGGCATGCTATTAAGAAGAATAGCTTTAGCATCATCATATTTTACATGTTCTTTAATTCCAGCTAGTTGATTTAGCAAAGAATGAAACTTACTTATATGATCTGTCATTTTTGAGTTCTCTTCCATTTTCAACCCGTAAGCGTTGCTTCGGTGTAGTCTTTGTCATTTCACAGAACCAAACAATTTGTTAAGAGACTCCCAAATTTCTTTTGCAGATTTTGTGAAATCCACATGATGTAGATAGGCTTTTAATAAGCCTAGACAATGGTACCCAATCTCTCTCGATCTTTTGCATTCCACTTTGCCAATTCATTTCCTCCAGGTGGGTGGAGTTGAATTAGACTTCACCACATCCCATAGATCCTTTTCTATTAAATGTAATTGAATCTATAGTTGCCATGTATGGAAATCTTGTCCTTCAAACTTTTCAATCAGATTTAGTTTCTCCATTATTTTTACACTATCGATAAAAATACAAAATTGAATCAAGTACTTTAAAATTTTATATTGAATACCTTTTAACCTCCAAGCAAGTCAAGAACTTGTATTAACAATTCAACATTATTGAAAATTGGAGAAAACTTTCAAAGATAGAATAATTGATGTGCTTAATTTGATAGCTTCATAGTAAAATACGTATTTATTCCAAACTACGTAATGGGTTCTACTGAAATTTCTTCTGTAGTTTCTTGACCAGCACATGATTCTGCACGCAAAATTATAGAAAAACCCACATCTGGAAACAAAAACTATGATATATTCTTTGAGACGGATTTGATCATGAAAGCACTGAAATTTCTTGCATCAAACCTGCTCTGTTACCAAATGAAAAATTAATATCATAATTGCATAAAGAAAATTCGAAATCTTACTCTTTATTCTTGCTACATTCATAGGAAGTATTACATCCATTTAAATAGGAGATGTTGTTCCTATATTTAAGGAGATATAATCTCCATAAATATCTCCACACATAACTCCTAAAACAACTCCATGTTATTTTATATGAGATTTTGTTTTCTCACAAAACTAATATTGTTAATGAGTTGTTTACTCAACAACTCATAACAATATTTACTCACCCACTCATAATTACATTTACAATAATGTAATTACTTATTACAACACATATTATATTATCCTAGATAATATAATCACTTACATAATATTCTATGTTCACACTACAACATAGATATTCCTAACAATTTATTTCTCTATATATTATGTGCCTTTACAAAGCATAAGAGCAACATCTCGGAGGACTTTTCTATATAGGAGTACTAAAGTAAATTTTTCTAGTTTTTCCTCTACGAGTGTGAAGTATTTTCTACCTTTCCAAGTTATTTTGTAGTTTTTGTATCTTTCATTAGTCTTGTGAAGCAATTTCCTGACAAATTACCTTACCCTGCTGCAAATTAAGTCCTTTCTGCTTAATTTTAATGTGCATGTTAACTTATTAGTACTATTGTGATTCTCGCTCAATATAATCAAGTGTTTTTCCTTAGATATTCTGTAGAAAAACTATTGGTTTGTGCATAAAAAATCCTTCCCAAATCAGTTGTGCATATACTCAGTCAAAGACCTCATATTCATTTGGTATATCACCTCAATTTTAATTATTTTCTAGTCAACTTTTACTCTCAAAATCCCAGAAATCAGTTTAGGGTTCACCAATAAGGAACCGGCCTTTTAATCTGTAGACTCACCTCAAAATATGTATACCCACAGACTGAGGTGTTTCCATTGTATCTATGAAAGAGAGAGATCAATTGTGTAAGCTTAGAAAACTCTGCAACCATCTCTCTACAGGGTGCACTTTCGAGAGATAACATGTTGCATTGACCATGAAATGACTTAATGTTTAAATAAAAATATAAACTTACATTTGTGTGTTTTGCATTTTGAGTGGGAAGTGACAAAACAAACGTATAGCTTGAAATATTTATCCTTTGTTGAATGGAATGATCCTCTCTAGTAAGCCTTGAGTTATGTCAAATACAAACAACTTTCATAATCCTAAAGAGATAGGGGTATCTTATTTGTTTATGTGTTCCTCCTTAGTAACCTAATCGATAGCATTGACGTGGGTATGAACATATGTAAGATGTCTTACTGTGAAGTGTAACTCACTTTAGTGGCATACAAGACGACATGTTGAGCTTAAAATATCATGGTTTCTTAGAGACTAAATAACATTAAAAGTGGAATATAATGAACATTGGTTGGGACCATAGGGAAATTTAGGTCATGCATTAATGCACTAGTAAGTTTTAAATTTTAAAGGAAGATTTACAACCAGGGTTTGTTTGAGAACATACGCTTGTGATTTCGGCCTTATAATTTTAAGTGTCATAGTGATTATTTGAAACATAATTAATCTTTCTTTTAGATGTGAAAGTGGATATGACTACGTGAGAACAAATGATTGACAAAACATAGTTTCTAATCATAGAATGAAAACTTAAAATGTTTACATGTTAAGATAATTCAAATTATCAATCGAGTGATATATATTTTTTATCGATAGTAAAAAAAAGGAACCAAACCTAACGGGGTCCTTTATAAGCTAAATATAAACAAATTTGATAGAATGTAGTCTTGGAATACCTCAAGTGGCATGGAGGCTTTGTAAGACATGGAAATTTGATATATCTAATTTTTCTTGTGGTAGGGCCTAGAAACCCTTGCACACTAATTAATGTAATAGATCATGTGACATCTCATGATGTTAAGGGACAAAGAATTTATGATTTAATGTTACCAATGCTTGTATCTATTTCTTTAGAAGGCTTTTGAATGTATTTAATTTAATAACTTCTGCAATTGAACCCCTTTTGTCCCTCTTAGATAAATATGTTCCTTAGTGTAACGCCCATAAGAATTTCACCAAGGAAACCCATTTAATTAAATAGAGTAAATTATGAAATAATTTTTTTTAATGGTTTGCGACTTAACCATGGTTAATTTAACTTTCGATTATAACTTACACAAGAATACGGTGGCCGAAATAATAATTAAACATTATACAAAGTTGACCCGACCCTCTATTTTAATATTACGACTACAATATTACTTATGAGTTCGGGGTTTTTTTATTTGAATATTGTTCATTCACTCCACTTATTACTTAGCTCAATAATTCCTTCTAAATTTTTTTATTAAAAGGGCACTAATCAAATTCACAATTTAATTAGATACCACTAATAATTTCTATAGCTATTTAAAACTATGCAAAATTAAATTGATTTATTACACCAAGAGGGTAAGTGTGTACAACTAGTCTAAACCCCCTTAGGCCCCATTAAAACATTACCCTTAATTTAAATTAAATGCATTCCCACCAATTTCCCATCACTTAAGTGATGTAGGAACAATTATGGGCCATTGGATAGATTCTATTCTAGCCCTTAGATTTAGGGTGGACCAAGGAAGCCCTAAATATCCTTATGGATCTCTTATTACTCATTTTTACTTTATCTCTTTCATTTTCTTTTGTTTTCCTTGCAGGTTTGAAGGAGGAAGGAGGAGGATGAATGCTCCAAGCTCAAGGGTGGATAAACATTGTAATTATTCAAGTTTATTTTACAATCTATTAAAAAAATTGCATATATAAACATTGTATATTGAACATTTGAATGTGCATATATTCTCTTTTACCAGTATAAAAATGTATTTATATACCTATTTAATATATTTCTCCATCTTAAAAAAAAAAAACATTTTATTTTCCTCATTTTCAGGGTTTTTAGTTGCAGGCCTATGTCTATACACAATATATAAATATTAATATTTTTCCACTTTCTAATGCTATATATATATATATATATATAAACATAGGTTCAGCGTGCAAAGGAATTAAGTGGCCCGAGTTTAAAGGAACCCGTGGATTTGTGTTTATTTACAGGCCGCAATATAGAAGTGGGCCGATTAAATGTGGTGTGGCCACGGTTTAAAAATCATACACAGGCTGAAATTATTATATAAAATGGTGGTAGGGTATTGGCCGCATTTTTTAAAAAGTGTCAGGATTAAAGTTTGGGGTCTAAGTTATTATAGGGGGGGGGGGGGTGCGTGATGGGAAACACTACCCCACCTTTATTCTAATTAATATCCACAAAGCCCACGTGGGGCTTAAGCCATGTGGCTTTAAACAAAAAAAAAAATAATATTTTCTTTTATAAATATTTTTCATACTTACTTAGATTTTAATAATAAAACCTGCACTTATATATGCAAATTTATATATAGATAGTTATTACAATTAAATATTTAATATATATATATATATTATATAACTTAACAATAAAATTTGGATAGTAATTTTGGAATAAATCTATTTTACACTCAAGTATAAAATTTGGAAAAATAAGTTTTAATTCATACATAGTAATTATTTAAATTATAGTAATATTGTTAAAAGATATACATAAGATTAATTAATTTGGGAAATTGAATTTAAGCAAGGTGATTTTGTAAATTCCTATATATTTAATCAAATGTAAGTTTGAGGAAACTTATAAAGTTTATTGCTCTTTCTAACACAACTAATAAGGGGATTTCATCCAAAGTATAAAATACTAAATGCCTATTTCTCTACCTCTTTATATTTGATAATGAGAATAACAAAGTTTCAATATTTTAAATTTGCTTTCAATTCTAATAGGTACATTAATTTACTTTTCTTCATAGAGCATTTAACATTTACTTTAATGAGTAAATCTAGGTGGCACTTACAACTTTTCTCATTCTAATTTAACCATTTCTCTAAAAGAAAATAAGCAAGTAAACTTTTAATTTCAGTTTTGAAATAATACAATATCCATGTGACTATAATATTCATATCCTTATTTCCATACTTTGTAATATTACAACTAAAACTATTAACAAAGAAGATCTCTTACAAGGGCTTGATTTATTCTTACAACATAATGAAATCTCTTTTCAACAATAGCAATAATTATAATTTACAACTCACGCAAAGTCATTAATAAGTCTTTTCTTTTACTATATTTCCATTCAACAAATTTGTAAGAATAAATTTACAAGACTTCAATTTTCAATATAACAATATTGGATTTGTAGACAAAATCTTTCCTCGGCCTCAATGAAAATAACTCCTCCGATCTTCTTCTCCTTCCAACTTGATATCAATACAAAGAAGAGGGGAGAGGCGACGCTCTCCACCCAACCCTTAATCCAATAAGAGGAGAAGACTTCCCTCATTATTGGTCCCCAAGCCCCAACCAAAAAGAATAAGGAATGTATTGCAACTTGAAAACTCCACGTAACAATGGTTTCCACAAAAGTACAAAATCAACATTTATACATTCAATACATTTTCCAAGTAAGATTCACAAATAGTTTCAATTATCTTCCTTTCAAAAGACACAAAATAAATTCAGACATTTAGCAAAACACAAAGGCTCTTGAGCAAGCCAAAATAGAGACAAGAACATGGAGGCTTCTCCTTGTGCCTCCCAAGTGGGAAGAGAGTCCACCCAAAACCTCCAAGTGCACTATCAATAATACTCAAAACACTTATCTCTCCCTTTTGCCTATGCAATTAACATGTGAAAACCTCTTTTTCCTCCACATAGGTGGAACTCTCTCTCCCACACTCCCTCCACATTTCCTTACTATCTCCCTTTTTCCTCCACAAAATCACTCCACTTCTTTCTCCCACACCATCCTAAGGTAATCTACCCATTCCCAACAAGAAACACACAATGAAACATACACCATTTTATTACAAGATAACACATAAAAGACAATAAAGGATGGAGATCCTACCTCTCCATGCAATCTCCCAAAAATTTAAACCACAATCCTTAGTCCTTCCAAAGCAAGCAAGAAACAAAAAAATTCCTTCAAGCTCCAAGAAAACTCTCTCCAAAATGCAAGCAAGTCAAAAAAAAAATCAAGTGTAACCCAAAAACAACCAAGACACAAGTATAAAAAGGGAAGAGAGAAGAGGAAGGTGAGGTGGCTCCATGTAGGATGCCACATCCCTCTTCTCAAATCCACATAAACCACTCACACACCAACCAAGGCCACTAATCCTATAAATGATGGTACTACATTACAAAATGTGCACCCATGCTCCACTTGCACATTTTTAAAATTTGTTTTAGGGGCCAAGATAGAAGTACACTAATTGCTTTTATTTTAATAATATTTTCATGACTAGGGTCCCAATATGACCCCTTAAGTCATGGGCATTGATGGGGGAGTGATTTAAGGAGTGGGGGACAAGTTATTCTTGTCCCACATGCCTTTTACACTGGGCACAATGACCAAATTCGAGTTTTAGCCAAGGGTGACCCACATGCACATGCAATACAATAATCAACAAGAGAGAGAAGGAGATAAGACATATTCCCTAGAATCTCTACTCTTCCCAAAAGTCCCTTTCTTTTATAAATTACATTATTTTATCAAGTTTAATCAACATGATTTGTTAATTTTAATTAATACTAATAAGATGGATCAAAGAGGAAAATAATAGTTTTACCCACCAAATAAATCAACCAAAGGGAAAAGAAACAACATTTCCAACAATAATTTTCATTGATAACAAAACCATCATTAAAATAATTAAATGAAAATAACACATTACACCCATGGCCACATAAATGAGATCCCCCAATGGAAATATCCTAACTAGAAAAACAATAACACTCATCCACACAAACACAAGTTGCCAATAGGCCATGTTGCAAACACTCAACATTTTTGTGGTTGGTCCCAATCCCCTTTCGATGTATATCGACATATTGTTCCTGCATCCATAGAAAAATACCTCTCTAGCCTTATGGCCATATTAACAATATCGAGAAATAATATAACATAGAAATAGTAATCAATATCTAAATTTACACATTTCTAACAATTATTTAAAACATTGCAACATCTTAAATCCAAGAAAATCATACATCCCATATAATCGCGATCAACAAAATCCATAACGTCAAAGCATATAATAAAACAAAGCAATAATCATCATCTATCAATGTCTGCTAAAACAAGGTCCGATCATAATGTCTATGTCTAAACAATAGTACTTGAAACCAAAATATAATAAGTCAGAATGTCAAAATAACTAAGTAGTCCATAATAAACCATGATGAAAATAGTGTCACGGATAAGAGGGCATTACACTTAGCATGTAGTAGTGGATTACCGTGTGCTTTTCGCATGGTGTAACTTTCCCCCATCCATGAATGATTTTGAAGTTAATATATCATGGAGCATCTCTTAAGGTTATTGGTGAAGGAAACGCTAATGCATATTCACCCAATGATTTTAATAGTTCCTTGGAACAAATTTGAAAAGCATACAGTTGTTGGGTTGTCTCGCTTGTAATATGTTTTTAATAATTGACTCTTTAAGAGCTATAAAATGATTTTTTTATGTAAAGTCACCAATCCTTTTGGTCATGCAGCCCTAAGTGTAAATTATATGTCATTGTAAATACAATTCTTCTAAAACAATTCCAATAGTGAAACCAAAGCGAGACCAAAGTTCGATGTAAGTGAAAATAGTCTAAGAGTAAACAAGATTTTTGGGTAGGAATAATGTCATACTTGAACTCTTTATAAATTAACTAGACATATTCATGTTGTTATAAATAAATAAGAATTTATCGTGGTGATTTCAAACATTCAATCAAAAATATGCTCTTAATTATGTTTATATGTAAATAAAATTTCATGAAGTGAAAATTTTGTATTGACTCAAACAAGTTATTGAAATATATCCACTAGAACAGGAAAATAAGGGTACCATAATTGAAGGATGTTTATGGAAAGAGGCATCTTTAATCTAAACCTCCAATAAATCCTAAGATTTCTCCTTGACTTCACTTTAGCTCCCCTTGTGTAACAAGGTAAAATTAAACATCGAATAAACATATGAGAAGTAGAACCTTAACATAAGAACAAGAGCATTATGTATTTTGTATGCTTTTGAAATATGGTGAATAATTATTTAGTTAAGGGGATTGTTGTAAGGGAGAAAGAGCCAAATTAAATGATCGTATTGTAAGTTGAATGTTAAATGAAATTAAAATTATGTAGGTGGAAAAGAATAATTTATCCTTGCACGATAAATGCTCTTGAAATTTTAATCGTAACTAAGATGTAACCATAGTAATGATATGTTTTGGATTTTCCAATCCTTGGGTCCCTTTTTTGGTTGGGTCATTTCTAGTATTTATTTATTCGGGAAAGTGTTACATCACCGTGTATATGGTGTAATAATCTTGTCTTTTTTTGTTGATTCTTTGTGTAAGTGTCTTATGTGATGTTTAGTTTCTCGATTAGATCCCATGTGGTGTGGTGTAGTGAGCATTTGTAGACCAAAATAAATAAATTCAGATAATTTTACTCTGGTATTTTGGTGTTGAAAATGTGAGGAAATATAGTCCACCATTTTAGAGGATTATTTCCAGATTTCTCACCTACCAAAATGATGAAGGTATGGGCTTCCTCTCTTCCCCAACAAGGCAAGGTACCATAGAGATATGGGTTTTGAATTGGCACCCATCATTGTCAGTAAGAGATTGAAATGCATTTTTGGGTGTCAAGCAAGATTTTGAATACCTTCTCTCTCCCTTTTTATCATTCTTTATATTTATTATAAGGAGGGGTTATTTAAAAGGGTTAGACACGTTATATATGTCCTTCCTTTCTTCTTTTTATGTAAGAGATTTTTGGATATTTCAAACCTCCCTACTAGACATTATAATGAGAAATATGTGCCTTTGAGTTTGAGTGTGGTGTATTGTATCAATTTGGGAGCAATGAAGCCATATTTTCTTGATTTTCCAAAACCCTTTTGTGTTTTGTTGCAACTCTTCTGGTCTTTCATCACATGAAAATTATTGTGTACTGTTGTGTTTTCATTGCAAGATTCTAGTTGTGTTGTGTTTATTATGTAGGTTGGTGCATCACATTTCATTAGAGTAGGTTTTGATTTTCATGTATTTTTTCTATCTCTGTCTCCTTGGAAATAGTAGATTAGGGCTAGATCCACAACTCTATGCGCTTTCAAGTATTTGGAACTAGGTTAGGATTGGAAATTGACCTTCTCTAGAGGGTTATCCTGATTTCAAAGTTCCACACTTTGGGATAACTCCATGTTTGGAAAATATAATTGTTTGCCTCAACCATTCACTTGTGAGAAATCAGGGGTGTTGTGATTTTACCATAGCAGAAACCATAGGTTAACATTGTAAAGTTAGTAGTAATAGGTTGGTCTTAGTAATTTTAGGCAAACAACCTATTTTTTTGAACTTTGATACAGGTAACTCCACTAATATAGATCCTACAATCAATCCCATTATGGGATAAATCATTCTTACACGCAAAAAAAATCTATAACAAAATATCTACTCATTTAACCCTCTAAAAATTTACTGATATGGAGTTGTTTCCATACTTGAAGCAATTTCATTTGCCTCTTAGTTAAAAGGAAACTTCTTCCTCTCGCTGTGTTATTTTTTGTATGAAGAGGTAGAGGATTGAGGTTGAGGAGGTGGTTCATTTGGTGTAATGAAGAATTGTATTGATTTGGCTTCTTCTTCTTCTAAGCAAATGTGTTACGTGGTTTGTCACCTTTATAACCACCATATCTTTTTCTTTCCTGCTCCTTTTATTTTATTTCGAGAAGTTGTTGCTTGGATTTCTTAGCGCCCATCTAAAATCCCACTCGAGACCAAGAACAACCTAGGTTTAGTTAGAAAAAAATTATGAAATAATTTTTGTTTTTTATTTTTTAAAAGTGTTCACAACCAGGCTTAGAAACTATAGTTGTTACAAACAATGTTTAAGGACAATTTAGCCTAATAAAAATTCCTAGTATAACCAATATTTTTTCACATTATCAAATCAATAAGAAAGAAAAATTAACAGGGAAAATTTTCACTAACCCACTCTCAACTGGCTTAAAGGTTTCAACCTTAGTTATCTCATATTTAACACACTCAAAAATTCTTGAAAACATTCCCATTGGCTAGAAAATTTCCTCTCCTTTCAAGTGATATAAAGAAGTCCTCCTAAATCCTCATATTTCTCGAGTTAAGGGAAAATAGGCCTTGGGGTGAAAATTTTCCCAAAAGCAGGCTCCGGGAAGAAAGTTTTCCCAAGCGTGGACCTATGGGTAGTGGGAAGAAATTTTTCTTGAGCGTGGGCTTCGGGCCACATGAAGAAATTTTTCCTGAGCGCGGAAGGGCGGGTCACCGGAGGAAACTTGGATATTTATATTTTTATTGAAAAATTGCTAAGGGTTTAAAATGATCCGCACCTCCACCGACTCCCAAGTACACCACGTGTCATGCCTAGGTCCAAGCGGGAAAACAAGCTGCGGGAAACTTTATGAAAAATAAGACTTTTGTGTGGAAAAGTGCAAATGTTTAAAAATAATCCGCACCTCCGCTAATGCCTAACGATGCCACATGTTAGGCTCTCATTGGTTGTAGGTCAGCGGGCCATCGGAGCGACTTAGAAAAAAATTGACTTAATAAGAAAAAGGTTTAAAGGTTTAAAATGCTCTGTGCCTCCACCTACATTTAAGGCTACCATGTGTTATCCAAACATTTGATGTGGACGGTGGGGTGGTGGATAAAATTTGATATTTTCACCCAAAACTTTCTTGAAAACATTAAGGTTGAGGAATAAACCGCTCCTTCGTGGTCGCATCGTGAAGCCACATGTTAGCCAACCATTAGCTCGGGGTGGCGGGCAGGCAGAGAAACTTAAGAAAAAATTTCCCAATTTTTTTTTTTGAAAACGCTAAGGTTTAAGGAAATCCGATCCTCCGCCGACATCTCAGCAAGCCACGGCGCGAGAACCTCATTGGTTGCGGGCTGGCAGGGCTGCAGAGAAAACTAAAAAAAAATTCCAATTTTTTTAACTTAGATTATTTTTCCACCCAAAAGAAGGTTTTGGACCGACAGAGCAGTGGGGAACTTCACAACTTTATCATTTTGCGGCGAAAAGCGCAAAAGGAAAATTTTATCCCATGGGTCCAGCCAACGAATATTTTATTAATTAAATTTTGATAGTTAGATTTTTTTGAAGCCGAAATGAAGTAAAAACTTTAGAGGGCCATAAATTTTGATTGGGAACTCGGTTTTTGGAAAATGAGGACTTTCAAGCTCCTCTTTGCATAGAAACATTAAAAATTTAAATTTGATAAACTTTGAAGGGTTAATTTTACAAAAACATCTTTTTGTTAATGAAAATGGTGAACTAAAGTTTTCAACTTGCCGTTTGATTAAATTTGTCAATCGTTCTTCATCAACACGTCAAACAGACATGGAGAGTTATACTAACAAAATTTGGATGAATTGCAATGATTGTTTTGTTTTGGTTAAGGATTTTGATGCATTTGTTTTCTTAGTTTGTAAAATACGTGTTTTCTGACTCCTTCTCGATTGGAGAAGTTCTGTTACATTTTGTTTGAGTAAACAATGGTTTAAAGATGGATTTTAATCTTCCTTAGTTCATTTCAATGTTCATAACTTGTTTCCCATTGTTGTAGATTATTTTGAGGCATAAATGCAAATTTTATAGTGGATCTAAACAGAAATCTATGTATTTCAAAATAGAGACTAGTCTATTTCATTTGCCAATTGAAAAGTGATTTAGGTTGTTAAGTTTATTCCATTCCAATTTGAATATATTTATCTTTCCTTCCATCAATGCATGCAAAACCAGAATACGGTTCTAATTTTCGAATCATACATTTCCAAAGGAAACAGAGTAATCTAACATTCCTTCATACACTCTTTTCCAGTATTTCAAATAGAGACTTCATAATACATCTCAATCACAGATTTCCAATGAAAACCATATCATTTTTGGTAAAAAAAAAAACAATGTCCTACCAAAATGAACAATTATTTTACAACTTCCTTTTTCATTAACCAAAACAGATTACAAAATATATTTATTTCTAATTCCTTTTCACAAAACAAATTACATAGTATTTCTTTCACATTCAAATGTACATTTCATTTCCAAAACAGATCTACTTTTCATCATAATAATATATTACATTGTCATCCATTTGAAGTGGGAAATGGTTACAAAAGGAAATCTCCCAAGAGGACTGCCAAATATGTCTTCTTTCTCATCTTTAGAACAAAACCAAAAGTTCCACCATGATTTCATTTTTATCAAAACTAAACAGGGGGAAAGGCAACGCTCTCCACCGAACCAAGACATCCAATGAAAAGGAGAAGTCATCCTCCTCATTGGTCCCAGCCCCAACAATATTGCAATAAGAAATGGATTTCAACTCATGGAAACAACAGGCTTCCACAACACAAAATCAATCTCACATTCAAAAACGTAGTCCAAAACAAAACTACATTTTGCAACCACAAGAAAAACATAGAAAAATATACTAGGGTTTCATCATGCAATCCAAAGGAGCAAGACCTATGGGGGAAGTTGCTTATGCCTCCCAAAGGGAAATGGGTATCACCACCCAAAAACAAACCGCCAATATATATATCATTTCAAATCCTGGACATAACCTTATGCCTCTTCTAAGTACCCCTTATTCTTCCCATTTCCTTATGCCTCCCCAACCTCTTATGGAACCACATAATGAGTAAAGAAATGCAAGATATTTATTTTAGAAGGTGGAACCCATTCCTAACTCCCTGCACACTTATACCTCCCCAAAACACTTATGTCTCCCCACAAGAATCCCCATAGTCTTCTCCTACACCATACCTAGGCCATCTACCCAACTCACCAACAAACATACAAAACATTCAACCATTCACATATGCATAAAATGAAATAAGAGCATTTTCAAGAGCCAAAATCTTACCTCTCCATGATGGAGTTTGTTCTAAGGTTCAAAACAATAAGCTTTTCTAATGCAAGTAGTCCAAAACATCAAAAAAACAAGCATTCAAGAATTCTCCAACTTTCTCCAATAGCAAGAGCTCAAACACCCAAAAGAATTCACCCAAAATGAAGAGATAAAAGTGAAGCAACCTAAAACAAGCCAAGGAAATTTGAATAAATAGAAGAGGGAAGAGAAGAGGATGAGGTGGATCCATGTAGGATGCAACTTTACACATCCTCAACTCCACCTCATAAGCCAACTTCAATCTCCAAGGAATAATAAATAAGTGGGTGGATGAATGATAGTTTTACTTACACACTCAAACCAAGCCCACACCCCAAAAGGACTGAAATTAAAAACATATAATAAGGTGAAATTAAAACCTTACAACTTGTCTTCTAAAAATGCATAATGGAGGTCTAAATTTAACTCCCCAACCATAGGTAAGTTTGGTATACAAATTTAAGAGGTGTGGGACAAGTTTGAATTGTCCCAAAAGCCTCCAAAATTAGCCTCCAAGGACAAGTTCGAATTTCAAAAGGAAGGTGGAGTGTTTCATACTCCAAATTTACTTACACAACTCTTACACATTACTTACAACACTTGATTCAAGAGCCAACAACTCTAATAATTACATTCTTATGACCCATTTGATTAATTAATTTTAACAATATGATTACTCACAATATTTACACACAATTTAATTAAATAGAAAAGGGGAACACATCACTAATTAAACACATACTAACATAAACAAAGGAACCAGATAAAAGAAATACATAAAATCCCTTGGTCACATTGAAGGTGATCCCCCATGGAGATCCCTAACAACAATACAACACACACAAACAAATACAAGTTGCCATGGTGACCCTTGTTGAATTCATCTAGAATTCCAATGTGGTTGGTCTCCAATCCCCCAATGTTTGTTGTGATATGTTTACCTACAAAACACAAATACCTCCTTCAGCCTCATGGCCACATCAAATCATCCAAAATAAATATAAGATATAATTCCAAAACCATATATACATATGAATCACAACATCATCAAGGAAAACAACAATATCATTTGAAATTTCATTAATAACCATATGATCATCAAATTTAATTCAATTTTATAGGTCTACTCAATATATCAAAATATCACATGTCCGAACAACATCTATAATTATAACCATGTCAAACAACATATCAACATCAATAAAAATTGTTCTAGTAATCCACATGTGTCATATATGAATCAACATCAACAATAGTCCATGCTCTAAAATCTAACATCATGCTAAATCAAAACTATAATAATGTCCATCATATAGTCAACAAAGTGTCATGATCAATATCTAAAGGTGTCGAAGGGAAGTGGGCACTACATCCCCCTCCCCTTAGACTTGACTTACTCTTAGAAGTCACTGGAATAGATGTAGAAACTAATCTCATAACAAAGTAGAATCCTCCCATGTAGCTGTAGTCTAATCATATCTGTCCCACTACACTCGAACTTAGTCAATCTATCTACCTCGAAGTCCTAGGGTCATGTGCTCTATAATGCGAATGGGCTCTATCATCATCTGCCCCCGATCCTGCGCATGTGCAATGAGGTCCAATCCAACATATGAAAAGGATCTGAAATATATCTCCTAAGTACTGAAATATGAAACACATCATGGATGCAAGACAAGATAGGTGGACACACTAGACATAAAAGTAGACCAAAGGGCCGATACACTCCAAGATCTCAAAAGGACCGATGAATCTAGGAGCTAACTTGGAACCTTTTCCATAACAGATAGGGATCTTATGTGGCACGACATGAAGGAAAACCTTCATGCCCACATCAAAACTACGGTCAGTCTATGTTGATCTACATACTTCTTATGTCTGTCCTATTCCTCTAGCAGTCTTTGTCGAGATCATAACCACCTGTTGCTCCATGTCCTGTAAAAAAATTTGTCCAAGAAAAACCTTATCCTTTAACCAATCCCAACTAAGAGGTTTCCTACACTCTCTACCATATAAAGCCTGAAAAGGAGCCATGCCTATAGAACTTTGAAAACTATTATTTTAGGACAACTGCACCAAGTACAGGTACTCCTCCCATCTTGACTGATGATCGATCACATACATCTGAAGCATTTCCTCTAAAATATGATTCACCCACTCAGTCTATCCATTTGTCTCAGGGTGATATGTTATGTTGAAATTGATCCTCATCCCGAGGGCATGCTACATGGTAGTCCAAAAATGGGAAGTGTACAGAGAATCGCGGTCACAAATGATCTTCCACAGAATCTTATACAACCTGAAAATCTCATCTAGATAAACCCATTCCACTACACTAGCTGTATAAGTTGTCTTCACTAGAGAAAATGAGCCACTTTTTTCAACTTATCCACCGTGACCATGATGGCATCATGGTGGTATCTCAACATCGGTAGCCCAACAATGAACTCCATGGAAATGATGTCCCACTTCCATTCTGGTATAGCATGAGGAAAGATAAGGCTAGTGGGATGTTTATGCTCTTCCTTCACTTTCTGGCACTCTAAATAGCGTGACACAAACTGAGCCACGTCTCTACAAAGTTCCCTCCAGTGATACAAATGTCTCAAAGTGGCGTGCATTGTTTTCACCCTAGGATGGGCTAAATAGGGTGCATGATGTGCCTCTGTCAAGATTTCCTCCCTCAGGCCTTCATCTCTGGGAACATAAATTTGGGATCTGTGCCTAAGAAGGCCATCTTCCTCCAATGAAAATCCATCAAACTTCCCCTCAATGGATCTCTATGACTGATCTCTATTCTAGCTGCAATGTATAAGCCATCAAGAGGAAGCTAGCGTAAAATCCCGAAGTGGCCATAACCACATGTCTCCGTCTGATAAGAGCATCTACAACCACATTCTCTTTCCCCTTCACATGCTCTATCTCCATATAATACTCACAAAGCAACTCCATCAAACGTCACTAACGAGCGTTGAGATTGGGCTTCATGAAGAGGTGGAAAAGAATCAAGTGATCTATCCTCAGTGTGAATCTTAGAATAAGAAGAAAGTGTCTCCATCAAACCAAAGCATGAAAAACTGCCGCAAGCTCAAGATCATGCGTTGGATAATTGAGATCATAATCTTTGAGTTTGTGAGACTCAAAGGAAACTATTGTTTCCTCCCGCATCAACACACCTCTAACTCCTGTGAAAGAATCATCCATGCATACAAAAACTCACCCCGTGGATGTGACACACTTTGTAAGAATAGGTGTCTTCATGAGGCATTCCTTCAATTTCCTAAATTCCTGCTTGCATCTATCTAAAAAAACAAACTTCTTCCCTTTCCGCTGAAGGGAAGTGATGGGGTGCAAAACCCGAGAGAACTCTTAAACAAATCTCTTGTAATAACCTGCTAAGCCCATGAAGCTGCACACCTCTGTCATAGTAGTGGGTGCTAGCCAATCCATAATAACTCTAATCTTGGAAGGATCGACTGCAATACCTTCCCTAGAAATCATGTGGCCCAAATACTGCACCTTTGTCTGAAATAATGCACACTTCTCCAAGTTCTTATAAAGCTATGCTCACAAAGAAATTGAAGAACTTGGAAAAGTTTCCCCTCTCATGACGACATTTACATGAGTAAATTAAAATGTCATCAAGGAAGATGAGCATGAAGGGATCTAAGAAGGTCTTGAACACCCCATTCATCAAACTCATAAACACTGCGGGGGCAATTTTCAAACCAAATGACACCACTATGAACTCAACTGATGATAGCTTGACTTAAGATCAATTTTACAGAAAATTTTGGCTCCCTTCATTTGATCAAACAAGTCATCAATGCCTGGAAGGGGATAATGATTCTTGGTTTTTATCTTATTCAGGTCACGGTAATTAAGCACACGTGTCAAGGATCTATCCTTCTTCTTCACAAAAATCACCGGTGCACCCCAAGGGGATACACTAGGATGGATTACGCCTTTCTCTAGAAGGCCCTCTAACTGCAACTTGAGCTTCTAAAGCACCATGGTGGTCATCCAATAAGATGCTCATGAGATGGGATCTACTCCCGAACCGGATCTATGTGAAAATATATCTCACATGGGGGTGGAAACCCCAGTAGCTTCCCTGGAAATACATCTGAAAACTCTCTCAAGATGGGATGGTCATCAAGCGATGGTCCACTAGACTCATCCTCTGATCGATCACTAACTATAATAGCATACAACTAACAACCCCATCGTGTACACCGCTTGAGCTGCATAAGAGGAGATGGTGTGAATGGAAACAGGTCTCCTGACCTTTGAAATCACTAAATCAACTCCTAAATCATATGTACAAGATATAGTCTTATGGTAATAATCCATCCTGGCCCTATGTGTAAACAACCAGTCCATGCCCAAGATGACTCCATAAGAACCCAATGGAAGGATACGAAGATCTGAGGTAGTGGTGAAAGGTCCCAAGTCCACCACACACTCCTTAACTAAGGAGTCTACAAAGATCTTGGCTCTAGAAGCCATCTCAACATCCTAATTAATACCCTACCTAACTGCGACCAACCTACACTACTCTACTAGAGATGGTGCAATAAAAGAATCAAAAGAACTAGAATCAAATAGAATGGAGGTAGGAATACCACCAATGTTACTTGTGGTCTCAATAACTGTACTCTGATGCTCAGCCTAGTAGTTCTCAACCACTACATAAATCTGATGACTGCATCCCATATCACCAACAGTTGGCTCTTAAATCTGCATCTTACCCTTGTTATTAGGGTTCTGAGGGCAATCTCTCCAAAAGTGTCCAACAACACCACAACCAAAACAACCACCTAATCCTCTCCCATAGGTAGTGGCTCCAGTCGGTTCTCTAGAGGGCTATGCTATGGATCTTGATGATCCAGCTGTGGATTTGTTGAGAAATCTGCCGGTGATCTCCTCTTGACTAAGCTAGGAGGAGGCCCCATAGTCTACCCCCCTGTCCCTTTGCATCAAATCTCTGTGGAGGTATGTAAGTTGGGTGGGACTATTTTTATTGTTGTTGTTGTGGTCTAAATGATGACTGTGAAGAACTATTTCCACCACGAAGAGAAGGAGATGACCCCCTCAATCTGCTATCTTGCATCTACTATATGTGGCTCAGACTCAGTCTCTTACTTCATGGGTCTTCCCCTGAGTCTCCTATGTTATATAGGCCTTCTCAACAACATCAACTAATATTTGTGGACAATGGATCCATACCGCACATCCAATGTCTAGATTCAGGTCCCAGATGAACCTATGGATCTGCACATGCTCATCTTACATGTAATCAACATACTGGAGTAGATCCAAAAATCTACTCTCATACTCAACTACTGTCAAAGATGCATGTCGAAGGTCATAAAACTCATCTATCCTCTACTGAATGAACCTCCGTGACAAATATTTTCTCCTAAACCACTCCTCAAAGAAGTCCTAGTTAACTGTCTCGAGAATCAACATGGACTTCTACTCCTCTCTGTCCTCCACGAGACTCCTGCTCCATCCCTCGAAGATTGATCGCAGCACGAGCTTTGTTGCTAGAACAAGGAGAGAGCTTGAAGAAACCACTCAAGCTCACTAGCTAGGCCTTTACCTGAAATCCACCTGTGTCACCAGAATAATGTGATGGTCGTAGCTTCAGGATCTTTGTGATGTGATCTGCAGTTGTAGTCTGGCGACCCCTAGGCCTCTCTGCATGCTCATCCCTAAGCCTAGGGCTCTGAGACCTATCTCTATGCCTATAAATATGGTCTCCCTGACCCCTCTATGGTGACTCTTCTCTGGTTGACTCCGCATGGGAGTACTTTGCTCTATACTCCTCGTTGTTTCGAGGAGATGCATGGGCATCAACGGATGACTCTCCATCATGCCTCTAGTTGAACGTCCTCTAATGGACCCTCCACGTAAAGTGGCATTAACATATCGAAGTGTCATGTAAAATCTAAGTCTATGTGAAAAGACCCCTCACTTGGTCCATGCCCCCTGCACAGACCAAGACGAGAGTTAGTTCATTATTCTAAGTTTTTATTTAGTTTTCCATGTTTACTAACATATGCAATTTCTAAACAAGTTGTTTCTAAATTTACAAGTGTGTTAGGTTTAATATTTCACTAGGTTTAAAGTTCATGTCGCAAGTTTTCTAGTGTGCCCAAGGGTCCAAGATTTTGAACCCACTGCTATGATACCAAGTGTAGTGCCCATCTAAACTCCCACTCGAGACCCAAGAACAACCTAGGTTTAGTTAGAAAAATTATGAAATATATATATATATATATATATATATATATATTAAAAGTGTTCACAACCAGGCTTAGAAACTACAGTTGTTACAAACAATGTTTCAAGGACAATTAAACCTAATAAAAACTCCCATTATAACCAATATTAATTTCACATTATCAAATTAATAAGAAAGTAAAATTAACAGGAAAATTTCTCACTAACCCACTCTCAACTGGCTTAAAAGTTTCAACCTAATTTTTCTCATATTTAACGCACTCAAAACTTCCTAAAAACATTCCCATTGGCTAGAAAATTTCCTCCCCTTTCCAGTGATATAAAGAAGTCCTCCTAACTTCTCATATTTCTCGAGTTATGGGCCGGTGGGCCTTGGGATGAAAATTTTCCTAAAGGTGGGCTTGCGGGCCTGGGGAAGAAATTTTTCCCAAGCGCGGACTGATGGGCGCAGGAAGAAATTTTTCCAAGCGCAGCACGGGCCGTGGGAAGAAATTTTTCCCAAACATGGAAGGGCAGGTTGGTGGAGGAAACTTTGATATTTAGCTTTTAATTGAAAAATCACTAAGGGTTTAAAATGATCTGCACCTCTGCCGATGCCCAAGGATGCCACGTGTAATTCCCAGAGGCAAGCCGAGAAAATGGGCACAGGAAACTTTGGAAAAAATAAGAATTTTGTGTGGAAAAGTGCAAAGGTTTAAAAATAACCCGTGCCTCCTCCAATGCCTAACAATGCCACATGTCAGGCTCTCATTGGTTGCAGGTCAGCGAGCCGTCAGAGGGACATAGAAATTTTTTGACTTTATAAGAAAAATGTTTAAAGGTTTAAAACGCTTCGTGCCTCCACCTACGTCTAAGGCTGCCACGTGTTAACCAACCATTGGATGCGGGTGGCAGGGTGGCGGAGAAAATTTAAAATTTTCACCCAAAAATTTCTTGAAAATGTTAAGGTTGAGGAATCAACTGCTCCTTCGTTGTCACCTCGTGAAGCCACATGTCAGCCAACCATTGGCTGTGGGGTGGTGAGTAGGCGAAGAAACTTAAGAAAAATTTTCCCAATTTTTTTTTTCAAAATGCTACAATTTAAGGCAATCCATTCCTCCACTGACGTCTCAGCAAGCCATTTGGCAAAACTTCATTTGTTGTGGGCTAAAGTGGAGGGATGCGGAGAAAACTAAAAAAAAAGTTCCAATTTTTTTTTTTAAATTAGTTTTTTTTTCCGCCCAAAAGAAGGTTTTGGACCGGCGGAGCGGTGAGGAACTTCACGACTTTAGCATTTTTTGGGAGAAAAATGCAAACAACAAATTTTAGCCCACGGTCTGCCAACGAATATTTTATTAATTAAATTTTGTGATTACATTTTTTTAAGTGAAATGAAGTAAAAACTTTAGAGGGCCATAAGTTTTGATTGGGAACTCAGTTTTGGCAAACGAGGTCTTTCTGGAAAGCTCTCGACCTCCTATTTGCACAACAACCTTAAAAATTTAATTTTGATAAAATTTGAAGGGTAAATTTTACAAAAACGTCTTTCTATTAATGAAAATGGTGAACTAAACTTTTTCAACTTCTGGTTTGATTAAATTTGTCAATCCTTCTTCATCAACACGTCAAACAGACATGGAGAGTTACACTAATAGAAGTTGGACGAATTGGAATTATTGTTTGGTTTTGGTTAAGGATTTCGATGCATTTCTTTTCTTACTTTGTAAAATACATGTTTTCTAACTCCTGCCCGATTGGAGAAGTTTTTTTACATTTTATTTTGAGTAAACAATGGTTTAAAGATGGATTTTAATCTTCCTTAGTTCATTTCAATGTTCCTTACTTGTTTCCCATTGTTGTAGATTGTTCTGAGACATAAATGCAGATTTTACAATGGATCTAAATAGAAACCTACGTATTTCAAAACAAAGACTAGTCTATTTCATTTGCAAATTGAAAAGTGATTTAGGTCGTTAAGTTTATTCCATTCCAATTCAAATATATTTATCTTTCCTTCCATCAATGCATGTAAAACCATAATACGGTTCTAATTTTGAATCATACATTTCCAAAGGAAACAAAGTAATCTAACATTGCTTCATACACTCTTTTCTTGTCTTTCAAACAAAGACTTCATAATACATCTCAATCATAGATTTCCAATGAAAAAAATATCATTTTTGGTAAAAAAACAATTTCTATTGAACTCAACAATTCTTTTACAACTTCCTTTTTCATTCACCAAAACAGATTACAGAATATATTTCTTTCTCATTCCTTTTCACAAAACAAATTACAGAGTATGTCTTTCACATTCAAATGTACATTTCATTTCCAAAACAAAGCAGCTCTTCATCACAATAATATATTACATTGTCATCCACTTGAAGTGGGAAATGGTTACAAAAGGAAATATCCCAAGAGGACTGCCAAATTGTCTTCTTTCTCAGCTTCAAAACAGGAACCAGAAGTTCCACCATGATTTCATTTTGATCACAACTAAACAGGGGGAAAGGCAATGCTCTCCACCCAACCAAGACATCCAATGAAGAGGAGAAGCCATCCTCCTCATTGGCCCTCGAGCCCCAACAATATTGCAATAAGAAATGGATTTCAAATCTTGGTAACAATAAGCTTCCACAACAAAAATAAATCTCACATTAAAAATAGAGTCCAGAACAAAACTACTGATTAAAACCATACGAAAAACATAGCAAACAATACTCAGGCTTCATCATGCAAGCCAAAGGAGTAAGACCTATGGGAGAAGCTGGTTATGCCTCCCAAATGGGAAATGGGTATCACCACCTAAAAATAAAACACCAATATATATATAAATATCATTTCAAATCCCTGACATAACCTTATCCCTCCCCCAAGTACCCTAGTACCCAAATTCGTTCTCCTTTTCAGTCTAAGCAGCATCAAAATATCTCATGAAGCTTGAAGATAGATAGATCATGATGTATGTCATTTTGTAGCTGAGGATGTGATCTAACTGGGATTAGATTTGTGGAGAGATGGATAGCACTCAAATAGGACTTGATCTTGTCCTAACTGTTTTAGGTTGTGCCTTTCAACCAAGGTAAGAGGACCTATTTTGTAACCCTCAAATGGTGAAGGAGATGAAGATATCCCTCAATTTGTGCAAATATTATGGAAATGACCTTGAGAAAATATGATCAACACTCCAAATCTGACTTTCACAAGTTGTCACTCCCGGATTATGGAGATACTTTCAATGTAAGGCAATGGCTACTCTCTTGAAGACATTATATGATCTTGATTTTGTTTGTGCATTTTTGTAAATGGATTCTATTAATTTGTTGATACATAATGCAATGTAGGGGTAGTATGGGGTAGGATTAGTTATTTTGAATGAATTTTGGTGGGAGATTTTAGATAAGACTAACCAAAAATTGCCAAATGCTTTGAGGACCTTTGTAAAAATGGTGTAAGACCTAAAAAACAGAATGCTTTAGAGAGGTTAAGGGACTCCTTGAACTAGGATATGTGCACCAAATGGAGGCCCAAATTTGTACTCTTCCACACAATCTTTGATAACCTACCACAAAATCTTGAAGCAGATGAACCAACAAAGCATCTAGAAACCTCTATTTTATCATGACCTAAGGTGCACCCAAAGGTTTACAAACAATCTCTAAATTCAAGGAAGGTAAAGTGATTTTAAATCTATTTATCTCTTTATCAGATGAAAGCTCTTCTGAATGTGAGATTTCAAATGCCACTAAACTATCAATAAGAAATGAGACCATGTATGATCAAGAGAGATTTTAAATACAAGACTACAATAGGAGCAAGAAACACAAATTGAAAACATTATGAGATATAAGTGTGTGCAAAATTTTGCCAAGAGACAATACAAAATAATCCATAATGACCAAATTTATCAACAGGGAATGGTATATGAACAAACTCAAAGCTTTTTGATGGATTTACAACTGAAACCAACTCAACATGATACAAATCTGATGCAAAAAGGAATTAGAAATGTTTCTCGGTGGTTTCGAAAGAATGGGCTTCTTCCTAGATTTTCCAAGGAAATTCTAAATTTCTCCAACCATTTCCATGAAAAATTCATGCAATATATAACTTTTCACTCACTTTTCCCCTCAAATCTTCCCTCTAGAAGTGGAATATTCAGAGCACCTTTGCTTTGCAATATTTTTGGAAAATGACATCTAACAGACTCGTAAAATGTTGCCAATTATTCTTTCAAAAGGTGAATCATTATCCATAGTGGGGGATCATTTTTCATCTCCAAAGCATGCAAGCCCCTTTCATTTCATCATTTCATCCTTATCCCTCCAAAATTTGACTCTGTAACTTCATGATTTGATCTTTCATGTTTTTCTCGAGCCCGAACAAAATTTCATTTCAAAAGCACCCCAAATCTATAAATAGAAATTTTAAATTGATCCCATTAATCCTTGAAGGCAAAAATGACATGAATTTGCCAAAAATTCGATCAAAATTCATGCAAAATTCACATGTCCAAGCTTCCTGGACCTCAAATGGCAGCCAAAATGAAAAATGCATAGTTACCATTGATTTTCCCTTTCTCCCTTCAATCTGAGCCCTTCACATGTCATAATACGATTGGAAATGGATTTCGGAATAATTTTTACTTTTTAACATTTTGGGAAATATGTAAAATTTTGACATTTTTCTTTACTCCTCCGCCCTTGAAATTTGGTGCTGACACGTGGCACAATGTGGGCCCCATTGGAATCGCAGCTTGATTCTTCACATTTCTACCTTTTTTTGGAAAAAGGAATTTTTTCCAAAAATCTCCGCGGGCCTACACCTATGCCTCTGTCCCTGCCATGTGTCTCCCTCTGCTTCGTCATGGAGCCACGCCTCAAATTTTCACTCTAAGTCATTTTGCCAAAAGGGAACAATTTCCCTTTTTCCTCCAGTGGCCCGCACTCCCTTCTACACCCGCCACATGTCTCCTTGTGATTCAAAGTGTTGACCAACACTTAATTTTTCGCTCTAAATCATTTTACTATAAGGAAAAAAATTCCCTTTTTCTTCCGATGGCCTGTCGACCCGCTCTGTGCTCTAAAGCCGCCATGTGTCTCCCTTTTCTTCGTTGTGGACCCGCGGCCCTTTCCTCAACCCTTTTCCCTTTTCACCAAAAAGGTAAAAATTTAATAAGTCCCCCTCCAGCCTTCCATCCCACCTTTGAACCAGAACATGAAACATGTCCTCATCTGGGACATGCGAGTTGTGGGGAAAATTTGATTTTTTCCAAAACACAAAAACGTTAAGTTTTTCAAACAGACCCACGAACCTTGTCCAACCAAAAATGGCCACGTAGGAGACGACGTTTGAGATAAAATTTGATGGGAAAAGTACGCCCGTATGACCGTCAAAAACACAAAATTTTCCAGAGATGCCCGAATTCAATTTTTCTTTGTGGGTGAAGGATTTTTTGGTCAAAAACAAATGGAAAGTGATTTTAGACAATTTACGACCATGGAAAGGGATTTTTGAGGGAAAAAATGCATGAAATGAATAAATTCAAGCTCCAAAGGCCGGGAAAAGTGGAAAAAATGACAGAGGTGCTGATTTGGAAAAATTAGGGCACCAAACAAGGCATGCATGTATTTTTTTCAAATTGGGGAAAAATAATAAGTTTGTGAGAATTTCAAGGCATTCAATATGGAAGAAAAGTTACAGACCACCAATTTGGGAGAAAAATGTTTCAGAACATGCAAACCAAAGGAAAATTTAGGTCAAAATGGTAGAGGATCAAAATGGGCACAAACATCGGCTCCTGCTCAGGGATGGGCATTCCCAGTGAGTGCCACAAGAACAAAAGTAGACCAAGTGCAAAAACAATCCATTGGGAAAATGGAATAATGAGCCAAATCCACCAAAAACCAGTTGAGAAATTGACAAAAATGGCTGCCACACACCAAGGAAAACCACAAACCAACAAAACACTAGAAAACTGAGCAAAAACCAAACACTATACATTGTATAAGTTGGTGCAAACCTTGATTCAAAGAAAAAAATCAAGGGAAACCCCAAATGTCCTCCATGCTGGATATAACCATGCCGAAAGGTTATGATATGTTTTTAGCAACTGGAAATATACCTCTTTTTCTTCTTTGTTTAATTTGTAAACCATCCAGTTTCTTTGAAGCTCCTCCATTGTGTTCATGTCAAACCTTTTAACATTTTTCAAGGCTGAATCAAGGACCAAATCTCTTGAAAAAACAACATACTTAGGAGATATGTTTTCAACAACTTCATACTCCCTGAAATCCAAAAAACTCACAAAGTGATCGGTACTAGCATCTACCTACAAAACTTCATAAGATACATTGTTTGGGTCTTGATAAGGTACAACATCTTCTTCTCTCCACATAACCTCACTAAGTACACACAATTGTGAAGTAGCCTATCCTTATGATCAAAGTTGTGAAGAATGGATCAACATTCAATTGGGAATCAACCAAGGATGTCCCCAAGTATACCTCGGGTGTTTCTCCAAGATCCTCTATTACTGCTGGTGTTTCAAGGTATGCAATGATCTGAGGAGGAGTCTCAACAACATTTACATTTCTGCTTGGGGTACTCTTCTCCTCTTTTAATCCTAAGTACTCAAATTCTCTCTTCTTATGCTCAGAATCCTAAGCAACTCAATGATTGGAACACTCACTTTGATTTGGCTCAATACCTAGGCTATGTCATAAGGAACACTCTTTGGCAAAGAAGCATTGAAAGGGAGACTAATATATTCATCAGATGGCAATGGATTCTTGGCTACTTGGTCATGATGAGGACTAAAATATTTTCTTGGCACTACAGAGATTTTGACAGGAGCTTCTCTTTTAGGAGCTTCTTTTGGAATACTTGTGAGCAAGGGTGTTTCAAGTTTGGCTTGAGGCCCAACTCCCTTAACAACTTTGCTCCTAGTGTTATAGTCTTTCTCTTGAGCTACAATAACATTAATCAATAATTTTCTATCTTCCTCCGAAGGGATACCACCATCATACTTCTTAATCATCAAAGCTATTAAGTATTCAAAGTCATTGTTAGGAATTTCAAAAGCTTACACTACATCAACTTTAAGAGTATAAGGGGGAAGAAAGACTTGTACCTATTTGAGGCAATCCCAAAATTTTTCAGCTTTTCTTGCACTTATTACCTCAGTTGATGTTGCTTCTCCTTTTGGGCTTGAAGAACAGCCCACCATGTAGATATCATGATGAGTACCATCATAATTATTAGCTTCACCATATTGTTGTTCCACTTCACATGGAGGATGGGGTATAAAACACCTATCACACCAATCAATATCAGTAAATTCCTCAACAAAAGCAACCCTAGTAGTTATGAGATCGGGTAACACTCTTCCTTCACATGCTTGAGGATGTCTATTTGTAGACCCCATGGGTCCTTTCCCTCTATTATCTACCCTTTGATCACCTCTAAGATGATTGGAAAATTTGTCATGGTTTTGTTCTCTCTGCTGACCTTGTGAAGTCTACCTAATTCCCTTCCCAGCCCTTGCCAACTTGTATGAAATTTCTTTGACATCCCCTGCCAAAGTTTTCACAACTTCCTCCAAGTCTACACTCTTTCTTGCTTGAGGCTTTTCAGGGTTTATCAGCTTTACACCTTCTCTCTTGAGAGGTTTCCCAGTTTCTTTGATATTGTTTTCAATTTGAAGTGCCATGGTGAAAGCTTGCCTTAAATAGGTAGGGTTCTTGTCCCTTAAGTAGTAGGTTTCCTTCTTATCAAATGCATCTTCATATTTTATTAAGAAAAATTGATCACAAGGCCTCAAATTAACGGGTATCCTTCTCAAAGTTTTGTTAAACCTTGTGTTGAAGTCATGAACTGATTCACAAGATTGGTATTCTCTAATTGCTGATTTTCTGGAAAAAAATTATTTGAATTGAAACATAGAGGTGTAGATTGAAGAAAGAATTCTCTATTTCAAAATGTACAGTAGAAGGATCTTCACTAGTTAAAGTAAACAAGTTTATGAGAGAATTTCTTGAATTAGAATCACTTGAAGAAGAATTATAATACTCTACTAAAGGTTGATCTCTCTCACCAATGGATATATCTTTTCCTGATGTTTGACCTTTAACAACTTTCCAAACTCTTCTCCCTTCTAACTCTGAGTTCCTTGAATCTGAAAACAACTTCTTAGCAGAGTCCCTAATGAAGAGAGATCTTCTTCCTTCCATTTTTGTAGAGATTAGCAACACAAAATAAATGACAGAAAGCTAAGACACTGGTATTTATCAAGATCAAATCAGCATGGATTTGCCACTAAGGACTTTCACCCTAGTTGTGAAAATGCACTAAAATACTCTATCAAATATCTATCAACACTGAAAATCTTGCCAAATTTATAGATCATACCTTCCTTTTCTTGAATTTATCAATCACAAATGCAAATGAAGTGCAACAACTGCTGGAAACTGATAAAATTGCAGGTAGAACTTATATCTTCACTTAATCCTTACAAATTTGATTATAAAATGATGCTTCAACAATGTATTTGCATGCAGAATTTGCAAGGGACATTACCAGGGTTTGATATGCATTCAAATATTTCAAATATTTTCAACAAGTCCCCGGAAGCAGCACCAATAGTGTTGTTGATGTGCTAAATAGATATGGATTGGCAATGAATCAGAAAATCAATCTCAACAATACAAATTATTCCCAGAATTCAAAAGCAGTCTTCGGAAATGGCACCAAGAAGTGTTGGTACCCAAATTTGTTCTCCTTTTAGTCTGAGCAGCATCAAAAATATGTCATGAATCTTGAAGACAGATAGATCATGATGTATGTCATTTTGTAGTCGAGGATGTGATCTAACTGACACTCAGATTTGTGGAGAGATGGATAGCACTCAAATAGGACTTGATCTTTTCCTAACTATTTTAGGTTGTGCCTTTTAACCAAGGTAAGAGGAACTATTTTGTAACCCTTAAATGGTGAAGGAGATGAAGATATCTCTCAATTTGTGCAAATAGTATGGAAAGGGCCTTGGGAAAATATGATCAACACTCCAAATCTGACTTTCACAAGTTTTCACTCCCAGATTATGGAGATACTTTCAATGTAAGGAAAGGGTTACTGAAGACATTGTATGATCCTGATTTTGCTTTGTGCATTTTTGTAAATGGATTGTATTCTTTTGTTGACACACAATGCAATGCAGGGGTAGTATGGGGTAGGATTAGTTATTTTGAAATGAATTTTTGGTGGGAGATTTTAGACAAGACTAAGTAGATTTGCCAAATTCTTTAAGGACCTGCAAGAAATTTATAAACCTCTGCACTCTTCAAAGGGGTTACAATATTTGAAAACCTACCACAAAATCTTCCAAGTAATGACAAACCAAAAATCAAAGCATCCAATAAAGCATCCAGAAACCTCTATTTTATCATGACCTAAGGTGCACCCAAAGGTTTATAAAGAATCTCTAAATTCAAGGAAGGTAAAGTGATTTTAAATTTATTTATCTTTTATCGATGAAAGCTCTTCCGAATGTGAGATTGTAAATACCACTAAACTATCAACAAGAAATGAGACCATGTATGATCAAGAGAGATTTTAAATACAAGAATGCAATAGGAGCAAGAAACACAAATTGAAAACATTCTGAGCTATAAGTGTATCCAAAATATTTCCAAGAGACAACACAAAATAATCCAGAATGACCAAATTTATCAAAGCAATGGAATTTTATAAGAATAATCTCAGAGATTGTTGATGGCTTTACAACTGAAACCAACTCAACATGATACAAATTTGATGCAAAAAGGAATTAGAAATGTTTCTCAGGCGGTTTCTCAAAGAATGGGAGTCTTCCCAAATTTTCCCATGAAATTCTAAATTTCTCAACAATTTTCATGACAAATTAATGCAATATATAACTTTTGACTCACTTTTCCCCTCAAATATTCCCTCTAGAAGTGGAATATTAGGAGCACCTTTGCTTTGCAATATTTTTGGAAAATGACATCTAACAAACTCACAAAAAGTTGTCAGTTGTTCTTTCAAAAGGTGGATCATTACAAAACCCACATCATTATCCATAGTGGGGGCACGTTTTTCATATCCAAAGCATGCATGCCCCTTTCATTTCATCATTTCATCCTTATCCCTCTAAAATTTGACTCTGCAACTTCTTGATTTTATCTTTCACATTTTTACTCAAGCCCGAACAAAATTTCATTTCAAAAGCACCCCAAATCTACAAATTGAAATTTCAAATTGATCCAATTGATCCTTGAAGGAAAAAATGACATGAATTTGCCAAAAATTTGATCAAAATTGACACAAAATCACATCTCCAAGCTTCCTAGAGCTCAAATGGTGGCCAAAATGAAAAATGCACATTTACCATTGATTTTCCCTTTCTCCCTTCAATTTGAGCCTTCCAAATATCATAATATGATAGGAAATGGATTTGGGAATACTTTTTGACTTTTTAACATTTTTGGAAAAATGTAAAATTTTGACATTTTTCTCCACCCCTCCGCCCTTGAAATTTGGTGCTGACACGTGGCACAATGTGGGCCCCATTGGAATCACGGCTTGATTCTTCACATTTCTACCTTTTTGGAAAAAGGTAAATTTTACAAAAAATCTCCGTGGGCACCCACCTGCCTCTTCCGTACCACATGTTTTCCTATGGTTTGTCGCGGAAGCACGCCTCAAATTTTAACTCTAAGTCATTTTTCCAAAAGGGAAAAATTTCCTTTTTCCTCCAGTGGCCCGCACTCCCTTCTACACCCGCCACGTGTCTCCCTGTGATTCATTTGCAGACAATGCTTAATGTTTTGCTCTAAATCATTTTGCTAAAAGGGAAAAAAATTTCCTTTTTCTTTTCCGACCCCATGTGCCAAATCGACCCACTCAACCCTTTTCCCTTTATCAAAAAAAAAAATTCTAAAAGCCACCACGTGTCTCATTTTGCTTTGTGAGGGACCAAAACATGGTCCTTTCCTCAGAAAAACCCTTCTCGAACCTTTTCCCTTTATGCAATGTTTTAGATGGAATTTGATGGGAAAAGTATCTCCTGCCAAAAACATAAAATTTTCCAGAGATGCCCGAATTCAATTTTTTCTTCGTGGGTGAAGGATTTTTTGGTCAAAAAACAAATGGAAAGTGATTTTTGTAATTTACTGACCATGTCATGGGATTTTTGAGGAAAATCATGCATGAAATGAACAACTTTGAGCTCCAAAGGCCAAGAAAATTTGAAAAAATGATAGAGGTGCTGATTTGAACAAATTAGGGCACAAAACAGGGCATGGCTGTATTTTTATTTCGAATTGGTGAAAAATATTAATTTTGTGAGCATTTCAAGGCATTCAATCTAGAGGAAAAAGTTGCAGACCACCAATTTGGGAGAAAAATGTATTAGAACATGAAAACAAAAGGAAAATTTAGGTCAAAATGGTAGAGGATCAAAATGGGCACCAACACCTCCCATTTCCTTATGTCTCCCCAACCTCTTATGGCACCCCATAACAAGTAAAGAAATGCAAGATATTTATTTTACAAGGTGGAATTCATTCCCAACTCTCTCCACACTTATACCTCCCCAAAACACTTATGCCTCCCCACAAGAATCCCCATAGTATTCTCCTACACCATACCTAGGCCATCTACCCAACCCACCAACAAACATACAAAAAAATTCAACCATTCACATATGCATAAAATGAAAGAAGAGCATTTTCAAGAGCCAAGCTCTTACCTCTCCATGATGGAGTTTGTTCCAAGGTTCAAAACAACAATATTTTCTAATGCAAGTAGTCCAAAAGATCAAAAAAACACAAGCATTCAATAAGTCTCCAACTTTCTCCAATAGCAAGATCTCAAACACCCAAAATAAGTCACCCAAAATGAAGAGATAAAAGTGAAGCAACCCAAAACAAGCCAAGGAAATTTGAATAAATAGAAGAGGGAAGAGAAGAGGATGAGGTGGATCCATGTAGGATGCCACTTCACACATCCTCAACTCCACCTCATAAGTCAACTTCAATCTCCAAGGCATAATAAATAAGTGGGTGGATGAATGACAGTTTTACTTACACACTCAAACCAAGCCCACACCCCAAAAGGACTGAAATTAAAAACATGTAAGAAGGTGCAATTAAAACCTTACAACTTGTCTTCTCAAAATACATAATGAAGGTCTAAATTTAACTCCCCAACCATAGGTAAGGTTGGTATACAAATTTAAGAGGTGTGGGACAAGTTTGACTTGTCACACAAGCCTCCAAAATCAGCCTCCAAAGACAAGTTCGAATTTCAAAAGGAAGGTGGAGTGTTTCATAATCCAAATTTTACTACACAATCTTACACATTACTTACACATTACTTACAACACTTAATTCAAGAGCCAACAACTCTAATAATTACATTCTTATTACCCATTTGATTAATTAATTTTAACAATATGATTACTAATATGATTACTCACAATTTAATTAAATAGAAAGGGGAACAAATCACTAATTAAACACATACTTACATAAACAAAGGAACCAGATAAAATAAATACATAAAATCCCTTTGTCACATTCGAAGGTGATCCTCCCATGGAGATACCTAACAACAATACAACACACAAAAAAAATACAAGTTTCCATTGTGACCCTTGTTGAATTCATCTAGAATTCCAATGTGGTTAGTCTCCAATCCTCCGATGTTTGTTTTGATATGTTTACCTACAAAACACAAAGACCTCCTTCGGCCTCGTGGATGCATCAAATCATCCAAAATAAATATAAGGTATAATTCAAAACCATATATACACATGAATCACAACATCATCAAGGCAAACAACAATATCATTTGGAATTTCATTAATAACCATATGATCATCAAATTTAATTCAATTTTCTAGGTCTACTCAATATATCAAATTATCACATGTCCGAATAATATCTATAATTATAATCATGTCAAACAACATATCAACATCAATAAAAAATGTCTCTAGTAATCCACATTAGTCATATATGAATCAACATCAACAATAGTTCATGCTCTAACATATAACATCATGCTAAATTAAAACTATAATAATGTCCATCATATAGTCAACAGTGTCATGATCAATATCAAAAGGTGTCAAAGGGAAGTGGACACTACATATTTAGACATGGGAAGTGCCCTTTCTTGTTGTGCCATACATGTCTCTTGCAAATTTGTCTTTTTCACCTTCCTCTCTATGTGAAAGCCTCTCGCTTGTCCATTATCCACTTATTTTCTCACCATGGAAGCATGACATGCAAATAATTTGCCAAAATTCCTTGAGGAAGTTCCTCAGCTAGGTGACATCTCATGGAATTCTATAGGTGTAAGTAAAATTAGAGTAGAGTCACTAAAGAGGCTTAGAAAATTTAAAAGCAATGATTTTGGAAGGATAAATTCAAAATTCCTAGAAGAACATAGTCTCAGGGAATGTCTTAATCATTGGATTAACACAAAATGGTTGTTTTTTATGAGGCTTAAGAAACTTCTAGGTAAAATATATGGTAGATTCCCAAATAAATTAGTTTCATTTTCCTAGTGCCTCCTTGGTTGTTTCTGAATAAAGCATTGGAGTAATTGAAAGGAAAATTTGAATGCATTGGTGTTTGGTTTGTTTATTTGGATGAAATGCTAAGTTTGTATTATATATCATCTTGTGACTTCACTGAAACTATGGCCAGCTGTAAGTTTTGTGGAGCTCACCATGCTTGGTCTTGTGGTTTGCGCTTGATGAATGTGGAAATTTTTATTTTATCTTCGAATGGGGGGATCACCTATTTTGCGTTAAAAGGTATGGTTTTCCCCTTTTCGCTTACATGAAATTTCGCTTCATCATTTCAAGATTTTTGAAATTAAATATTAAATGATAGGGAACATAATTACAACAAATGAAAAAAACTTTCCTTGACGTGAAATCCCAAAACATCCACCAAAAAAAAAAAACAAAACACAAAAACAAAGAAAAAACTATGATCTTTAAATTCATGTGCATGGAGCGTCATGCCCTAGTATACCACAAACCTAGAACTCCTAGCATGACCCTTGGTAACATGGGACACCATGGGGTAACTTATCTAAGTCGTTTGAATTTATTTAGTCTCCTTAAAATTTTAATTTCTAAGTCCACATAGCTTAACATTCACTTGTTTGACGTGTTCATTTATAGTAAAATGCGATCAGTTTCATCTTATGGTTTTCGCTTAGTTTGAGAAAAATTGAAAAACACTACCTCCTACCTATAGGATTCTAATAAGATAATTGTAAAAAATTCATTGCTTTGAAAATGTCAATATAACCTAGTCTTGTAAGTGGATCTTAGTGCACATTGGTCATTATGCAACAATATTTGTTGACGTAATTACGATAACTAGCCTCGGAGTTACCCTTGTAACTTGACCTCTGCTCGTCATAAAAAACTATTGTCAGTCACAATGAATTCTCTATATATGGGGGAATATGTAGGAATCATAAAGTTTTTTTATCTAACTTAAAACGAGAGTAATTAAGCCCAGTTTGTAAGCACTTTTGTTCTTTGTGTTAATTTTATCAACTTGCTACTTTATCTAGAATCTCCATTTAAAAGTCTCGTTTGAGTTCTAGCCACACATGTGACCTCGTAATAAGTCAATAATTCCATGTAGAATATTATTTAATATTTTATTTTTTATGAACTGATTTCGAAATGTATGGTTTTTTTCACTCTATCATCTTCTCTCTCCGAAACATTTATGAAAATTTATATGATTTGAAAACGTAATTGAATTGGGAAATGTAAATTGGTTTGAAATCAAATGAAAATGGACATGAAGGAAAATGGTTATGATAGTTTGAATGTAAAATAAAATGTCTCAAATTTATCTCTCATCCATACTCTCTCTCTCTCTAGTATAAAAATGTTAAGTACAAATGAACATGAATGCATGAATGAGTGGGAAATGAACTTTGTCTTCTTCACTCTCCGTATCTCTCCCTATGTCTTCTATTTAAATGAATATTGTTCAAAATGATGAAAGTGTGGATTTAGGATTGAGTGTAGGGGATTTCCATACCAGTTTAGGACTGACCCTATGGTGGATGCAGGTACTTGAACAAATGGAGTAGTAAAACAACACTTGTGTAATATATTATCATGTTATTCGAAGGAATTGCAATTGTTTATAATATTTTTGTGATACTATTATGAATATAATGTATTATTATTTTGATGTGTATCATAGTGTTGAATATTGAGAAAATGTACTATTTCGTATGTAGTTTTACTTTTTCCTACTTAACCAATGTTACTCTTACTTGTAATTGTGTATATTATGTTAACTAAATGAATTTGATTGTATAATGCTTGTTTGGAAAATGATGTCAAAGAATCCTTCTTTTAGTGAAAAAATAAATATAGGAGGATGAAACTAGAACCTTTCCATTTAAAATATTTAGTGTCACTAAAATTTCGGATATGATTATGTCGGTAAAATTGTTGACAAATAATTAAAAACTCCACGTTTTTACCTATCTGAGAATGTTACATTGACCTAGGAAATCAATTAATATTTAAACAAAAGTATCAATTTACATTTGTTTGTTTTTCTTTTTGATCGGGAAGAGACAAAACAATCATGTAAATTGGAAAATATTTACCCTTGGGTGAATGGGAGGATCCTCTCTAGTAATCCTTGAGTTATGTCGGCTCCAAACATATTTCATAATCCAAGACACATTGGGGTACTGTATGTGTTTGTATGTTCCTCCTTAGTAACCTAATTGAGAGCATTCACGTGGGTATGAACGTATATAAGATGCCTTAGTGTGAAGCATAACGTCACTTTAGTGGCATACAAGATGACATGTTGAGATTGAAATCTAATGGTTTTTAGAGACTAAATAAAATTAGAAGTGGAATATAATGAAAAATGGTTAGGACCATAGGGAAGGTTGGGTCATGCATTAATGCACTATTAAGTTTTTAATTGTAAAGGGAAACTTACAACTATACCTTGTTCAAGAACGTACCCTTGTGATGTCGGCCTAATAATTTTTAGTGTCATGGAGATTACTATCAACATAATAAATCTTCCTTTTGATGTGAAAATGGATATGAATTGATCTACGTGAGAACAAATGATTGAGAAAACATAGTTTCTCATAAAATAATCAAAACTTAAAATGTGTACATGTTAATATAATTCAAATTATTAATCGAGATATATATTTTTTTATCGGAAATAAAATAAAGGAACCAAACCTAATGGAACCCTTTATAATCTAAGTATGAACAAAAGTGAAAAACTGTTGTCTTGGAATACCTCATGTGGCACAAAGGATTTGCAAGATAGGGACATTTGATTTATCTAATTTTGTCTTGTGGTAGGGTGCATAAACCCTTGTGCACTAATGAATGTAATAGATTGAGTGACCTCTCATGATGTTAAGGGGAAAATAATTTATGATGTATTGTTACCAATGGTTGTAACTATTGATTTACAAGGACTTTGAATGTATTAAATTTTATAACTTTTTCAATTGAACCCCTTGTGTCCCTCTTAGATAAATGTGTCCATTATTATGTAGTAGTGGATTGCCATGTACTTCTAGTATGGTGTAATTTTACCCCATCCATGAATGCTTTTGAAGTTAATAGATCATGGAGCCTCTCTTAAGGTTATTGGTGAAGGAAACACTAATTCATATTCACCCAATCATTTAAATAGTTCCTTGGAAAAAATTAAAAGCATACCATTGTTTTGTTGTCTCGCTTGTATTATATATTTTATACTTAAGTGTTTAAGAGTGATAAAACAAGTTGTTTGTGCAAGGTCACCACTCCTTGTGGTCATGAATCCCTAAGTGTAAATTATATGTCATTTCAATTACAATTCTTCTAAAACAATTCCAATAGTGAAATCAAAGTGAGACCAAATTTCGATGTAAGTGAATAGAGCATAAGAGTAAAGAAGATTTTGGGTTAGGAATAATGTCATACTTGAACTCCTTATAGCTTAACTAGAGATTTTCATGTTGTTATAAATAAATAAGATTTTCTCTTGGTGAGATCAAAATTTTGAGAAAATATAAGCTCTTAAATATGTTTGTATTTAAATAATATTTCATGAAGTGAGAATGTTGTATTGACTAAAATAAGTTATTGAACTATATCCACTATAACAAGAAAATAAAGGTACCGTAATGGAAGGATTTTTATGGAAAGAGGAATCTTTAGTCTAAACCTCCTTTAAATCCTAATATTCCTCATTGAATTCATGTTATTTCCCATTGTGTAACAAGGGTAAAATTTAAATATCGGAGAAACGTACTGAAAATTAGAACCTTAACATAATAACGAGAGCATTAGGAATTTTTAATGCATTTGAAATATGGAGAATAATTATATAGTTAGGGACATTGTTGTAAGGGATAAAGAGCCAAATTATATGATCATATTGTCAGTTGAATATTAAATGAAATTAAGAATATGTGGGTGGAAAATGATAATTTAACCTTTCACGATAAATGCTCTTGAAATTTTAATCTTAACTAAGATGTAATGATGGTAATGATATGTTTTGGATTTTCCAATCCTTGGGTATCTTTTGTGGTTGGTTCATTTCTAGTATTTATTCATCATGGAAAGTGTGGTATCAAGGTGTATATGGTGCTATCATGTTGTCTTTATGGGTCGATGTTTTGTGTGAGTGTCTTATGTGATTTTATTTTCTCTATTAGATCACATGTGGTTTTGTGTAGCGACCATTTATAGACAAAAAAAATATTCAGATAATTTTAACGTGGTATTTTGGTGTTGAAAATGTGGGCATAAAAAAATTGATGTGTGGTTATCATCAATAGAGATTTTATATAAATTCTTGTAGATGCATAGAAAATGGTCACAAGGCTGGTACATCCCGCAAATTAAACATCGAGGGTAGTCTGGATCACCTAAAGTATGAAAATCAAACAGTTTCTCCCCTTTCTAAATTTCAAAAAGAGGCATCATAAATTTAGACCCTGATACTTCATTAAAATATATGCCACCCTGAGTTAGCAAAATATTTTTGAATACTCTAAATAATAATGGAAGGATAAAACCAATAAATTTTCTACGTTATATAACAAGAAAGGGAACCTTTTCTTCTTTGTTTTATCAATTTTGTCAAGTTACATACCCCTATCAAATATGGAGTGTTATTCCTATGTGTAGAGCATACATGTTACTAATACACCTAATTACAAGTTGGGGATAACTTTAGAAAAAGAGAATCATAGAAAATATTTCTGGATAAATAAAGCTATCTAGTATGAAAGGGAGAAAACTTCCACATCCATATAAATTATATTATTTTCTTAATGGACATCAAGTTATTAGTAGTTCCCTTCAGAAGTATAATATAAATTATATACACGTAGCATAAGTGGTTGAATAGGTGGATACATATCTGACTTCCTACATGGAAGGAAGGGAAAGATAACCAAATGCATGCCTGAACAATATAATAAAATATTGCAAAAATTCCTACATTTAAGAACCCAAATGGTAACTTACCTTTAACTTTCATATATCTTGTAACAACAATTTCCTTCTTATTGAGGCATTGAGACCATCATATACATTTTCTACTTTGACTAGAAACCTCAAATTGTATTATCATTTTTTAATCCTTTTGGACAAAATATTTTTAATTTCCAATACATCCTTCTTGAAGATTATTCTATGGAATTTACCGATATTTTTCATGATTTCAAATTGATAAGTGTATTTTTCATTTCAAAAGAAAAAACTAATCCTTTTCAGTCGTAATATTGTTTATTGCACTACTAAGTCACCTTATAACAAATATATGTTTTTTTAATTTATTTTTTTAGATCCACGTGCAATCAAGGAAGGTGTCTCTAGTGTTTTCCCATCTACATACACTTCATCATCATTTGGTAAATGATCTTTAAAAAATTATGCAGGTTCTTTAATCATCTTCTTCTCATTATTCCTTGTTGAAAGAAAAGGGATAATTGCAATAGGCCTTGTCATTGTTTCTGGCATCCACTTAGAGTAGGTCTATATGCATTTTTTATACTTTACTACACATACTTACCACATAGGGTGGGGCTCAATGTCAATGTGACACAATAACATGGCTCTGCATTGTTATGCAAACAAGGGCACTGAATTGGCACATGCCATTTCTCTTGATTTGGTCAAAGCATGAGGACATGAAGACCCTGGCAAAGCTATTTAAAAGCGAACCATTACTAGGGAACCCATTTATAATTTAATTGAATTTCCAAATGATTTGGTAAATCCTAACAACAATGACTATCCTTCGCCAAAGTCTATCCTCCACGCTAAATACACATTTCTTACACTAAGTGGAAAAATTCCCTTTGTAAAAAGATGCATTTAGCGTGGAGGATTGACATCTCCCTCTCCTTCTACTTTATTCATGATTATCACTAAAATAGTCATGTGTTTTAAGTTTATATTAATGTTTTTTTAATTTTCTCCTACACATAAGGGCTACTATGAATTTTTTCATCATCTTTCAATATTACCATTTTTATGAATAGTTGTATAACATTATAATATAATTTCTCGTAATACAAGTGTTATTTCATTAAATAATTTGTCTTATATTTTAATGCCCACTCCTCTTCAACACTATTATATTATGATTTTTTATTATTGAAGAGTAAAGGCGTGGACATTATTAGTATATTTTGATTAGCATGATGATAGACAATAGAGATATTTTGATTATCAATATGTTATGACTCATATTGATATATATATATATATATATAAGATAATATTTAACACATCATTATCATGCCATTTAATTAAATCATCATCAATTCTTAAATATCTATCCATGCATTCTAGGATTACATACATATATATATATATATATATATATATATATATATATATATATATATATATAATGACATTCTCGATTCTTGTTTATTGACTATGTTCACTATTTGAACTAATCTTGTGATCTCACTAATATTGATGAAATGGTAGAATTGAAATGTTTAGGGAATTGTAAACGAATGATAGCATTTCTTATATTTGATGATGATTTCATGTTATGATGATGTTTATTGATGGTTTTGCATGTATTTTATTGTTGATATATTTGATGCAGCCATGAATCTGAAGGAGGTATTTTTAATTTTGCAGGTGATTGTATCACCACAAATAAAAGGGGATAGGAGAACAACCATAGTGGAATATCTAATGGTTACAACAACGGTCACCATGGAAACTTTGTGTTATGTTATTGTTGTATGTGGTTAGGATGATAATAGGTTCCCATGGGGGGGGGGTGACCTCAGATTGTGAGCATGGGATTTGTGTTGTTCTTTTCACTTTGATTTTGATTGATTTGTGAGTATGTATTTTATTATTGCATTATATTTCAGTTTTCTATTATTGATTAAATGTACCCTTGTTTACTAATTAATTGTGTTAATTAAGTTAATATTTTGGGATGTGACAAAGGGGACATAATTAGAGGTAGTTGGTCCTTTTGATCTTGTGATTTTAGTATATTTTATTTTATTTTTGATAGTGTGTACTCAACCCATCCCTGAAATCCAGAAATTTGACTTTGGAGCCATTTTTGGAGGCTTTTAGGACAAGTTAAGCTTGTCCCACACTTATTAAATTAATCTACCAACTATACCTATGGGATATGGGGTAAAAATTAGGCCCCATTATGTAATTTGAAAGGTAATAATGTGCAATTTATTACACTTTCTTATATAAGTTTTTAATTGTGCTCTTTTGAGGTATGAGGTGAGTGTTAGTGTGTGTAAAAAGGATTAGTGAGAATAATAATTTTAAAATGAATAAGTACATTACGTCATTTTTAAAGGGTGTTTCCAGATTTATTACCTACCACATAAAGAGGTGTGGGCTTACTTTCATATCCAGTAAAGGAAGAGTACTTGAAGGCATAGTGGAAACCATCATTTTTGTAGGTGATTTTCATGTATTTTTGGGTGGTTGAAGTAGGATTTTGAATTCATTCTCTCTTCTTTCCTCTCATTCTTCCTATATATTGTAAAGAGGGGCTCATTTTAGAGGGTTGGATAATTTTTCTTTCACCCTCCCTTCTTCTCTTTTCTGTAAGTGAATTTGTGGAGTTCAAACCTCCCATTCAAGGTGTAATGCAATTATTTTTTCTCTTGGCCATTATAATGTATTGGATCAAATCTGTGGAGTAATAATAAAATTTTGTGGATGATTTCAACCCTCTCTTATGTTCATTGTATTCCCAAGTTTCTCATTGTGATCTCGGTTATCTATGCATGGTGGTTGTCTTACATGTTTAATGGTTTGTGTTTAATGGTTAGTGTATTCTCAGGAGTGGATTGATTTGTGGTGTATTTTCATCCTTCGTATCTGATTGTAGTTTCTACCTCCATGAAAAGAAAGTATTCAACATTCCTTTTGGTGCATCACCTTTGTAGTTTAGGTTTAATTTCTTACAGTCTTCTTAACCATGTCTCCTTTGCAATTTAGAATATATTTTAGAGTATATCTTATAAAATTTCAATGTGTGTATCAGTATATAGGAATATGAACCGGCCTTCACCCGAAGAGATTTCCTGATTGCAAGGTCCTACACTTTGGGAAAAGCTCCATGTTATGCAATCACAATGCCGATATCAATCCTTCGAATTACAAATAGTCAAGGGTGTTGTGATTACGCATCAACATGTTTATGTCATGCTCTTTCATCCAAGACTAAACTCTTGGCCTTAGAGGCTATGTTTAGAGAAAATCATTTGATTTCCCTCTTGATATGTTGATGTCCTCTTGGTGAGGAAGTGTGGTGTCTATGGGAAAAATCTTCCTATTTGTCTTGATTTCTTAGATGATGATATCTTGGTGAGGTATAATTTTTTTGGAAACTCTCTCTTACATAGTGAACCTATTTAGAGTGCAAGTCATTAACGTTGTTTTCTCCTTCACATTGATCTAAAACTACTTGAACTTATAAAAGTAAATGTGTAACTTCTTAATGTACCTCTTGATCGTATATTTTATCGATATTTCTAAAGACTCACTTGGATTGTATCGGTAATGCATGAAACTTTAGGAAAATATTGTAAACCTTGTGTATTTTGTTTTGGTTAATGAACTCTTGTTTCTATGAACTTAATAATGTGATAACTTGGATCTTCCTAATCATTAAAATTAAATTGGTAATGTGATAAACCTGATCATATTAGAACTCTAATTAGAAGGCTTGGGTGTTCAAAACTTAATAAGTAATGTGGACATTAAGAAAAATGGTTTCTTACTATAACCTTGTAGTTTAATTGAAGAAATAAAAACTATGAGAAAATAGCAAGAATTCCCTTATACTTCCCTAGAAGTAGAATGGATAAAATTTTCCACCTATATAGAATGGCAAGAAATCATGTCAACATTGATGATGATCCTTAATGATACAAGATATGGGATATAGTAGTATAAGGAATGCATTAATTGGAAAACTTATAATAAATATGCTTGGAAAACGTAATTATAACTTGTGTTTCATCATTTAGAATATGGAAGGGATAAATTTATGGGATTCAAGCATAAGAAAAATGAGTAAATAAACAACCTTCTTGTATAAATTACTATTTCATGCCCAAAAATTATAGAGGACACAATCTGAATGTTTTAACTAATCAAAAGGATTTCTTAAACTATTGTATGAGTGTCTAAGCTCAAGTGCGCCCTAAGATGTTAAGGTGTTACATGTAATAGTGAAGTATCATAAAAATGTATCAAATATATATAACCTTAATTTAGCATATATTATGTTCTTATTATAAAATTATCATGATATTTTACAATAATTGGTATGTGATATAATGCCAAGACCATAAATCATGAAATAATAATTCATTACAATGCTAGAGAGGTACATTTTTTTATGTGTATATCGTAATGAAATCCCAATTAATAATATGAAAATAGAATGATTATGCCTCCCTTGTTATATCAGATAACCAACACATGCATAATGATTATAAAGCAAGTTACATAGTGGAATATTTTTGGACATCTCACTAGTCAGTATGAAAATTTTATAAATATACATAAGGATTTTATCACCTTGTAGAAAGGATTACTTGTTATATTCATATGGGTGGACCCTACGTCCATCTTACAAGCGGTGGAAGCTAATAGAACTTCCTAATTTATCCTTCTACCTAGGATAATGGAGCATTGGATTAATAGTGAGATGTTCTATTCGTGTTTTCCTACATAAACATTAATAGGTGTATTTTTCCCCTTATTGAAACCTTTCAGGCCATTCTACCCTGTTTACATCTAAGCTCAACCTAGTGTATGTTTGTGGTCATTAGGAGTGAGTCTAGGCCTTTAGTTTTTGGAGGCACCCTTCTTGTGTTAGAATAGGTCATTGGTGACTTAGGATTATTGACAAGCTTATGTAACAAATGTTAAGGATGCGGAGAAATTTTGGAATCCTCCTTCCTTTTCGGAAACCATGATGTTTTCCCCATTATCCTTTAGGAAGAGAATGGTGCAGGTTGTTTCCATAAGTTTCTAAAAGAACATTTTGTGTGTTACTTTCTTAAATTATTAGTTAGAACTCTCATGTTGCCTATGGTCTCCTAGCTCACTTGAATGTCCCTATGTGCTATAATATTAATCTTGTGTTCGTTTTGAGATTATTTAAGCTAGAGTAGGTTAAAATTAATAAATTTTGTTTTGTTTAATAAAGAGGATGGTACCCCCCTTGTGTCGATATGATAATATGGGAAAGGATTTCCTATCAAAAAAATTGGAATTGTTGTCTAATTGATTGGGTTTTCTAATTAGGGTTAGGGGTTGGGTGTTACGATGTTTGGGTACAAATTCATGACTATAGAACCCTTGTGGCCAAGATTATTCTTAGTTTTCCCATGACAATTTTAGTGAATTCTTCTAAATTATACAAAGTACTTCCAATAAATAATCTGCATCTTTTTAAACGATTTTGTTAAATCCAAGTGTTTTTATTTTTGGTAACCCTTGTCTTGTGAGTTCCTAAATTGTTAGACCTATGAGTAGGTTTTCTTTCTCATGGAAAATTGTAGGTCATAATTGGTAGTTGTTAATATTGACTAAGATAACGAACATTTAAGTGAAATTCAACTTTAATGGAAGTCTTATCTTCATTTTATCATGTGTTTTATCCATAGGTGGCTACGTGGACACCTTGTGTATATGAGTTTTTCCTATTCTTCTTGGACCTTTTTTTCATTCATTGAGATTCCATCAACAATTTATTGCTTAAATGTTATGTGTTGTAACTTAGTTAAACTCAAAGATTACTCTGTAGGATGGAATTCTAAAAGTGTAGTTGGGAGGAGGGTTAGTATATGTGCCTAATAGCCTCCCTTCTTGTTTTTACAATAATCTTGCACCAAAATTGGGTTTCTGGGATCAGAATCTTTCTTTCAAGTAACTAAAACTACTAAAGGCATGATTTTTATTTGTATTCTCTATTTCCCACCTCCTTTCGTGACTTCCAAGAGGAATTCGAGTCTAAGGGGAGGGTGATGTAATGCGCACTCCTCTTCGACAATATTCTATTATGATTTTTTATTATTGAAGAGTAAAGACATGGACATTATTATTATATTTTGATTAGCATGATGATAGACAACATAAATGTTTTTATTATCAAAATGTTGTTACTCATATTGTGGATTGTATATATTCCTATGATGTATGGATAGATATTTCAATATTGATGATGATTTAATTACGTTACATGATGATGATGTGTTGTTAGATATATATATATATATATATATACCGAAATTCTCAATTCTCATCATATTGACTATGTTTAGTGTTACAACTAATCTTGTGATCTCACTGATATTGATGAAATATAATAATTAAAATGTTTAGGAAATTGTAAACAAATGATAGTATTGCTTAGCTTCGATGATGATTTTGTGTTATGATGATCTTTTTTGACGGATGTGCATTTTTTTATTATTGATGTATTTAATGCATCTATGAAGCCAAAGGAGGTATTGTTGATTTTGAAAGTAAGTGTATCACAACAAATAAAAGGGAGGTAAGAGATATCTGATGGTTGTAACAATGGTCAGCATGACAACTTTGTGTTATGTTATTGTTGTATGAAGTTAGGATGTTAGAGGCCTCCATGGGGGATGACCTTAGATTGTGACCATGGGATTTGTGTTGTTCTTGTCACTTTTTTTTTTATTAGATTAGGTAAAAATTGGATTTTGAAGGGAACCTGAAACCCTATACAAACCCAAGATAGAACAATGAAGAGCTAAGGAGAAGAAACACAAAGAAACAAATCCAAAGGACCGTAGACAAATAGACCATCGAGACACCAATGAGGAGGAAGTACAATGGATAGAAAAGGCTACAATAATAAAAAAATGCTTGACCAAAGAGCAATCCTAAACTCTAAGAACTCCCCCAATGAGAGTGATGGGTCATGTTAGAGGGCGGATGATCATATTTTTTCTTCTTCTTCTTAAACACATATGACCACCCTTACTTAAAACCAAAATCCTCCAAAGAGGACTCTTCATCGAGAAAATTACCTCTACCGAGGTCAACCACCACTGCCATGTCATGAGATAGCGGATCTTCTAAATTTGACTGGGACAAATGAGGGATCCATGTGCTAAGCACAAACCATGAATATCTCATTAATTTAGCCACCTGATACACCAACTGCCCTAGAATTTGAATTTTTTTCCCTACCTGCCACTTGGTGTAATCCATCGCAGCACCATCAAGACCAATCGAAGGCATCAACGCACTACACACAGGTTCACTAGTTTTGGTCCCTACCATGGGGGTTTTGTGATCTGTTTTAGTATCCTCAGTCACTTCGATTTCATCCATTTCCAACTCACTATCCATGGCTTCACACATCGCTACTGTAATCTTTAAATAAGTAGCAAGAAGACATGATGTTTTTCACCCCGCAAAACATGGCACTATAAATCTTTTAGCTTTCCACATCTATTATTTTCTCCTAATATCATTGTGGATATTTTGGCATAAAAATATTGGGTATTCTTGTTACATCTAGAATAGAAACGCACAACCTGGAAAACACTAGTTGCGATCTAGCCTTTGTAGCTGAATCCACAATGATCATAAACCCCATTTCACTGGCCACACCCATAAATATTTCATATTACCAAAACTCCAAAGGAAGATAAGCAAGCTGAATCCAGATCTGGAGGAATTTAAAAGCAAGATTGTGTGGGACACCTGGTTCCCATCTTCAAAAACTTATGACAACATTTCCGTAGAACCATGGAGCACCCAGAAGAACATTTTGCCTATTCTGCTCATTTGGGAAAATGAATAAGAATCCATCTCCAACTAAAACTTTGACCTCTATTTCACATCCTCATTTACGTCTACACTAGTCCCTAACGAAATCTATGTTGGGCCCGATTCCTACAAATTTTCCCAAAATTACAAATTTTAGTTTGTTCTTTTCTTTGTAAATAACACTTCCTAGGATCTCCAGCTATGGAGCATCTAGCTCTTTTAGGTCGGTACCAAATTTGCAGTCTCAATGTAGTCTGCATCAAATAGTCTATCCACCCAGGATCTTTCTCTAGCCATCCCAGAGCTCTCTCTCTCAGCCATATTGTCACTTTTATTTTGATTGATTTGTGAGTATGCATTTTATTATTACACTATATTTCACTTTTTTATTGTTGATTAAATGGACCCTTGTTTTGTAATTAATTATGTTAATGAAGTTAAATATTTGGGATGTGACAAAGGGGACATTTATTATGAGTAGTTTGTCCTTGTGATCTTGTGATTTGAATAGACTTTATTTGATTTTTTAGTGTGTGTACTCAAATCGTCCCTCAAATCACAAAATTTAACTTTGGAGGCCCATGGGACAAGTTAAGCTTGTCCCATCCTTCTTAAATTCACCTACTAACTATACGTATGGGGTAAGGGATCAAAATTAGGCCTCATTATGTGATTTGGAAGGTAATAGGATGAAAATTATTGCACTTTCTTACATGAGTTTTTAATTATGTCCTTTAGAGGTATGGGTGAGGGTTAGTTTGCGTAAGAGGCTTGTCATAACCTCACCCACTAATTTATTAGCCTTGGGTTTGATGTTTGACATGGTGATTTGGATTTGAGGAGATTTGATGTGGCATCCTATATGGAGCCACCTCACCCTCCTCTCCTCCTTTTCTATATATGCAAGTTAATTTGATGGTTTTGGGGTTACCTCATTTTGTTGTGCATTTGTATTTTTGAGTTTTAGCTTGAGTTACTTGCTTTAGAGTCTTGGAGATTGTTTGGATTTGGATTTGAGCTTGAAAAGATCTTGGAGTTGTGATTTTGGGATGAATTCCTTGCAAAGGAAAGGAGGTAACTACACCCATGCAATTTTATTTATTTATGTGTGTGTTGTATGTGAATGAATGGTTGTGTGTACTTGTTTTGGGACCTTGGGTAGAATGACAATAATTATGGTGTAGGAGAAGGTTTATGGGGATATTTTGAGGGAGGCATAAGAGTCACATAAAATTATTGTTGCATATTTTGGAGGTAGTTTGGGTTGGTTGTCCCACCTTTTAGATAAGAAAAATCTTACTTATTTTATATGTTTTATTTGAGAGAGGGATAAGATATTGAGGGAGGCATAAGAGATTTGAGGGATGCATACGAATCTGGTATGGGTGTGTTTTGTATTTTTGGAGGCTCCAAGGTGGACACTTAACCCATTGGGAGCCATAAGTGATTTCCCCATATTTCCTTTCTCCCTTGGCTTAGAGTATTCAAGCCTTGTTTTGGAAAAGTTACATTTTCTTGATATTTTTATTTGTGATTGTATGTGTGTTGTGATGTAGAAGAATTTGTTAAAGTTTCCATTGGTTGTATCCATTACTTATTGTACTATGGTTGGAGCTTGGGGGCCAATGAGGAGGATAACTTATTCTCCTCAATTGAATATTGGTTGAGAAGAGAGTGTTGCCTACTCCCAATTTTTTTGTTGTCAGGTTGTCTTGGAAGATGAAGATTTTGATGGAGCTCAAGTGAATCCTCACATGGATTTTTTGTAGGAAACCAAGAACGAGAAAGAGTAATAAAATGGATAGGAAACCAAGAAAGAGAAAGAGTAATAAAACGTTGTTTCCTCCTCGTGTGGAGTGCATTGTATTTTTATTATAAAAAATTTCTTGTAAATGTATCATCTTATACTTGTTTTGCCAAATTGAGTTGGAAATATGTATGGTTAAGAGAAGAATTTTATTTTTGTAAATTTTTCCATGTTGTTTCCACTTAGAGTGGAAGGCTTGTAATTCTTGTATTTTCAAAGAATGTTCTTGCAAATTTCATTTATCAAATTTGTATTGTTATAGTTGAAAGGAGAAATTTCAAAGTTTTATTTGTTGAAAATGACTTATATTTTACCTTGTTATAAGTTGCATGTTTTGAATGGAAATGTTGGAGAAAGAGACCCCTTATTTTATCTCGTCACAAGTTTTTATTTGAAATTGGACATAATTAAAATTTTGAAATGTTTGTAATTATATATCAAGTCAGTATGCAAAAAATACTACTCTTATCTTACTTAATTTCCTTGACAATGGGTCCAACCACTTAACCACATTTAGACATATTCATACAAATATACAAATTTCATGCATCTTTGTCAGACTTTATATTTTTGTTTTACATACAAATATTATTTAAGAAATAGATTTTAGAAAACAAATTAAAAAAAAAACTTACCAAAAATATATATAATTATTTAAATATATTAATACAAATATTAAATAAGATATTATTTTATTATCAATACTTACATAAATATTAATAAAGAAACATATATATATATATATATATATATATATATATATATATATATATATATATATATATATATATATATATATATATATTCCCTAAGTCTAATCGGCCTACTTTTTTAAAGATGTATAAGATTAAAAAAAAAACATATATTAATAGTTATTATATTATTAAATAGCATTTACGAATGAATGGGCATATATGTTAATCATATTTGTAGGATTTATAAAGCAATGTAAATGAATAAAGAAAAATCAAATTAAAAAAATAAACAAATAAGCCTACCTTTTTATGTGGAAACAAGATTTGTATGAAACAAAAAGAATAAATAAAATTTGCTTAAAGCTTTGTTGGCAGACGCCTCCCCACACCATATAATGTAAACCCTAGACTCCTTATTTTTACAACAACCTATATATATATATATAGTACACACACACATACATATATAATATTACATCTATGTGTATACCTCATTTAAAAACTAAAAATAAAATGGAGTAAAAATGTCCATACCCAAATGGGGTAGACTCTCCATATTGAGACAAATCACAAATAAAATTTAAAGAAAATTGTAGGAGATGGATGTAAATAAACTAAAAACCCAAATTTATGTTTATATCCTTCAAAGCCAAGAAAATCCTTTACAATCACTCATTGACTCCATGGCCTCCACTATTCCTTAATCTGTAAAACAAATATAGAGAAAATGATAAGATTATGGCAAGGAAAGAATAAAATAGAAACCGTAAGTGCCCAACATGTATATAAATAAAATAATAATAATAATGATAATAATAATAAACTATTCGGAAGCTTTGGACACGTATTTAGCGAAGGAACAGTGAGAATTGATGTGATTGTGATGGTGGTATTAAGGAAGAGTTGGTAGAAATTATTGATGTTTATGTGGAGTGTCTCTGTTTAATTAAATTTTGAAAAGATTGAGATTTCTAGCAAATGCTTTTTCAAACCCAAAGCTTCGAGCCACCACAACATTTGACCAATGTTTTCTCCTTGTCATAACTAATCTAGATGTTTCAGAGATGATGTTGTTCCTTGCATAATAATGGGAAGTAATTTACTTGAGATCTAGAGGCCTCAACCATAGAGAAATGAGAGTTAACATTTGCAAATGTAGTAGTAATCTGATAGTTCAAAGTTGGGAGTATTGGATGAAGAGGATTTTACGGGGTGGCGGAGGGATTTTTTTCCTAAAGCAACAAAATGATTCAACTCAAATCAATCTGGCCCATAGTTTCCGCGCATACTCCCAACCTATGTCAAAATGGAACCTCTCGGTCCAAGGCGTGGGCATCCATCAAAGCATAAGATTTAGAGGAATTTTGTCGATTTTTGTAGTTGTAAGTGTTCTAAGATTATTCTTAAAGAAGACATGGTTCATCTCTCCTTATCTTTCATAATTCTTGTACTTCAGGTTTTCTTTTGCAACGAAATATAATTTTAAAAGCTTAGGATTATCATACATTTAATTGTTTTATAATAACTTGTTGCAAAATTATAAAATGTCGTATCGTAACTCACATAATCAAAATAACGATTTTGTAGTCAACCATGAACTTCAACCCTCATTTTGAGGTGATTCAGAAAACTACTTGACCAAACTAGATCACCACAATATTGTTTTATCGACAAGTTGAAGTTGACTTCTGGTAAAATATGTTGACCATCTCCTGGTTTAAATAGATAAATTACGATTTGAGACTCGCAAGGAAACCTTCGTAACTCTGGAAAGGGGATGTTAAGCTTCCATCATGTACCTTGTCATGTGAGGAGTCACTTTAATCCTTGAATCAACCTCGAATGATTGTATGTGATATTTTTGACACCCTTATAGAAGCCTTGTTACACTATTTTGCAGCAAATGTAGGAAGCTGCTAAATCTAAAAAGTTGGCTTTCGTTTTGAACCACCATTTGAAACCTAGATAGAGAAATTATTATTCGTCTTCGCAAACCTCTAATGTTTTTACTAGAAAATTGCATGGAACATTCAGTTTTATCCTAAAAAAACTTTTCTTGAGTATATTTTGGCAAAGCCATTTTCAGAGCTTCTCAATGCAGCTTGACTAGGTTAAACTGGACCAATTAGGACAGATGGCTTTAGAAATCATGTCACACATAGGAAATTTATTGTGATGCGTTCATCCATCGAATGTTAGTTTTGGACGTGGTTTTTTGATCCCTTGAGATAAGTTTTAATCATTTAGAATCAGGGCCTTATGACCGATGGCCCTGTAAAACTAAAGTCCGCCAATCGAAATCGTCTTGCTAGTTCTAAATTTCATCAGGCCTTATGAACTCTTGATATATAAGTGGGCACGTATAAATTTAACTCTAGTGTGTTTTTTCATTGGAAGAAAACCTGAAAGTGGATTCTTATCCTCCTAGCATGATTTGAACATTTTGTAGCTAGTAGGGAAAATGTAAAAGAAAGTTTTAGGACCTTTCATTAAGTTTCCAAACCACCATGGAAACTTTTGACACATGTAAATAATAAGCTTTTTGAAAATTCTATAGTGAAACTTTTTGTGTGAAATAGAAGTTTTGACAAAATGGTGTTTCTCTCTCTTCCTTTCTCTTTCTCTGTCCTTGGTTACGAAATGAAGTGAAATGAAATGAAACGAATACATGTTTCTAAACGCTTTTCAATGCAAATTACAATTATTACTACATGTAAATGAGAAACTAAAGACATTAATTTTGTTAGATTAGGTGGATTCCATGCCACATTTGTCATTGATTTCAACATGGTTTTACAGGATGCAAGAAAGATGGCTAAAAGACAATGTGTAATTAAATATTTATTATTGAAATTTATTCATGAAATATCAGCATATAATAAATCAATAAATTGCAGAAGATAACACAACACAGAGATATGGGGGGCCAAGATGCCCTAATATGCAATATATTCATAATAATACCCTTAAGGTAGGGCAACACCATACAATGCTCCTTAAGGAAGGAGTAACTCCACAATCTCCCAAGATGGGAATCCACTTCGAGGGGGACACCTCCAATATACCTCTACCAAGTAGAAGACTCAACTCATACATACATTACCTCCCTCATAATGATACTCACATCCTTTAAATAGGATGGGTAACACCTAATCCCAATGTAGGCCGACCCATTACCCAATATAATTAATTCCTATGTGAGCCCATATAACTAACTAAGGGGATGTGTGCCACATGTCGACATCTCCATCAACCCATATACATTATAATATTATATCCCATGTGAACCCATACATATAACTAAGGGGATGTGTGCCACATGTCAGCATCTCCATCAACCCATATATATTATATTACCATATCCCAAGGTACATAACATTGCCTTCTCCTCTTTGACATGTTTCATCCCCGAAACATAAGAAGAAGCCATATAATGAGTGCGCTTTAAATTATTGCACACTTGTCGCCATGCTCGATCATCCAACCACCCATATGAAATCCTAGTGGGTGATGCTGCTCCAAAATGATTCCATATTCCATTGTGCTCATCTGGTTCCATACTGGTCCATATGTGTTCCTTCTCGGCATCCATGCATATCCATAATTATTATTCTTGTGATTCCATGTCATATAATTATTGTTCCATTGATTCCATGTGTAGCCAAAAGTATTCCTGTGATTCCTTGTATATCCATATGGATTTCTATCCTCATGTGTCCTAACATGTCTCCATGATTTTTTCCTCTCATGATGGTGTGGGTGTCGATATGGTGCCACCTTCGTATACTCAACCTTATCAACCTTTTCCTCAACTTTCTTGTCCTCTTCCACCTTGTTTGTTACTTCTTTTTTCTCTTGAGTAGAGAAATTATTTTTGACTTTATGTTCTTCATCCTCTCCTTCTGATTCATCCTTATTCCCTTCTTCACCATCTTCAAATTCATCTTCATGATCCAATTTTACATTACTTTTTTCTTTGCTAAGTGTGATATCTTGCAATGTAATTTTCTTTCTCTTGTACCATAATTTCATGAATTTCTTTTGCACATTAAGATTAATTGTTCCCAATGTCTCTAACCAAGGATATCCAAGAACAATATCCATACCATCCATATCTAAAGCATAAAAATCTGAATGTAAAACATATTTATCCATAGAAAGCTTTAAATCTTCAAAAACTTGAATATGCTTACCATCCATTTGAGATTCCTTGATATGCTTTGTTTGCACATGTAGATTTTGAGCTACATCCATATTGATGAAGTTATATTTGCTGCTAGGGTTTATGGAAACAATTACCTTTTTCTTTGAATACACCCTTCAAACCGAAATATGAAGCTTCCTTCCTTGGAGATGCACTATCATGTGTAATCAACTTCAACTTCTTCTTCTTCTTCTTCTTTTCTTCTTCTTGAAAAAAAAATTTCTTTTTTGTTTCCCATCTAGCTAAGAAAATATCCTCCATTTCCTCCCAATCCCAATCCAATAGATCTATATCCAAATAAGAATACCAATGTCGCATTTTCCCACCAAGATGAAGATAAAAACTAACCCATACTAAAAATTCTTCAAAATAAATTTGTTTAAATTGTATCCACCATTTTTTGCATCAATTTCCCCATTACCATAGAAAATTGGTATATCCATGATGCATAAAAATTAGGGTTTCACAAACTTACTCCTTTGACCAATATTTTAACCCGATTATTTCATCAATTAGTTAGCCTCAAAAATGAAACCACAAATAAGTAACCTTGCTAAATTTTTGAGATATTTCTGAAAATGTAAGAAATTCAGGAAAATTCCTCAAATTGCGGCCTGTGGAGCAAAATAGTGAAAAAAAATAAAACTGAAATAACTCTGACAAAATAGATCCACCAATTCTGAAATTTCAGTGGTATCACCATTTAATATATTAACAAAAACCCAAAAAATTTATTTCCTAATTCGTCATTACTTAGAAGATATAGATGAAACCTTAGAATTAGGGTTTCAACCCTAAAACGGACACAACATTTTGCAAAACAGCTCCAAAAAATCTGAAATTTTGAGGAAAGATCACTTGAACTATGTATCCACTGCCCAAAAAAATATCTAAAAAATTCCAAGTCGATCTCCAGATATAGACGAATCACCAACATTAGGGTTTCATCCCACAAATTGCCTAGATCACTGCTCTGATACCACTTGATAAAATTTTTGTATATAATAAATCAATAAATTGCAGAAGATAATAAAACACAAGATATATGGGGGCCAAGATGCCCAAATATCAATATATGCAGTAATAATACCCTTAAGGTAGGGCAACACCATACAATGCTCCTTAAGGAAGGAGTAACTCCACAATCTCCCAAGATGGGAATCCACTTCGAGGGGGACACCTCCAATATACCTCTACCAAGTAGAAGACTCAAATCATACATACCTCCCCTCATAATGATACTCACATCCTTTAAATAGGATGGGTAACACCTAATCCCAATGTAGGCCGACCCATTACCCAATATAATTAATTCCTATGTGAGCCCATATAACTAACTAAGGGGATGTGTGCCACATGTCGGCATCTCCATCAACCCATATACATTATAATATTATATCCCATGTGAACCCATACATATAACTAAGGGGATGTGTGGATGTCGGTATCTCCATCAACCCATATATATTATATTACCATATCCCAAGGTACATAGCACAACGATTTGTCATTGATTTCATGCTCACATGGTTTTGCAGGATGTAAGAAAGATGGTGAAAAGACGATGTGTAATTCATTATTTATTATTGAAATTTTTATAGGTTATTGTAAAGTGAATATATGTATAATGTAGTCTCCTGCTACATAAATGTTATATTTGAAATTTTCTAATATGTAGGGGATGGTAGTTTTGGGATATCTTAGGAAATGTGCATTTAATCACAGGTTCAATTTGATTCATAGTTTAGGTATGGAAAAAGGGTTTGATATCTATATATATATAGTAAATGAATTTGAATTTAATATATTATCAGTGTTCAATAAATAAATAATTAATTACTATGTTGTAATCTTACCTTGTAAATGTAATAAAGAGATTTAATCGAAATAGTCAACCCTAATATAAGATTTTTGCATACCATGTCTTCATGTGTGATCCTTTTTACCATATAAGAAATTGAAAAATGTATAATGAACTTAAAATTTTCACTCGATGGAACCTCCTAGTTTAGGTAAATAAAAACCCCTAGTTTGAGTTTAGCATCATAGTCATTATGTAGTGCCCAGTTCCCTTTGACACCTTTTGATACTGATCATGATATTGCTGATTGTATTATGGACATGATTATGATCTCTATTATACTATGATGTTAGATGTGAGATCATGGATTATTGTTGACTTGATTCAATTATGATGCATGATGATTATTAGAGACATTTTGGATATTAATGTTGATATATTGTTTGACAAGGTTATACTATGGATGTTGTTCGATATGTGATATTTGGATATTGTGAGTAGACCTAGAAATGGAAATTATTTGATGATAATATAGTTGTTGAGTAAAATTGCAAATGATCTTGTTGGTTGCTTGGATGTTGTTGTGATCCATATATCTAGATGATTTTGGAATTTTATTTATATTATTTTAGATGTTCTAATATGGCCATGAGGTCAAGGAGGTATTCGTGTTTTCTAGGTTAAAACATCACAACAAACATCGGGGGATTGGAGACCAACCACATTGGAATTCTAGAATAATTCAACAAGGTCACCATGGCAACTGTATTTGTTGTGTGTGTTTGTGGTTGTTAGGGATTCCCATGGGGAATCACCTTTAAATGTGACCAAGGGGTTTTATGTATTTTTATTTTATTTGACCCTTTGTTTAATGTTTGCATGTGTTTATTTTGTGATTCATTTGCCCCTTTCTTTATTTATTAAAAGTTGTATTAATATTGTTGGTAAGCATGTTGTTAATTGAATTAATTAAAAGATATCATGAAAATGTAATTAATAGAGTTGTTGGTTATGATTTAAAGTGTTGAAATAATGTGTAAGTAATGTGTAAGTGATTTTGTAAGTAATGTGTAAGTTGATTTTGGAGTGTGAAACACTTCATCTTCTTGGAAATTCGAATTTGTCCTTGGAGGTTGATTTTGGAGGCTTGTGGGACAAGTTAAACTTGTCCCATACCTCTTAAATTCATTTACCAACCATACCTATGGTTGGAGGGTTGATTTTAGACTTTTATAATGCATTTTTGTAAGTCAAATTGTAAGTTTTAATTGCACTTTTCTTACATGGTTTAATTTCAGTCCTTTGGGGTGTGGGTTGGATTTGAGTATGTAAGTAAAATGTCATATTTTTCACCCACATATTTATTATGCATTGGAGAATGAAGTTGAATTTTGGGTTTGGGTTAAGGATGTGTGATGTGTCATCCTACATGGATCAACTTCATCCTCTTCCCTTCCTCTTCTATAAAATTTGAATTCCTTGCCTTGTTTTAAGTTACTTCACTTTGGAGAATTCATTCATGGGTGAATTCCTTGCTGTTTTGGGAGCTCTTGCTTTTGGAGAAGTTTGAATATTGTTGCATGCTTATTATTTGGTTGATTTTTGGATTGTTTTATTGGAAACAAACTGTTGTTTAGAACTTGGGAAACTCCATCATAGAGAGGTAATAGCTTGGCTCTTTGAAATGCTCTTCTTTATGAATGTAAATGTTATTGTGTGAATGTTTTGGCATGTTTGTGAGTTTTTGGGTAGATGGCCTATGAATGGTGTAGGATAAGACTATGGGGTTTATTTTTTTGGGAGGCACAAGTGTGTTTTAGGGAGGTATAAGGGTGCAGGAGTTAGGATTTGGGTTCCACCTTACAAAGACATAGATTTCATTTATTTACTCTTTATGGGGTGCCATAAGAGGTTGGGGAAGCATAAGGAAATGTGAGGAATAAGGGTACTTGGGGGAGGCATAAGGAATGTCAGGGTTTTGATATACTATATTTTGGTGGTTTGTAATTAGGTGGTGATACCCATTTCCCCTTTGGGAGGCACAAGAAGCATCCCACATAGTTTCTTGCTCCTTTGGCTTGCTTGATGAAGCCTCAGTAATGTTTGTCATGCTTTAATGTAGTTGTAAACTACATTCTATTTTTGACTATGTTTTTATTGTGAAAATGTTGCTTGTGTGTTTATGGAATCCTATTGTTGCCATAAGTTGGATCACATCTTTTATTGCATTTTGTTTGGGCTCGGGGACATTAAATAAGGATGGATTCTCCTTGTCATTGAATGTCTTGTTGGGTGGAGATATTTTCCTTTCCCCTGCTCTTGTTGTGATCAGAATTGGAAGAATGATAAATCTACATGTTGTTGTTTTGAAGCAAAGGAAAATAAAATAAAATAGTTGACAAACCCTTGTTGAGATAAATATTATTGTAACCTTCCCACTTGAAGTGGATGAACTCGTATATGTTTTGTAATGGAAATATGTTGTATTGAATATGAAAGTTGTAAATTGAAATGTGAAAGAGATATACTGCTTCTGTTTTTTAAAGAAAGAATTGTATTCTGTATGATGAATTTGAGGAATGAAAGAAATAAGTTGTAAGTTGTATTTTGGAATCAATAAATGAATGTATTACCTTTCTCAAATTGCATTTTTGTATTGAATCTGATCATTTCAATGTATTTGAAGTCTTTGTTTGAAAGGAAGAAATGCGTGTGAGAAAAATACAGAATTTTATCTTTTGAAATGTGTAAAATTTGAAATCAGAATTGCATTTTGGTTTGAATAGTTTGATTTGAATCAACTAAATGTATTAGATTGGAATTGGAACGTATTCTAATACTTGGAAGAAGAAAATGGAAAATAGACCCTTTAAAATTTGATCTTTGTTTTGTATTTTCAAACTAGCAATTATTTAATCTAAAATACACAGACCGAACCTGCAACAAAGAAATAACAAATGAAACATTAAATTGGACATAATAAGATCTAAACGAATTCATTTAGACATTAACACTTAAGTAATTTCTTAGAAAACTTAGCAAACTCAGGCTCAAATCGTTTCACTGTCATTTTGCTGTCAAAGCTATAAAATTTAAAATGGAGCTCAATCAAACAAAATTACCTTCTAAATCCATCATAAATCCATCTAAGAACAATTCTCCATGTTTAATGGACAAGTTGAGGGAGGAAGAAGATCAATTGAGTAAGATTTCATAAGTTAAAATTTACCAGTTTTCCTTTTAAAAGACTATAGATCATTTTCATGAAATGACCCCTTAAGCTTTATCAAAATTAAACTATTGTGAATCCTGTGTAAAGAGGACTTCGGAAGATTTCCATAAAGTCCTCATTTTCCCAAAACTAAGCTCTCTATCAAATGTTATGGCCTTCTGAAGTTTTTTCTTCATTTGGCAAAAAAAAAAATTCCAATCACAAAAAATTTTTTGGGAGAAATTTCCAAGGCGGACTCATAGGCCCAAATTTTTCCTTAGCGCTTTTGGTCATAAAATTCCAAAGGAACTAATTCTACCACTACTCCGCTAACTTGCATGCCTTTCTTTTGGTCGAAATTTCCTAAGTCCGAAAGAATTTTTTTCAAAAATTTCCCCTGGAGCCGCTACCCGCTTTTTCCCTTTGGTTGTCTTTCACGGGTCCGCAACATTAAACTTAGCCTTTAAAAAACATTGGGATAATTTTCCTTATTTTTTCCCGCCACCCTCGCAGCCCAATCGAGGTATGCAACGTGGCACTACCAAAGCGCTGCATTTAGGAGTGGATCCCTTTTTAACTTAGTGCTTCAAAAAAATTTATGAAAATTTTCTAAGTTTGCTCCACCTCTCTGACTGGCCTGCAACCAATCATAGCTAAACACGTGGCACCCTAGGCATCGGCAGAGGCGTGGACCATTTTGATCCCTAGCACTTTTTTGCCGAAAAGACATAATGTCCTAAATCACTCCGATGGCCCGATTTTCTATTGGGGTGTTATAAAGCGGACACGTGTCCTCTTCGGGATCACAAGCATGTGGAGGTAAACCGCGCTTTTTCCTCAAAGAAGGAAAATGTGCCAAATTTTCTCCCCACTCCGCCGGCCCGTGCATGGGAAAAGTTTCTTCCCTAGGCCTCGCAGGCCCGCTCTTTGGAAAAAATTTCACCCCAAGGCCCATCGGCCCATAACTCGAGAAATATGAGGAGTTAAGAGGACTTCTTTATATCACCTGAAAGGTCAGTAAATTTCCTATGCAATGGGAATGTTTTAAGGAATTTTTGAGAGCGTTAATTCTAAGAAAAACAAGTTGAAGCTTTTAAGCCAGTTAGAGAGTTGTGTAGTGTGAAATTACCCTCTTAACCTAATTGAGTTTTCCAACCCTAGATTTTGACCTTGTGACCTTTAATAATTGCTAATAGAGAAAACAAATATAGTCTAGTAAATTAGTATTGATCTGGAACCTTGTTTGTGACAAGCTGTTGTTTCTCAGAATTTCGATTGAAGACACTTTTAAACAAAAAAATTATTCCATAATTTTCCTATCTAATCCTAGGTTGTTTCTTGGGTCGTAAATGGGTTGTTTTTACAAGTGTTACATATTATGTTTAGCGACATTTTCATGAACCCATCTTTTAGGAATGACATGATCCAACTTTATCTGGAGTATGTGGTTTCATTCAAGTTTTGGTAACCGCGAGGAGAATGTTTTCTCTTCAGGTCTGAAACCATGTTGAGTGGTGAAGACCACCTTGGAAGTCACCTGAAGAGTCCTTGTTTGAAGCAATGACTATGCGGTGTAACCTTACCATCTGTGGAGTAAGTAGGGTTATTACTCCCTTATTATCCTATTGGATTGCCAGGTATTATGAAATTAGATCTAGCAATTATCTTCATCAAGTGAATGAAATCCCTATTGGATCCTGACGACATAAATGGAGATCATGTGATAGTTGTTCTAGGTCTTAAAATCTTATAAATGAACTTCTTAGTTACTCTTAGCTGAATGTGTTACCTTGGTTTCAATCAAAATATCACCTTGGTCTTTCATGAAGATTATCTATCATAAGCATGTCCTTTCACCTTAAACTCTTTTATAGTTGAGGCATAGATTTTTAGGTGCAATTGGAATTAAACTAAACCTTAGTTGATTGGGAGGTTAACTAGAGGTTCGTGTGCGTATTATAGTTCTTCCAATCATATACTTCTTCAAGATGTTAGTCAAATACTTTCATAACTCCTTCTGTTATAAAACTATGCTAATAATGAAACCATAATGCGATGTAAGAGTAAATCATATAAGAGTAAAAAGATTTGAGGTTAGGAATAATGTCACTCTTGGTGTCCTTATAAATTAATTAAACATTTTCATGTGTTACAAAGAATATGAATTGCCTTGGTGTGATCAAACTTCAAGAAAACAAAAGATATATACATATATACATACATACATACATACATACATACATATAGATATATACATATACATATACATATACATATACATATACATATACATATACATATACGTATATATATATATATATATATATATATATATATATATATATATATATATATACATACATATATATATACATACATATACATATACATATATATATATATACATATATATACATATATGTATGTATGTATGTACATACATACATACATACATACGTGTGTGTGTGTGTGTGGAATTCAAAAGTTATTGAACTATAATAACTATGGTAGGGAAATAACTATACTTTGTGATCGAAGAATGTTATTGGGAAAATCTATCTTGAATCTCGTCTCCCTTAATCCTAAGATTTCATCTTGACATCACGTTAGATTCACTTGTGTAGAAAGGGTAAATTTTAAACTTTGAATAAGTGTTTGAGAAGCATAATCTTAACATAAGAATGAGAGAATTAGGATCTTTGTATGAAATTTGAAATATGGAAAATATTTATGTAAGTTATGGAGATTGTCATAAGGGATAAACAACAAAATTAAATGGTCAAACAATAAGTGGAATGTGAAACGAATTTAAGAATCTGTAGGTGGAAAAGGGAAAAATTATACGCACATAATAATGGTATTGGAATGTTAATCATAACCTTGATGTAACCATGGTAACAATGTTTTGTAGGTTTTTCAATCCTTAAGTCCCTTTTCTTGTGGTTGAGTTATTGGTAGCATTTGACTCATTGGAGAAAGTGTGTCATCGACATGTATATGGTATTGTCGTGTGTCTATGTGAGTCGATGACTTATGTAAGTGTCTTGTGCTTTTGTTGAGTTTTCTTTACTTGGAGCCCTTGTGGCATTATGTAGTGGGCAATGTAGGTCAAGAAAAAAATATTATGGTATTTTTACTATTGTTTTTGTGTGTGTAAAATGTGGGCGTTAAGGAAACTCATAAGGATTTTTAGGGTTGTAGTGATTACCTAAGATCTAAGGGCCCAAAAGAATCAATGTAATGGTAGAGAATAAATCCAAAAATTTAAGTTTTGGGTTTTTTGTGGGATACAGTTATTTAAGTTAATAGTATGAGAATTATGGGAAAGGGGATTTTTAGTGGGTTAGTAAAGGATGTGACTAGTTTTTACTATGGCTTGGTAAATAAATACATGAGTTCAGTTAATTGAATCAATAATATTGTGCATTGTCATTTGGTTAATAGTAGAAAAGAAATGAATTATTTAGAAATTACTATTGGAACAACCCTATTTATTAAAAAAAAAAAGAGTTACATAGTAGGGGATGACTGGAAAATTCACTATCCCACAAAGAATGCCCAAAAAGCACAACAGAAAAATCCACAAGGGCAAAGCTAAAAAATGATCGAGGCACAAAAGAACCCGCCAAAGTGCCAAAAGTAAATGGTGGAACCGATGTTGTTGTTGACCGAGTAACAAGATGCTCAAAACACTTTTTTCTCCTCAGATCTCATGACAAATGTCCAAGTCCCAGGTTGTGGAGGCAAGACTAACAACGCATCAGGATGAGGGCAATCCCGCTCAGGGTTGGAGTCAGAAGATTCAGATATATGAGATCTTTTAACACAACCACCTTAGGGGGGAATCTCCTCACTCATAAGCTCTGAACTTCCAGGAAGAGGGTTATTAGTTTCAGGAACTGTGAATGATTATTTAGAATTTAACTATATAGTTAGATAACTAAATAATGGATAGGGGTGTTAAATGGTTACGGAAAGTAAACTTAAATCAACTTAGGAAATGATTAAATCATGAACTTAAGAAGAATTTTTGAATGGGTAAAGAATGAGATTAATGTTGTCATTATTTTAAAAAAATTAAAAACTTTAGAAGGGGAATTATAAACCAAGTTGGATTTGGAAAATAGACTAACAATATTTAATTATTTAATTTTTAGTTCCGACTACCTTGTAAATGGGTAGAGTTTGTTAATGAGAATTAATTAAATGTAGTCGATATTTATAACCATTGCGACTTTTAAAAAAAAAAAAATCCCACAAAAATTTCCTAATAAATTAATAAATTTTGGTGTGGTTTTCAACGTCGAAATAGTGGGCGCTACATATATAACCAACTACAAAAAAAGAATAATTTTACTATATGTACAATAATCTATCTTAACACTTTCTACAATTTTTATTACATTTCTAATAAATTTTTTTATTTTGTATAAATATTATGTAGGAGAAATCACCATTCCTTACATAAACAAATTTTAACTATTCTCTACATACATACATACCAATGCTATGTAGATGGCCTTCATTTACCAACAAAATACTAGTGTCTTATCCTATTTATCCTCGTAATACTTGAATGGTTTTTCAACAATTTGTTAAAAAACAATTTACTAGAATTTTAACGACGACCTCCATATTATTAATCGACCGACCCATTATTAGTCCTCCTACGTACCCATCAAATTACAGCAACAACTAGAGAGTCAATGGATTTCATTCAATTTTATCAATAAAATTATTAGTCCTCCTACGTACCCATCTAATTACTGCAACAACTATACAACGACTTTACAGTGAAAGGATTTCATTCAATTTTATAAACAAAACTGTAAATGTCAACAAGAAATTGACTGGCATTAATACATTTTGCTTGAGGGTCAACCTGAATTCAATGACACAATCAGATCTTATCGATATTGTTGGAGAATCAATGGCTTATTGGCACAATCAGATCTTGAACTTAAGCAGGTCAATAACACTGTGATAGAGCCCATGAAGGTTACAATTAGTATCCACCCCTAGTTAATCTATGGTTTGTTATTGAAAATAATGAAAACATCGCATCAAATGCATCCGGATTTCCAGATTATAGCACTGTAATTGTGTTGTTTTCAGTTTGTGCTGTTTTTCAGCTATTGTAATTTTGTATTATTTTTAACTGAATAAAAAATGCCTTAGTAATTTCCCTGAAGAAGAAAGAGGGGACAGATGCTACATATATTTTGGTGGAAGTCTATATTGTTATCCAAAGTCAATCAAGTAAAATTGAAACAAACGAACAGGGAAACGAAGAAAAGATCAAACAACATTATTGCTAAATGCAAAATACATCAAATTTGAAAGCAGTTAAAATTATACTCTGCAAATTATAATGAGTTTGTTTTGTAATGTATCAAAGTTATGAGAGTTTAAGGTTATAAAACACTATTGACAGATTTGAAGAGGACCAATAATAAATACACTGATGAGAGTAACTTTTGATCTAAGGGACCAATAATAAATACACTGATTAGGGAAAGCAGGGTTTTGAAGTGCAGTGAAGGTAGCAACATTCGTACCAAGAGTATTAAATGATGGTCTTTTCTGAAAAAGACTGTTGATATGGAAAAAAAAGACTTGATCTTTAAAAAATATGATAATTATAGGAAAAATGGGGTCTCATTAATTTTTGTCGAACTATTAAAAAAGCTGAAAATTGATGATCCTTTTATTACAACTGAAAAATACAAAATTTTATGAGGTCCAATAAAAAATACAGAAAAATACTAAAAATCTTTATAATTTTACCGTATTTGTGAAGTATGAGTCCAGTGATTACTTAATAATCCACTCATATATTATGAGAATCAGAGCTATGATTTGTGGAATGCTGCAGAACAAGATGAAATTACATGGTGATGGGCCATTAACATATGCAATAAGGAACTATTCCATTTATGCATCATGTCCATCAACTATTCATTGTTCCTGTTTAAAGTATTTCATATCCTATCTAATTTAATACTTTGCTCTACCATCTATATCACCTAACCTTACTACCCAGTCTATTACATTTTGCATGTTACGATGTCCAACATAAACACACAATTATTAGAAGAAACAAAAAACAAATTGAGCACATCAGATGGTTGAGGATGATTCAGTGGAGACAGTTGTTTGGATTGAAGTCTCCACAGGAAAGGGCTGAGGAGGAATTGTGATTTCAGCACTTCCTTCCAACATATGAATGACTCTGCTCATTGAAGGCCGTTGAGAAGGGCTGTATTGAATGCACCACAGTCCCACCAAACACAACTTTTTGGCCACATTTTTTTCTTCATCATCTGATATATTTCCCTCTGTTCAGCGTTCCAAATTCATCAGTCTCCACTTGTTTGAATGCCCAGTCAGAGTAGAAAAATCTGCTCGACCTTGTTGCTTTCATGTCCAAGTTCTTCCTTCCCCCGACCATCTCCATTAGCAACATACCATAACTGTATACATCTGATCTGTCAGTCACTGATCCATTGTTTCGGGACCACACTTCTGGAGCCACATAACCAGGGGTTCCTCTGGCACCTGTCAGGGAGACATGGGTTTCCTCTCTATCCGTTAGTTTCGCCAGACCAAAATCTGCAACCTTTGGGGAGAAATTTGCATCGAGTATATTATGAGGCTTTATATCACAGTGCAAGATGCGGCTTATACATTCGTCATGTAAATATGCGATCCCACGAGCTGTTCCTATCGCAATGGAATATAATTGTCTCCAGTCCAATTTAATATGGTAATCTCCGTATATATATTTCTCCAGCGAACCATTCACCATATACTCGTAGACCAATGCTCTTTTAGAACCCTCAAAGCAATACCCCAATAGCCTCACCAAATGCAAATGGTGGATCCTCCCCAAGGTCGCAACTTCACTCATGAACCGATTTTGACAATGTTTATATTTGTCGAAAACTTTAACAGCTACCAGGCTTTCGTTGGGAAGCTTACCTTTGTAAACTGTACCGAAACCTCCTTGGCCAAGTCTGTCTGCAAATTTGTTTATGTATCGTTTGACCTGACGATAGGAATATCTTGTGGGAACTCCTCTGTGTAAAAATTTTTCAACAGAAGCAGGTCTGGAGTCGAAGGGATCCATATAGGTTCTAAGCTCCACCTCCTCCTCTATCTGACTCATTTTTTCGATTTATTCTGGTGTAAAAAAGAGGATACTGCAGTGGAGATGATACCAGATAGAACACATATTGCTGCAATAATATCCATAGAAAGATCCGCTACTTACTCAGTCACAGCAAAAGTTATAATGGAATAATTATTCTTAGAATAAAATAGTTGAAATATCACATAATGAGAAGTTATTTACCGGCTATATATCTAGGAGTTTTCCACCATTTCTTCTTGTTCAGATGTTTCCCTTCAACAAAAATACCAAAAAATATTCTACTGTAAGATATTGAATTTAAGTTGCGAATTTGCAACGGAAACAAAAGCTTAAAAAAAAACCCACGAGCTACTTTGTGCTTACCATCAGGGCAGGTGTGTTCGTGTGCACCGTCTGTACAAATGCAGGAAATCAAGTCAGATGCAGTCGAGACAGGTGCCGTCAATACAGAGTCAGTATAACATAGCCCACCGGAAGTCTCACAAGTATGACAATCATCGCTGATGTTCCATTTGATTTCAAAACCTGTCTGCATGAGTTTCAGTAGATTCTTTTCATCATTGCTGTTATATTTTTGGTCGGCTGGAAGGACAACATAGTATATGCTACAACTATCATCTACACCACTGATATATGGTGGAGGCACAAAGAAACAAGAAACGTTTGTGCTTCTGCAGTGCGAACATTCGATTTCCTTGATGTTCTTGATGTTGGCCGTGTAAGGTGGCTTTGTTTTACAGATAAGAATGGTTCCCCATTCGTATTCATCAGCTAGATAAAATTTATCATAGTTATCAGCAGTGCATATGGGAATAGTAGAGCAATCATCGAGACGGGTATCAAGGGCGATTCGAATGGATCGAGTGGAGTAAGATGATTGTGTGATACCTCCCAATACCCTGTACACATACTCATAACATAACTCTCCTATACGAGACAGAAAAGTGTTCTGATCGTCTTGGCAGTCAACAATAGCAACTTCGCTGCATGATGTCGTACGATTTGAGGTTTGAAAAGGGTATCTAATGGTAGAACTGTTACAGGAAAAAGGAGAACAAGTTTCAAATGAAGGATAAGCATCTGTATAACAAAATTTGTTGAAAAACGCAGCAAAGCAAGCAATGAAAAGTATGGGGAAGAGATCAGAGAAACGCATGATTTGCAATGAAAATGGGAAAACCAAACGAAGTTTGCTTGCCAAGGATAATAATATGGAGATCACAATTTAATGAAAACGCAGCAAAGCAAGTAACGACAAGTCTAGGGTAGAGAGCAGGGAGACCCATTATTATGAAAAAAAAATACCAGAAGTCTCCCTGCCGTTCAATCAAGTAATAAAGTCAGTCAATACAAGGTTCAATCAGGCAATAAAGTCAGTCAATACAAGGTTCAATCAACCAATAAAATCAGTTAGCGATGTGGAAAAAACTAATGTTACTATTAATCGACATTGTCAATATTAATGTAGAAATGTAATAATGTGAATTATTGGAACATTTTATGCTGTAAAAACGTTATAAAATTTTATTTTAGTTAATGTTTTTAGTTTTTCCTTATCTAAAATACTACAAAGTATATGGAATTAAATATTTACAATAAGATATTAAAATTTGAATGACATGTAGTCTACTAACAACTGAATATGAAATATAAAATATATCTAAGTGATGTCAAAAAAAAAAAAAAAAATCTATCGATACTTCTCCATTTTACATATATTTTCTATAAAAATATATACATTAATAATATTTTTATTTATAAAAATATATACAATTATATTTAACAAAACAATGTAAGATTCATAAACACAATAATATGTATTATTTAAAACTAAGTGAATTATTCACGATTAGATGATAGAATCACCTTCTCCATAATGCATCATTCTAATCCCACCAATTCCTTACCCAACACAATATGGGGTGGGCTTTACAAAACTACATTTACAATTTATGATAATCATAGATGTGAATTTGGAGAATTAATAGTATGCTTCTATTCCACAATAATTTTTTAAAATTATATATTCTTTTCATTTATTTTAATATATAGCATTAATATTGAATAAAAATAGGTGCTTGATGTAAGCATGTGGACAATGTGAAAACCTATGGTGGTAAATAAATAATAACTTCCTTTTCTTCCCAAACCCCTCTAAAATCACATACCATGCTAAAATATAATAACATTCATTTTCGAAATCATATTTTATATGGATAAGTGTCATCTCCGGATAATGTCATAAAGGCTATAAACATGCAAGTTCTATTCTATGTAAATAAATTTATTATTATCAAATAGATATGTAAAAATTAATTATCAAAGGCTTTATTATTAATTAGGAAGTTCTATTCTATCGGATTCATTTTATGTAAATAAATTTTTCATTATGTAGTATGCATTTTAAAAATATAATCAACTCACATATAATTTTCTAAAGGAATGTCCAATTAGCACATTATTTTGAAATTAAAAATGAGTCTAAAAAAAGAGGTAAAAATTATTTAGTTTGTTAAAAATATATATTTAGATTATTTAATATGAAGAATAAATATTTCCTTATAATATATTTTACAATATATATTTTTTCTAAAAGATATTCACATTTAATAATAAAATAATATTTGTCTTGGAAATATAGACAATCTACATAAAGAATTATCTAAATGTATATCCAATTGGCTATTAATAGTAATATTTCTACATTACTTAAAACAATAATTCCACAATTAATTATCGTGGAAATCAAATTGTAGCTTCCACTTACAATTTTTATGTGGTAACGAAAATTGTAGAAATAAATTGTTGAAATTCTACAAAGATGGAATAAATAGGAAACTACATTTAAATAGGAAAACTACATTTTTGTGAAAATTGTGGAATATTAACAATTACAAAAATTATAGAAATGTTACAAACATTAATAAATGTGGACAATTTAGAATTTTAAAAATGGAGATTAGCTATATATTTGATAAATTGTGGAAAAACTACAATAATTTATCAAAATGTGGATTAGCTATAATTTCAATGCCACAATTATAATTTTTTAAATTCCATATAACCACAAAACAAATGTTGAAAAATTATAGCAAAAGGTCAAGTTTGTTTGTAGCGAATAAAAATGAGAAACCCTTACCACTACCGAGATCCATTTCATTTCATAACTATTAGATTCTTGGATTCTTGGATGTAGAGTCTCTATAACCTCAAAACATACATTTGATGGATACAACCACTAGCGCAAGGTTCTGATATTGGATTTTGCAGATTTTTTTCCATTTTACTCATTTAATGAGAAAACAACATAAGCCCACAAATAAAAAATATCATTGCAAATTGTAAATTTGTAATGCATCATTGAAGACATAAACTTCATCAAAGACTCAAAGTTCAAGTGTGTCGAAGTGACACTTGAAATGCTACCAACGACAAAGTGAAAAATGGCCATTAACAAGTGTGTATTGAAATTTGTATTGTTTAATTAAAAGTGTCATTTGCGATTCATGTGCTCGATTGCCAAACTTGCCATTTGCAGTGGCCACTTGCAGGTAGGTGCTAGCTAGCCTAAGTTTACAACTGTGTAGTACGAAAAATTGACAATGACTTGCCACATTTTAACATTGATTTTCACTAGCCCAACACCCATGTCCGCAGCTCCATGCAATTACCATTAATATATTATTAATAGTACTAACAATGACTTATATAAAAATATTAAAAATGGCTTATTTTAAAATCCAAACGTTAATATGATAGGTTCTTAAAAACTCTTCCCATCCTTTGTTATAGTTTAAAATTTAATGTGGTTGTAGTTTACAGTTAAAAACACAAAAAACGTCTAAACGGGTATAAAATTTAACCCCTACTCCCTGTCATTCCTTTATAGAAGATCATCACCAAGGAAACATGAGAAGTTTCAATCAAGAAATATATCCCATCAATATGTGAGAAGGTTCAATGAGCAATAAATTTATTCAATACATGAGAAGGTTTAATCAAGCAATAAAGTCAATTCGCCATGTGGAAAAAACCAATTTTACTATTAATAATTGTTAATATTAATGTGGAAATGTAATAATGTAAATTATTGGAACATTTTATGTCGTAAAAGGTTATAATTTTTTTATGTTGTAATAATGTTTATAGTTTTTTCTTATCTAAAATACGACAATGTATACAAAATTAAATATTTTTTAATAGGTTATTAAAATTTGAAAGACTTGTAGTCTACTAACAACCTGGGAATGAAATATAAAATATATCTAAGCGATGCAAAAAAAAAAATCTATTGATACTTTCCCATTTTACATATATTTTCTAAAAATATATATGCATTAATAATATTTATATTTATAGAAATATATACAATAATATTTAACAAAACAAAGTATGATTCATAAGAACAATAATATGTATGATGTAAAACTAAGTGAATTATTCATAATTAGATGACAAAATCACCTTCCCATAATGCAACATTCTAATCCCACCACTTCCTTACGCAACACAATATGGGATGTGGTTTCACAAAATTACATTTATGTATGATAAGCAATAAATGAATTTTGGAGAAGAAATAATATGTTTCGGTTCCATGCAATAGTTTTCTTAAAACTATATATATATATATATATATATATATATATATATATATATATATATTGTCATAATATATAACCACAATATTGAAAAAAAAAAAACATGTGTGTGTGTGTGTGTGTGTGTGTGTGTGTGTGTGTGTGTGTGTGTGTGTGTGTGTGTGTGTGTGTGTGTGTGTGTGTGTGTGTTTGATGTAAGCATATGGACAATGTGAAAACCTACACTTGTAAAGATGTGCTTCATTAATATAGTGGCATAAAATAGTAAATAATAAATGGAAATTCAAACACTTAAGTCATAGTCAAATAATTCTATTTCCGTATAGACAATAAAACCATATAATTATATCAAAAACAACTTTCTACTTCAAGGAAACACATCAAGACCAACTTCGTAATGGATGGAAACAAATCAGATCCAACTTACTGACATGAAAAAATTAACAAATGAACATATAAGAACCAACTAACTAAAAATATTTAGAAAATGTGGGCGTTACAAAATCTAGCTCATATAAAAAGGAGAACACTTCCAAATCCATATAAATTTTATTATTTTCTTAACAAACATCAAGTTAACTTTCATGTATCTCGTAACAACAATTTCCTTCTTATGGAGGCATTGAGACCATCATGCACAATTTTTCTTTTACTAGAAACCTCAAATTGTATTTTCATATATTCATTATTTTTTAATCTTTTTAGACCAATTTTTTTAAATTTCCAATACATACTTCTTCGAGATTATTCAACAATATCTATGGCATTTACCCGTATTTTATAGTCTTTCAAATTTATAATTCTATTTTTCATTTCAAAAGGAAAAATTAATTGTTTATAGTCATAATATTGTTTATTGCAATACTTTCACCTTATAACAGATATATGTTGTTTCTAATGTATTTTTACAGATCCACGTAAAATCAAGGAAGGTGTCTCTAGAGTTGTCCCATCTCCATACACTTAATCATTGTAACGCCCACTATTTCAGACACACAAGACAACAAAGAAAAATACATGATAATTGTTTTTGACTTGAAGTATAGAACAACATTACAGGAGGACACAAAGGTTACAACAAACTTTTCAAACAACCTAAGACAACTATGACCACATAGGCAACACGGAACATCCAACACCCAGAAATGACAATTTACTTTTCTCTTGACAATACACCACAAAGTACCCAACTATAGTACATAGTTACATTTCAGACAACCCATTGTGAACATCTTCTTAAGGTTATTTATTTTACTAAAACACACCCTTCAAACTTTATCTTACATTCTAGGAGATTCAGGTTTGATTTGAGAAAATTCTTCTTACAAGGGTTAAAATTCCTTTCTTTTACACTTAGAGACATTAGGCTTTGTAAAAATTTTGAAAGAGGATCATCTTTAATGTGAAAATTATTGGATTGATCAGTTATTAGGTTAACACTAGAAGGGACGTGGGGTAAACCAATCCCAACAAGGTTGTCTTAAACCAACACAAGCTACAGAATCTTGATTTAGACCTCCCTTGCACAAGGCGACAAGTGTAAGGTCCAACTGAAGTGGAGTGCCATAAGGTTTCATAACTACAACCTCCTTGTGCAAGAATCAACTATTAACCATGCTTAAGAGAATATTACAATATACTATGACAAGATTTAAAGTGAGAAGGTCAATTTATTTCATCATCATGATCTCTTTAGTTATTAACCGGTCTTTTAATGAGACTTAAGAGTTCAACTGGATTTGGGTAAAAATTCATTTATCTTTCTCTTGATTAAGTTCACTAAAGGATGCATGAGGGGTTCCCAAAATGGAAGCATTATACTTAAAGTGTTCTTGTTCAAACTCCCCTACTAACTAAGACATAACTATAACCCCAAAACCAACAATGATTTTACTTTTTATAGAATACTTATCATTTCACAACCAAGACATTAAAGTTTAATTCGTAGCTTAAGGTTAGCGAGGGTAGATTCTTTTACAGTGGTCAGTAACAAGTATCTTTCCAATTAAAGACTCTTAATTTCATCAACCAAGTACAACTTCATTATTATCTTATTTATTTATTCATCTATGTATTCAATTTATTTCATTATATTGATTATCTTTAGAAAAGGATTCCCAACCACTAAAACATGCCTAGAATAGCATTGGTACCGATACCATGGAGGGTTATTAAACATGAAAGTTTTATGACCAGAAAGAAGAAATCACCATTACTCATCGAGAAAACTAAACATGGTTATAACATTTTTACTCGACATGCCACACAATCCAAAGGTGTCAAAAGATTCAATAGAATTTGGAAGAGAATAAGAAGGTAATAAAATTAGTCAAGCCACGCTACAACATTTTCATGACTGCAATAATATTATAAAGCAAATACACATAACTCGAGTCATTTCACGAGAACTAAGCATGTTAAGACTACCCATTGCAACAATAAGCTAACATTTAACAATATCATGAAAGGAATGTTCTAATTCAATAATGGATCAAAGCACAACTCACTAATCAAAATTCTTCACACGAGAAAGAGATTTATACCAGCCAACAAGGAGGAAGCCAAAAATTCAAGTACGAACAATATCTCAATAGTCAAGGCAAGGCCTTATAGGTTAGAAACATAAGGTCAATAGTATTGGGATTTCAATCATGTAATCTTATGGATCATGTGATTGAAATCTAATACTCAATTCATCCATCTCAAAGAAAACTTGAGGAGTCAAAATGTACTAGCTATGACCATAGATGCATAAAAAATCAAAGTTATTCAATCCTTCCAGGAGGAAGGTTTCATAGCAATATGGGTTCGTCACCCTCTAAAAAAACAACCATAGTTTCAGTTTTAATCAAGGAGTTTACCACTTCCTCCTTACAAGATCTTTTAAAAGTAGTACTTGTTAACATAATCAAATCCGCTCTTCAAAAGCATACAAATGAGACACAAAAGGGCCATTATTCTACCAAAAAACCTCATCATAATCGTCAATTTCTCTAAATAATATAAAGGAAGGGTAACCCCAAAAGTCATTAATAATTTTTACAAATTTTTGACAATATCATATATATTTGAAAATTGATTGCCTTAAATGAAGTCACAAAATGGGACATTTAGTAACCAAGTCTGAAATATAAGATATTCGAGTTCGAAAACAAGGGGTTCAATACACGGTAGGTAATACACCATCGATACCGCCAAGATCTACAAGACCTTACCACGAGTTGTAACTAGAAAACAAAAATAGCACATACCATCGGGGTGGTTAACCAATATAATCATGATTGAAAAATATAAGAGTTTAAAGTCAATGGTGAAGTGAATAAAATTTACAATCCACATGGCCCCTCGAAACAGGGAAAGAATTTACCAGATACTTGATACCATTAGCTAAGAGGGAAAAGGAGATTGAACAACATTGGATTGAACAATATATTCCTATCTGAATTCAGAAGTAGAAAACATTAATATACGTTAGTATAATCTCATGGTTCTCCCCTTTCTTCCAATACTATAGTGAGAAACTCTTTGTTCGAATATGTTGACAAGGCACATAATGGAATACTCTCAAAAACACATTTGTAGAGAAACCCTGAGTTTTTCCTTTTATTCTATTGTTATAGAGAACGATATTCCATACTAAAGGCATTATAGATGTTCGTCATTATTAAGGTAAAACTATGTTTCCTCAATCGAAACAAAAAAAATATTGAGAACAAGGGTATCGAATTGATATCCTGAGATGGGTAAACATACTACCCACCCAAAGAAATTTTCCTGGAGATCTCTTCTTAAACCCATATGGTAACAACGTACAATGATATATGTTTATATATACACATTTTCGAACTCATAGGACACTCCCCTAACTTCCCTTACAGAAAAACATTATTGCAGGTTTGTATCAAGTAACAGATATAAAGGAATGCCTTTACTCACATCCAAGTGATTGGATGAAGGTAGTCGAATAAGATAATTGATTCCCATTAAACCCATAGGGGGTTTGGTGGAAAATGTTTATAAAGTCCTGATACAACAAATCAACCTGTAAAGGTAAAACAATAAAACTAAAATACCGCATTTGCAAGAAAACAAAACCAGAGATACACCCATTATCTCAACAAGTTACAATGCATACCTAACGACGGTATTGGCACAATATCACACTGCTTCAAGCATTTGGGTATGACCCAGTTTTAACCAAATAATTTGCATAAGGTAATAATAGAAACCTAGAAGAATATTTCCCCTTTACTTCAATCAAAACAATAGATTACAAACTTTCACAGTTATTACCATAACCATCGAAAACACTTTCATGCCCAGATTTTGTTTTAAAAACAAGCAACAAAACCCAACAATATTTCTTTTCTTACAATTTGGTTTGATTTACATAATAATGCAGAAGCCCATTTATACAAATATGAAATAGAATAAGCCATTAAAAGGGGAAAGAGAGTAGTTCATGCAAAACCAAAGTGAATTTAGAAGGAGGTACAAAGGGATAACCAACACACTCAGGAAGTATTTTAACCACCACGAAATCCTTTTCTAGGTGCCATTTCAGGAAGGTAGAACATTCGTTTCAAGATACTAAAAAGAAGGTAGCGAAGTATTGCAAAGTGTAGATTAGACATGCCTGAAATCGATTCTTCATATTCACCCATCCTGCAATTTCTCCTTCATCAGCACATGCTTCTTCCCCACAAAGCACTCCATTTCTAAAAGGGTTTCTAGCCCAACAATACACACAACCAAAGTGACCATGGGAGGAGCATGCCATAAAACTACAAAGTAAAATGTATGCGGACAACAAGGGAATGGAATTTTCTTCCCCAAAATTTGTCCCAAAAGTAAAAACATGCCAAGAAGACCACTACCAATATGCATTGGAAGAATTAAAGGAGGTCATAAATTCCAACCACTATCAGCTAATACATAAATTTCGTAATGTGAGGCAAGAAAGAAAGTGGTGGCCAACAAAGGTAAAGACATTAGGAGAAGCCCACACAAATCAATGACCAGGACACTGCTAAGATGGTGAGGGGCGATACGTTGAAGGAAATAAAGTTTTTCATTAATTAATTCATGGCCCCCATCAAAGCATGTGCCACCACATACCTTCCTTTACTTCCACGCAAAACACTACTTTTAAGCTTTTATATATGTGTGTGTGTGTGTATATATATATGTATATATATGTGTGTGTATATATATATATATATGTGTGTACATATATATATATGTGTGTGTATATATATAATTCTATTTGAACTTTTAACAACAGTTACTATGAAATTGAAAAAAAAATCAACCCATGATGATCAAGAAAAATATGATGGTCCTCACAAGGCGTTACAAAATTCTTCACTAGAAAAGGTAAATGCATTAGCGACAGAAACAAGGTGGTATAACGGAAGGAAAGGAGTTGACTTTACTTCGAATGGGGATCGCGAGCACAAACGGATATGAGGTATGCCTTGGATCATTGAAATTGATCTAAGTCATGACCGTCGACACAACAACAAAGCAAGGAATGAGGTACGAGTAACGAAGTCGATACAAATTGCTTAGGAGACAAGAACTTTCTCGTAGCGCCAAAATCGGCACCTACACCAATTACTTGGGTTCACAAGGTGAGCTTCAAAACTCGACAACATGGCACAAAATGACAAGGTGTCACTGGAAATGGGGTTCCATAGAAAGGAAAGGAGTCTGCAATTAATGGGACAATATATTCTCCTCCCCTAAAAAGGGCATCGTCCCCAATGCGATAAAAAAACTAAAGGTAGGAAAAGGTGATACGCAATGAAGAATAGATAAAGGTGAAAGTGCACCCTAAAGTTTAAAAAAATTAGTCGTTAAAGCACGGCCACAGGTAGCCTTAGAAACATTTTGGCAGAATTTTAACTTTCAAATTTATGTGAAGATTGGCAGTTTTCTTGTACTGCATTATTTAATTAGTCTCTTTCTATTTACATTATTCTTAATTCAAGTCCTTTAAAATTTCATTGTTGCAATTTTTTTTTGTTTGTTCATTCTTGTGGGTGCCCAACATGAACTATTATCACAACACCCTACCAGGGTCATACAAAAACACTACATATTCACAAGCATACAAGTACATACTTCATGATGGTACCACACCACAAGAGATTAGTCAATTTATGGAAGGAACATGCGTTTGTCAGTACATAACATGGTACTTGTCACACATCTAAGACTGACGTATAGAATACTCAAACAAAGTGTACTACAAAAACCTGATACCAAGTGTACTACAACATCCTGAAATTTCCACAATTCCACAGATGAAGATTGTACATAACTAAGGAAACAACTATATGTACATAGGGTCAACAAGGGCATCAATTCCATATCCACAACATCACAAAACAAATCCAACTAACATGAGTAACATGTACATCATAACACCACAACCCAAAACATCATAACAACTCGAATTCCTCCCAAAGCATCAACCCACACACACACACAAATCTCATATGCATCCCTTAAGTCACTTATGCCTCCCTCATGTCTCTTATGCCTCCCTCAAGGAGGCTGGTCTCCCTATGGCCCTAGGCACATAGAGTCCAGACACCCCTAACCCATGTGACGTAATAAATCATGGTTCGAAAATCCTCTCGTTATATGTAACTCCTGGGGCGTACCCCATACAACAAAGTGGGTCCATAAGTACAACCATCCCATGGTGCATCCCATGACCCTAATTAGCACATCACGATAATAGAACCAACAGAACAATCTGATCCAAATGCCAAGTGGAAAAGTACAAGCCTTGGGCAAGGCGGTAAAATCTTAAAATTTAAAAGAAGATCCAAAACCAAGAAAAAAAGACCAAATAGCCATAGTTAGTTCAAAATCTTCATGTTAGTACCGCAAGCCAAGGAAATTCCCAAAATTTCAAACATGGCAATCAAGAAAACTATTGTTCCTTCAAGAAATAACATAAAAAGTTTAATTTATGAATAAAATACATATATAAGAATAACACATTATGATGACTATGTGGCTTTATCTGGCCACCAAGGGGGTACTCAAAGAGTTGTTAGCACTCATAACATTGAGCCTCAGCTCGTAAAATAACTTATCAATATTACAACTATCATCATCTCAATCTGAATCATCCCACCACCATTTTGACAAGGCTAAACACAACCATAGTTATACTTAGGTTGCATCCATACAACAACCACAAGGAGAGAGAGAAGGAGGAGCATGGGTCATCATCTACTGAACCTAAGGTCAGCCCAAGTTACTGGCCCATGGTGCACATCTCCTCACTCCAAACATACACTTTTACCAATTTCCCTCAAGGTCGATTACCGTAAGGTTCACAACATAACATGAAACTACATCACTAACACAATGGTGGTTCACCCACATTAATCATAACACCTTCACAAGGTACATATATAGGGTATATCACATACATTACAGGCATAGTTATTACATACCACATCACCACATGCTGCACCCAAAGTGCAATCACCATATGATAGGGATCATATACTCACCATATGTCCCAAATTTATGACATTATTCATTACATATCACATGAATTACAATTATTATGAACACCATTACAACATCCAGACAACTGCCATATAACATGGAAATACACACATTTCTACACAAATGGTAATGACATCCTTAAGAAAGACAGTTCACTACAACAAACCTGGAACACAACATATCAACATACCCACACATCACGAATGCGAAAGGATCCAACAATCCAGAATCAAAAATCACATTTCTTCTGCAAAAACAACAAAATAGTGTTTCACACTCAAATTCACATAGAATTCTTGAAAAGGAGAGCGAATAATCTCATCTTTAACACATCAACATGCCATTAGTTACACACTAAGTGACATACACAACATGTGAGCTAACAATATCATAATTACGACATGGATCACATCAAGCTTATACTACATTACTCTTCCAATATCAACCACCATCATGCACCACCATCACCATCATGCAACACCATCACCACCATGTAACACCATCACCACTCTAATTTATCCTAGAGGTTCGAGAGCATGAACCTTGCTTTGATACCACGTGTAACGCCCACTATTTCAGACACACAAGACAACAAAGAAAAATACAGGATAATTTTTTTTTGACTTGTTCGAAGTATAGAATGACATTATAGGAGGACACAAAGGTTACAACTAACTTTTTGAACAACCTGACACAACTATGACCACATAGGCAACACGAAACATCCAACACCCATCAAGGACAATTTACTTTTCTCTTTGACAAGACACCACAAAGAACCCAACTACAGTACATAGTTACAGTTCAGGAAAACCCACTGTGAACATCTTCTTAAGGTTATTTATTTTACTGAAACATGCCCTTCAAACTTTATCTTACGTTCTAGGAGATTCAGGTTTGATTTGAGAAAATTATTCTTACAAGGGTTAGAATCCTTTCTTTTACACTTAGAGACATTAGGCTTGGGTAAAAATTTCTGAAAGAGGATCATCTTTAATGTGAAAATTATTGGATTGATCAGTTATTAGGTTAACACTAGAAGGGAGGTGGGGTGAACCAATCCCCACAAGATTATCTTAAACCAACACAAGCTACAAATATTAATTTAGACCTCCCTTGCACAAGGCGATGAGCGTAAGGTCCAACTGAAGTGGAGTTCCATAAGGTTTCAGAACTACAACCTCCTTGTGCAAGAATCAACTATTAACCATGCTTAAGAGAATATTACAATATATTATGGCAAGATTTAAAGTGAGAAGGTCAATTTATTTCATCATCATGATCTCTTTAGTTATTAACCGATCTTTTAATGAGACTTAAGAGTTCAACTGGATTTGGGTAAAAACTTCATTTAGAATTCTCTTGATTAAGTTCGCTAAAGGATGCACAAGGGGTTCCCAAAATGGAAGCATTAGACTTAAAGTGTTCTTGTTCAAACTCCCCTACTAACTAAGACATAACTATAACCCCAAAAAAACCAACAATGATTTTACTTTTTTTTATAATACTTATCGTTTCACAACCAAGACATTAAATTTTAATTCGTAGTTTAAGGTTAGTGAGGTTAGATTATTTTACACCGGTAGGTAACCAATTTATTTCCAATTAAAGACTCTTAATTTTATCAACCATGTACAACTTCATTATTATCTTATTTATTTATTCATCCATGTATTCAATTTGTTTCATTATTTTGATTATCTTTAGAAAAGGATTCCCAACCACTAAAACATGCCTAGAATAGCATTGGTACCAATACCATGGAGGGTTATTAAACATGAAATTTTTATGACCCAAAAGAAGAAATCACCATTACTCATCGAGAAAACTAAACATGGTTATAACATTTCTACTCGACATGCCACACAATCCAAAGGTGTCAAAATATTTGATTGAATTTAGATGAGAACAACAAGGTAACAAAATTAGTCAAGCCATGCTACAAAATTTTCATGATTGCAATAATATAATAAATAAAATACACATAACAAGGTAACGATCGAGTTTTATTCCTCACAAAGATAATTAAAAGTTTTGCTACAAAAGAACAAGAAAACTTTATTCCAAAATTACCGAACAATCCAAGGCAAGAGGCCTTCCAAACTCCATTACAAGCACCATTGCAAGAATTACAACACATTTGAATTTCATACAAGGAACCACATAAAAAAACTCGATGAGACCTTCACAAATCTTTCCTTTATCAACATGCACAAGCCATCTGCACAAGTATTAATTCGAGTCATTTTGCAAGAACTGAGCATGTTAAGACTACCCATTGCAACAGTAAGCTAACATTTAACAATATCATGAAAGGAATGTTCTAATTCAAGAATGGATCAAAGCACAACCCACTAATCAAAATTCTTCACACGAGAAAGAGATTTATACTAGCCAACAAGGAGGAATCAAAAATTCAAGTACGAATGATATCTCAATAGTCAAGGTAAGGCCTTATAGGTTAGAAACAAAAGGTCAATAATATTTGGATTTCAATCATGTAATCCTATGGATCACGTGATTGAAATCTAATACTTAATTCATCCATCTCAAAGAAAACTTGAGGAGTCAAAATGTACTAGCTACGACCATAGATGCGAAACAAATAAAAGTTATTCAATCCTTCCAGGAGGGAGGTTTCATAGCAATATGGGTTCATCGCCCTCTAAAAAAACAACTATAGTTTCAGTTTTAATCAAGGAGTTTACCACTTCCTCCTTACAGGATCTCTTAAAAGTAGTACTTGTTAACATAATCAAATCTACTCTTCAAAAGCATACAAATGAGACAAAAAAAGGGCCATTATTCTACCAACAAACCTCATCATAATCATCGATTTCTCTAAATAATCTAAAGGAAGGGTAACCCCATTAATTTTTACAAATTTTGACAATATCAGATATATTTGAAAATTTATTGCCTTAAACGAAGTCACAAAATAGGAAATTTAGTAACCAATTCCGAAATATAAGATATTCGAGGTTGAAAACAAGGGGTTCGATACACGTAGGAAATGCACTATCGATACCATAGTCTATACAAGACCTTACCACAAGTTGTAACCACAAAAAAATAAAAATACCACATAACCATCCGGGGTGGTTGCTGTTATAAGATCATGATTGAAAAATATAAGAATTTAAAGTCAATGGTGAAGTGAATAAAATATTAACAATCCACATGGCCCCTCAAAACAGGGCAAGCATTTACCAGATACTTGATACCATTAGCCATGAGGGAAAAGGAGATTGGACAACATTGGATTGAACAATATATTCCTAGCTAAATTCAGAAGTAGAAAACCTTAATATACGTTAGTACAGAATCTCATGGTTCTCCCCTTTCTTCCAATACTACAGAGAGTAACTCTTTGTTCTAATATGTTGACAAGGCACATAATGGAATACTCTCAAAAACACATTTGTACAGAAACCCTGATTTTCCCTTTTATTCTATTATTATAGAGAACAATATTATATACTAAAGGAATTATAGATGTTAGTCATTATAGAGGTAAAATTGTGTTTCCTCAAATCGAAAAAAACAAAAAAAATTGAGAACAAGGGTATTGACTTGATATCTTGATATGGGTAAGCATACTACCCACCCAAAGAAATTTTCCTGGAGATCTCTTCTTAAACCCATACAGTAATAACGTACATTGACATATGTGTACATATACACAATTTCAAACTCACGGGACAATCCCCTAACTTCCCTTATAGACAAACATTATTGCAGGTTTGTATCAAGTAACAGATATAAAGGAGTGCCTTTACTCACATCTAAGTGACTGGATGAATTCAATCGAATAAGATAACTGATTCCCATTAAACCCATGGGGGGTTTTGTGTAAAATGTATATAAAGTCCTGATACAAATAATCGACCTGTAAAGGTAAAAAAAAAAACTCAAATACCGCATTTGCAAGAAAACAAAACCAGAGATATACCCATTATCTCAACAAGTTACAACACATACCTATCGAGGGTATTGGCACAATATCACACTACTTCAAGCATTTCGGTATGACCCAATTTTAACCATATAATTTGCATAAGGAAATAACAGAAACCTAGAAGAATATTTCCCCTTTACTTCAATCAAAACAACACAGTTATTACCATAACCATCGAAAACACTTTCATGTACAGATTTTGTTTTAAAAAAAAAAGCAACAAAACTTAACAAGATTTCTTTTCTTATGATTTTGTTGATTTACATAATAATGCAGAAGCCTATTTATACAAATATGAAATAGAATAAGCCATTAAAAGGGGAAAGAGATAAATTCATGCAAAACCAACCAATTTAGAAGGAGATACAAAGGGATAACCAACACACTCATGAAGTAATTAAACCACCACGAAATATTTTTCTAGGCACCATTTCAGGAAGGTAGAACATTCGTTTCAAGATACTAAAAATAAGGTAGAAAAGTATTGCAAAATGTAGATTTAACATGCCTAAAATGCATACTTCAGATTCACCCATCCTGTAATTTCTCCATCATCAGCACAGTCTGCTTCCCCACAAGGTGCTCCATCTCTGTAAGGGATTTCTAGCCCAACAATACACATAACCAGTGACCATGGGAAGATCATGCCACAAAACTATAGAGTAAAATGTATTCGTCTAGTAAGGGAATGGAAGTTTTTTCCCCAAATGCTTCCTAAAAGAAAAAAAGCAGTGCCAAGAATACCACTACCAATACACAATGAAAGAATTAAAGGAGGTTAGAAATTCCAACCACTGCCAGCTAATACATAAATTTTGTAAAGTGAGGCAAGAAAAAAACTCGGCATCCAAAGAGAGGTGAAATACATTAGAGAAGACCATGCAAATCAATGACCAGGACACTGCTAAGATGGTGAGGGGTGGTAGGTGGAAGGAAATTAAGTTTTTCATTAATTCATGGCCCCCATCAAAGCATGCGCCACCACATACCTTCCTTTACTTCCACGCAAAACACTACTTTTAAAACTTTTTTACACACACACATATTATATACATATATATACATATATATATATATATATATATATATATATATATATATATATAAAGAATTCTATTTGAACTTTTAATAAACATTACTAGGAAATTGAAAAAAAAATGAACCCATGGTGATCGAAAGAAATATGACGGTCCTCACAATGCATTACAAAATTTCTCCTTAAAAGGTAAATGCATTAGCGATAGAAACAAGGTGGTATAATAGAAGGACAGGAGTCGACTTTACTTTGAATGGGGATCGCGAGCACAAAATGATATGAGGTATGCCTTGGATCACTGAAATTGATCCAAGGCATGACCATCAACACAACAACAATAAGGAATGAGGTACGAGTAACGAAGTCGGTTGCTATGGTAACTTTCTCGTAGCGCCAAAAGCCGCACCTACACCAATTACTTGGGTTCGCAAGGTGAGCTTCAAAACTTGACAACATGGCACAAAATGACAAGGCATCGCTAGGAACGGGGTTCCATTGCAAGGAAGGAGTCTGAACTTAATGGGGCATTACATTCTCCTCCCCTCAAAATACCATCGTCCCCGATGTGATAAAACCATCGAAGTAAAGAAAGGTGATACATAATGAAGAACAGATAAAGGTTAAAGTGCACCCTAAAGTTTAAAAAAATTATTCGTTAAAGCATGGCCCAAGGTAGCCTTAGAAACATTTTGGTAGAATTTTAACTTTTAAATTTCTGTGAAGATTGGCGCTTTTCTTGTACCGCATTATTTAATACTCTCTTTCTATTTACATTATACTTAATTTGAGTTCTTTAATAGTTCATTATTTCAATTATTTTTTGTTCATTCTTGTGGGTGTCCAACATGAATTGTTATCATGACACCCTACCAAGATCATACAAAAACAATATAGATTCACAAGCATATAAGTACATACTTCATGATGGCATTCGGTGTGATTTCACAACATGGGACCATCTCTCAAGCTGTGGGACTTACAAAACTTGAGATGGACCTCCGAAGAAAGCCGACTCTTGCTTCCTAATCTAACTGCCACAAGCTACTCCAGTGGAGGTAGAACCTATTCTATCCTAATCTAACCATTCCAAGGGGACAAAGAGAGAGAGAGAGGGTGAAAGAGCCTACACTAAGTGGTGATACACTAGAGAAAAAAAAGTGGTTGCATGACATATCCGATCGCCTAAAGTGGAGAGATGTGAGCAGAGGAGAGGGTGGACAATATACATCACGGACTGTAGATAGATTTCACACAAAACACCAATTCAAAACCCATTAAGCATAGCTCCCATAACCTTCAAAATATATCATAGTATGCACAGTATACCCCACAATGACAAGAGGCGAGGAGAGAAAATAAAATAAGAAAAGGATGGACAAATGTATCAAAAATATATTTATTGCTCCAAAAGTTCACAGAGTACATTGTTCATGGGCAAGAGGCAAGGAAATACCCTTAAAGATCCTCGAAAGGAGGCTTAGACTCAACGTTCTACCCTAAGGAAGAAATATAGAGTGGGGCACACGGGAGAAACAATGACCAACAACTTTGAATATGCTCCCTTCATTACAATATATAGGAAGAACAAGAGAGAGAGAGGGAAGAATTCGAATCCTGCTTCAACCACCCAGAGATACGCATTGAATCTTGATTTGAAATCTCAACCACTATCAATCAATGCCTCTCTCAAATATGCTCCAAATATTTCATGTGTGGTTCCCTATCTGCTTGGCGTGCTAAGGAAGAAGAATAGCAAATCAAATCAAATCCAATCCTGTAGTTGAAGAAATCGGATTGTGTATTAATGGCCTAGAATATGTTTTCCCATTTTCACCAACCAAATCCTATTAAGAATGATATTTTATGTTTCCATGGTGTAGAGAGTGTCAAGACATTTCCAAAAATTCTTCTCCCGCCCAAATATGAGTTTCCAATCAAAAGATATGATCATTTGAATATTAGGGTTTCAGGCACAATATTTAAAGAGTCTGGCCATACAATGTCCATGTGGTGACCTCGCACTTCTTGAAGATTCACCCCCTTCCTTATGCTCTTGAAATCGTGCCCGACTGACACTTGGTGGCTTATGTGAGCTCCTTGGGTTCCTTTTTATTTCTCCTAAGTCTTTTTTTTGGCGGGGCCAAAAGTCTGACCCTGGACACATGGCAGCTTGGCACTTGTTTGGGAACTACCTTTTGGGGTGCACCTTTGAAATTATGCTGATGAAACACATGGCGAGCTGGTGCATATTTCGAAACCTGACCCAAATTTTAATTTTTAAATAGTGCCATGTTGACACTTGGCTCCATCCGCTGGCCTGCCTCTACTTTGACTATCCAACCCCTGACTCTGTCCCTTTTTTGGAAAATTGACACGTGGAAGTCTCCCGCTCATTTGAAAACACGCTCAAGATTTTACCTTTGAAGGAGCATCATTGAGAAATGTGGCACCTTCTTCCTGCACTCTTATACTTAACCAATTTGGGCCCACTCCATCCCACTTTTTAATTTAGACTACGTGGTGAGACCACACTCATTTGGGGACTACCTCCAGACTTTCCTTTTGAAATAACATCATGTTGACACATGGAGGCTTTCACTGGTTCTCTATACTTAGTCATTTTAGGCATGCTTCTGAATTTTACCTTTTTTAACCATTGGCCACGTGGAGAGCTGGTGCAAGTTTGAGTCTCCGCCTTGGGCTCCCATCTTGGAATTGTGTTGAGCCGACACTTGGCACCTTCCGCTGAGTCAAATAGTTTTCAATGGTCGGTGCAACTTTTGGGCTCTAGACACATGGAGGCTTAGTGCTTGTTTGAATCTCTAGCCTAGGATTTAATCTTTGGAGGTGTGCCATTTGGACACTTGGTAGCTTCCATTGTCTCCTCCATACTTAGCCAATTTTGGGGCTTGTTCTGAACCATTTGTGAAGCCCAAATATTTTGAATCTTCTCTGTTTCATTTATTTTGAGCCTCTGGTTTCCTTGACACTATTTGCTCCTTCCCTGACCCTGCTATTCCATTTTAGAGATTTTTGCAACCTGTTTGTTGGATTTGAAATGTGGGTTCACACGCCGGAACCATTTCTTGAATTCCTTCCTGCATGGGGTTGTGTTTGATTCAATTTTTTGGGAAGTGAAAATTGAGATAACAATTGGTAACTCACAAGGGCATCTTCCTGCTAGATGATGGGACTAGTAGCCTTGAAGCATCCATTAGGCATGGAGTCAAGAATGATAGTCTGATATTGATCCTTTTGCTTTGAAAACTTGATCCCTGAGCCGCTGTGAGTCCGACTACTTGTACTTGGTGACCCTGAACCTGCCTTGGATATGGATGGCCTCGAAAACATTTTTAGTTTCTCTACATTTGTTTTATTTTTAAATTAGCAACTGTTATAGACAACTATGGGTCTTCTGCCATGAATACTGAAGAGCCTGGCCTCATCCAACTCCAGAGAAATGTGAACAAAACCTATGTACAAAGACCAAAATCATACATGCCTCAAATGAGACATGCAAAGTGTGCACAAGAACTTCTTCTACTGAAAACAAAGTCTATTCCTACTCCTACACTAACCAGAGAGAAAGAAAAGCTTAAACAAAGCCTGCCACAAGAACGGAGAAATAGCTTCCTTTTCTCAAAAGGGACAACCATGAAAATGATTTGACACTAAATATGGCTCCTGTATGAATGAAAAACTAACTTTAAGCATGTCCTCCACCCAAATCATTAAGGTATCAACATCAACCAAAAATACCTCCTCAATCTGATTGGCGTTGGACTCTGGAGGTGTTGATGATGACCCTTGGTACTTTGATACTCATCCTCATGCCCTGAATTAGGCATGATTGGTTTTGGCTTCTCCCTTGGCTCCTATGAAACCAAGTATCTGATTGGGCATGATGTGATCCTTTGGATGTGCCCATTTATCTGAAATTCAACTCCAAAAATGGAGTCTTTTTGTGGACCTTCTTGGATGGATGGCATGAGAGGGATGTTGACATCCTCTTTCCTTTTATCTTCCTTCTCTTGTGAAGAAAATGGAAGAATCGTATCTTCCAACCTTGGTTCCAGAGGGATGTTGTGAAGTATAGGGTGTTACACTTGAATGTTCTCCTCCATGGTAGTAGGCTCATATTCTTAGAAGGTGGGTGATATAGGAGTAAATGATGTGATTTCCTTAGGCTCCTCTCTATCAAAGAAATCCTCCAAGTCAAAGACAGATAATCTACCTCCTTGTTGTCCTGATACATGTGCTCAACCTCCTCCATGGTGTCCTCATGATCTACAATTAGCTCACCATGGTTCCCTTCATCCTCAAACATGAATTTTGAAAGATAAAACTCTTCTTCAACATCGGATCTCGAAGGGGATGAAGTGGGAGGAAGAAATAAAGGTTCTTCTATGGCCTACTCTACACATGGGGCCTCTGAAACTATATGGTCCTCCTCCATCATGGGTTCATCAATCAAATCAGGCCCTTGGAATGAAAGAAAAAAATATTCAATGATGCTTTCTTCATTGATTGGCTTGAATCTTGATTTCACCTCTCCCATCTGCTCATCTTCAATGGAAATTGGAGTTGATTGTTCCTCCTCCTCAACTGGTCATGTAACTTGGATCATATTATCATCCTCTTCAGACAAAGTGCCATCATGGACAGTGCATTCATAGTAAACAAACTATTGATCTTCATCTTCTTGTTCTTGTTCTTGTTCTTCTTCTACTGAAAACTCAGTCTCAGCCACCATTGGCTCTGTCGACATTAAAATTTTCCTCCGTAATTTCTATTTTATTAATGTATGCATTAGGAATAAGATGTTGTTAACTATAATTAGTAGTGGTGTCCAATAGCAGATAATGGCACCATCGATAGGTGTGCCAATAAAGTAGAGTACGGTAGTGAGTCAAAGTAAAAGGAATGTTGTGGTAAAAAGTAAATATTTGTCGTAAGTGGTCTGGTAATGTTAAAATGTCAAAGTTGGGGTAAGTAGAGAAGTAGAGTCTACATGATTAGGAATTATAAATATTATATTTGTAATAAGGAAAAGGAGTGATGTCATAAATATTTTGTGTATTTTATTTGTAGAAAAGTCTAAAAAGGTGGAACCCATGTGAGATGATAAGGTTTATCTTATCTTAGAAGATAAGCCTACATGTAAAGGAAATAGTTTTGGCATGGAATATGATTTTCGGAAGATATTTCCTATCCTATCTTAGAGATAGGGTGGATAAGCCTGAATTCCTATAAATAGAGAGGCCATCCCCTCTCATTTATCATAGAGCAAAGTTGTAATAATTATTTTATGAATAAAAGATTCTTTGTGAAGGTGTGTTAAGGAAGTCATCAAGAGGAGTAATTGTGAAGTTTCTCCCATAACCATTGTTGGAATCAAGTGGAGTTGGTAACACTTGGAGTAATTCATGGGTGAGATTGTAATAATTCCATGTTAATAATATATTCTACAGTTGTATTTCAGATTTGTCATCATTCTTTTTTTGTCATAGTTTGTGGTATTCTTGTGTTATGTTTGTTGTTGTGTTTCCAAATTACTACCACCAAACCAAAAGCGATGTGCATTACTAAAATAATCATAGCACGAGGAGTTCCTGGAAAAATATTATCGAGTGCCGCATTCGTGTTCACATTTTGGTTCCATTGCCGTGACCATTCCTCGTTGGTGGATTTTCTGGAGAGATATTCCCACTTAGTCAGAAAAAATTTGGAGGGTAACCTTGTTTTTACTATGCATAGTGGTTACCATGGTAAAGTCACTTTTTACCATGAATAGTATTTACCACAGTAAAGTCACTTTTTACCGTGAATAGTATTTACCACAATAACTTCATTTTTTACCGTGAATAGTGTTTACCCCAGTAACTTCATTTTTACCATAAATAGTGTTTACCATAGTAAAGTCAGTTTTTACCATAGTAAGTCAAGTTTTACCATAGTAAATGTAAGATTACCATGGTCATTCCTATTTTACTGTAGAAAGGTGTAAAGTCACTTTCTATTGTAGTGAGTCCAATTATTTGTGCACATAAGTCTTACTGATTGTACTTGTGAGTTGGTATTTCACTGTGGTTACATTTAAAAATGGGGAAGATTCCTATTTTTTCAGCCCAATCTAATGAAGATGCTTCCTCTTTCATTCAAGAGTTTAAATGATCTTGCATTTGTAATGGCCTCATAAGAAGGGAACAATGGACTGAATTTTTTCCTACCTTTTTGGATGGTTCAACACTTAGGTGGTTTGAAACACTAGGTGATAATGTGAAAAACTCATGGGATTTATTAACTGAAAGTTTTCTTGAAGAATTTGGTGAACAATGAAATATGCAGATCTCATGATCGAGATCACAAAGCTAGCCCAAGGAGAGAAGGAGAAGATAAGAGATTATCATGCTCGTGTTCTAGAGCTAAGGAGGAAGCTCGATGCCCAGATCCGGAAGGAAGGATTAGCGGATGGGTTGATGAATGGTGTGGATAATCTCCTCTGTAAGAACTTCATTCTTGGGATGAAGCCAAAGATCAGACAACGAGTAAAGTATGACCACCCAGCTACCATTGAACAAGCAAAGGAGATTGCAAGAAGGCAAGAAGAAAGCATGGAAGAGGAGCCCAAAGAAATTGCTGCTAAGGTAGAGCCTACACCAACACCTTTGGTCTAGAATCCATAACCACTCTTGGTGAGCACAAATATTTTCCCTAGTACATCTACTGAGTATGAAGATATGCTCAAGAAGATGGGTCAGTTAACTATTAATCTTCTTCAAGGAAAGGAATTTAGTTCTCAGGGAGGAGATAGAGGTCCAAAAAGAAATATAATTGAAGTTGTATGTTATGGTTTTCATAAAAAGGGTCATTATAAGTATAATTGTCTAGATAGAGCTTCTACATCTGGTACAAGAGATAATGATAAAGGAAAAGCACCTGTGAATTCTTTTGATGTAGTAGATAGGAGCATAAATAATGAAGTAGATGTGTTTGTAACAAAAAGAAAGAAAGAAAAAGATAACCAAGATGGAAATGATCCTAAGAAAATGAAAGGAGAAACTAGTAAGAAACATAGGAGAAGAAAGTTGGGTGTGCAGGATTTTCTGATTTCACAGGGGCAAGGACCATACTCCATCTTAGAAGATCTATCCAAAAGGCTGCAAATATTACATATGGTCATTTTTGGCTATGTCTTCGAGAGGAGGTATGAGCTGCGTAGTGGACTCAATGCTCGATGAAGAAGTAAGGAAGTTGAGGTACCTATTTTGGAGGTAGAGGTGGACCCTTACGCTCCACAAGCTGAGGTATTATGTAATGGTATTTTAATTCATGATGTATTAGTTGATGGAGGTGTTGTAGTTAATGTAATGACCAAGTCTGTAATGAATATGTTGGGTTTAAAATTGATCGCCCCTCAACACTTATGTTAAGGTCATTAAATAAGGGAAAAACTAAACCAGAAGGTGTTGTTTCAAATGTGGCAATATCTGTTATGGGTGTTGTATGTGTGGTATACTTTCAGGTGATGAAAAATGGTACTGTTGCATATCCAATGTTGTTGGGAAGGCCATGGCTAAGGACAGTTCATGAAAGAAACTACTAGAATGAAGGCTTCATGACACTTGGACATGGGAAGAGAGAGGGTGAAGATAAACGTGATCCCTCACCATCATAAGGCATAACCTGGATTCAAGTGATGAAACCGATGATTGGACTCCTCTCGATTACTCTAGTACCTAGTGAAGTGGACATAGAAGATGAAAAAGTAAGGTTGATGTTTCAGTCATGGATATCCTTCCAGTCACACCAACTCATGAACCCATAAGATTATTTGAAGAAGAAATTGTTGATCGTCTCCAACAAATAAAGATTGGTGATGTTGTGATGGAAAATGAGAAGGAATCCTACCTCCAGCTCTTTTGAAGGTACATACACCTATTCACTTTTGATTACAAGGAACTTTGTCAAGTAAGTTGGGTAGAACATTCTATTGAGCTGGTAGATGGTGCTAAGCCCATAAAGTAAATGCCATATAGAATGAATCCTAATTTTTCTAAGATTGTAAAAGAAGAAATAGATAAGTTTCTTGATGCAAGATTCATATTTGTTGTGGAGAATTCAGAATGGGTTTCTCCCATTGTGATCTCAATAAAAAAGAATGGGAAACTACACATTTGTGTTGATTATAGGAAGCTCAACAAGGCAACAAAGAAGGATCATTACCCTCTTCCATTCTTAGATCAGATCTTGGATGAAGTAGCTGGTCAGGAGTGCTATAGTTTTGCTAATGGATATAGCGGATACAACCAAGTTCGTATAGCAGAGAAAGATCAGCTAAAGACCACGTTCACCACTCCTTGGGGAACATTTGCTTATAGAGTTATGCCTTTTGGGTTGTGTAATGCTCGGTAATGTTCCAACACTTGATGAATAGGGTGTTTGAACCCTACATTGGGAACTTCATCAGTATTTTGGATGATTTTTGCATCTATGGGAGTAATATGGACCACCTGTACTAGATGGAGACAACATTTCAAAGGTTAGATGAAGCACAAGCCTCACTAAACCCTACAAAGTGTGTCTTTGGATGTTCTAAAGGTGTTTTGCTAGGGTATGTTGTATCCAGAGATGGTATTGGTACTGATCCTGATAAAATTTTAAAAATCAAAGTGTTACCATTTCCTATGAATAGAAGTAATTTGAGATCATTTTTAGGCCATGTGGGTTACTATAGAAGGTTCATCAAGAATTTCTCAAAAATTGCACAGCCACTAACCCAGTTCTTGAAGAAGGATGTTACTTATGAACCATGAAATAAGGCGCATGAAGCTTTTGAACAACTGAAGGAAGCCCTGGTGTCTTCACCTATTTTAAAGAATCCATATTGGAGCAAACCATTCATTATGTATACTAATGCCTCAAATGTAGCACTAGAAGTACTGAGCCAAAAGGATGAAAATGGGAATGATCATCTAGTTTACTTTGGGAGTAGACAAATGAGCAAAGTCTTGAGGTAAATTATCCGTAACTAAAAAAAAAAGGCTCTCGCTATCATTTTTCTCTAAAAAGTTTGGAAATTACTTGCTAGGGCAGAAATTTATAGTTATAACAGATCAACAGGATCTTAAATATATTGTAAATAAGCCTAACCCATCAGGGAGTATAACAAGATGGATAATTTTGCTACAAGAATTAGAATTTGATATTATAGATAGGCTAGGAAAGAAGCATGTCAATGCAGATGCACTCTCTCGAGCCTATGATGGTTTAGGTTCATCTTGTGATGATGATGATTTCTCAGATGCAACATTGTTATCCCTTGACACAATCCCTAGTGAATACATAGATATTTGGAATTATCTAAATGAATTCAAGTTTCTGATGGTGCCAATGCAAAGACTAAGAGGAAGATTACTCAAGCCAGTCGTCCATATTCTATTTTGCATGGAGTATTATTTCGAATAGGACCTGATGGACAGTACAAGAGGGAAGTTGGACGTGATCAAGGGAAGGAGCTGATAGAAGAATTCCACAATGGTACATGTGGAGGACACTTCTCTGGACAACTTACAGTAAGAAGGATCTTGGATGCAGGTTATCACTGGCCCACTCTTTTTAGATATTGTTATAATTATTGTAAGACATGTGATATTTGTCAAACACATGGTAACCGTAAGACTTCATCAGCTCCATTATGCCCTATTCTTCCACTTGGTCCCTTTGAAAAGTGGGAATAGATATTGAGGCCCACTTCCAACTACCCCATGCCAAAATAAGTATATTGTAGTTGCCACAAATTATTTAACCAAGTGGGTTGAAGCTAGGCCTTAAAAACAACTTCCATGGATGAAGTGGCAAGGTTCATATATGAACGCATTGTCACTAGATTTGGTTGCCCATTAGAAATTTTAACAGATCAAGGAAGCCACTTCATTAATGAGGTGGTAGAAGCCTTAGTCAACAAGTTTTCTATTAAGCACAGGAAGGCAACAACATACAAACCAAGCACAAATGGAAAGGTGGAACGGACAAATTCTGTGTTATGTCAAATTCTAGCAAAAGATGCAGCCTTGTAGGTACATAAATGGGATAAAAGGATTCATGCAGCATTGTGGGCATATAGGGCAACATCAAAGTCAACAACAGGATACTCCCATTTCGGTTGGCTTATGGCATTGATCCCAGTTCTTCCTATTGAGTTTGATATTCCCACTATGAGAGTTATAAAAATGAAAGGATGGATGAAACTGATTCAGTAAAAGAAATATTTGTGCATCTTCATTTGCTAGAGGAAATTAGGGAAATAGTGAAGGATACAAGCTATAAGAAGAAAATGAAGCAGAAGGAATACTTTGATCAAAATATCCATTGGTCTCCATTTCATGTGAATGACTTGGTTCTAGTATATGATTCTAGATACAAAAAAAAGAAGACGGAGAAAATTTCTTCCCAAATGAGTGGGGCCCTATAAAATAGCAGTTGTGCATGAAAATGGTACATATCGATTTGGAGGAATTGGATGGTACTCCCATTACGAAATGGGTCAACCATGACAAGTTAAAGATTTTCTAGGCACCGCTTGAGAATGTCCATAAGAGTCTATTCCGAGGACGGAGTAGAATCTAGGAAGGGGGAAAATGTTGACATTAAAAATTTTCTCCGTAATTTCTATTTTATTAATGTATGTATTAGGAATAAGATGTTGTTAAGTATAATTAGTAGTGACATCCAATAGAAGATAACAACACCGTCAATACGGTGCCACTAATAAATTAGAGTATGGTAACAAAGAAAAGTACAAAAGGAATGTTGTGGTAAAAAGTAAATATTTGTCGTAAGTGGTCCGGTAATGTTAAAATGTCAAAGTTGGGTTAAGTAGAGAAGTATGGTCTACATGATTAGGAATTATAAATATTATATTTGTAATAAGGAAAAGGATTGATGTCATAAATATTTTGTATTTTATTTGTAGAAAAGTCTAAAAAGGTGGAACCTATGTGAGATGATAAGATTTATCTTATCTTAGAAGATAAGCTACATGTAAAGGAAAGAGTTTAGGCATGGAATATGATTGGCCGGAAGAGATTTCCTATCCTATCTTAGAGATAGGGTGGATAAGCCTGAATTCCTATAAATAGAGAGGCCATCCCCTCTCATTTATCATAGAGCAAAGTTGTAATAATTATTTTATGAATAAAGGATTCTTTGTGAAGGTGTGTTAAGGAAGTCATCAAGAGGAGTAATTGTGAAGTTTCTCCCATAACCATTGTTGGAATCAAGTGGATTTGGTAACACTTGGAGTAATTCATGGGTGAGATTGTAATAATTCCATGTTAATAATATATTCTACAGTTGTATTTCATATTTGTCATCATTTTTTTTTGTCATAGTCTGTGGTATTCTTGTGTTATGTTTGTTGTTGTGTTTCTAGATTACTACCACCAAACCAAAAGTTGTGCATTACTAAAATAATCATAGCACGAGGAGTTCCCGGTGAAATATTATCAGAGTGTTAGATTCATGTTCACAGCTCCTCAACTCGATCTCCTCTATTGGCTTGACCATGAAGGAGATATTTGTAAACCCAAATTTGGGAGCCCAACTCTTCATATTGTCTATCATTTCTTCTCTATTGGGATCCCCTTCTTGTTCTTTTCCTTGGTTGGATTCTTGAGTTTCTTCCCAACATGGACTTGGGAAAGCAAGAGGAGTGACAAGTTGAGGTTCAACCAAGTTTGCATTTTTTTTGGTGGGGAGGGAAGTGGAACTTCTTGTTTGTTTGGACGGGATGACTATTTGTAAGGGAAAAGGACAGAGGAACTGAGGTGAGGTGGAAGATCAAGAGATGGAGAAGAGAAACCAACACTTGGAGTAGTCACTGAGGGGCTTGATTCTTGACACTGCTGAAATGATAAAGCTTGAGAAAGAGAAAATGAAGGACAGGGAGCTAGTGATTGACTTACCCATTGACAAAGTTGTCTCTCACTTTGCACATAAGCCTCAATGTCCCCAATCCACTTTGTAACTTGAGGCAACACTTCAACCATGATGTCAAGCTTCTCTTGAAGGCTATAATGCCTTTGAAAAGGGCCTTCCCATAGACAAGGTTCCTGTAACCAATGTGGAATGCCTTCATTTGTGTTGTGGCCCTTGACTGAACCATGTCAGCCTCCATTTTTTGAATCTTCTCTAGAAAACCAGCATTCTCCACATAGATGTTGTTGGTACCTGAATTTAATCTCCTTCAAATTCCAAGAAACATCATGGATATTACAATATGCTCAGAGGAAGATAGATAGTTATGTATGTAGCTGGGGAAGCGGTCATATCGACTTTTCAAACACTCGGAGCTTTGAAAAGGAGTGGGTAGCACCTTAAGAGGATTTGATCTATCCTCTCTATTTTAGGTTCTCGCCTTTCAACCAAGGTAAGAGAACACTTTTGTAGCCTATCGTCTTTTATGGAGGAGATGAAGATATCCTTCATAATGAAGTTGTTAAGGAGACCTTGAAAAATATGATGAGTAGAACAAAATCTAACTCTCACGAGTTGTCACTCTAGATAGTGGAGATATTCTCTAGACAAGGTTCAGGTTACTAAGGAAATTTGGAATCCTGATTGTTTCTGCATGTTTTGGTAGTAAAATTTGTGCATTTGTATACATACATGAAAAAAGGGGTGGTATAGGTAGGATTAATTGTTTTGAATGAATTTGGTGGGAGGTGAAGTAGGATAAAGTTGATTATACCAAATCTTTGAGAACTTTTACAAAATGGAAGCCTAAACCAATAGAATGCCACAGAGTAGCAAAAGTGTTTCTTTAACCAAAATATGTGCTTCAATGGAGGCCCAGATTAGCAATTTTTCATACAATCTATGAGATTCTAACACGAAGGCTTGAGTTGGAAAACCCAACAAAACATCAAGATCTGAAGCCAATCACGCTTGAGGTACACCCAGAGGCTTACAGACAATCTCTGTTAACAGATGAGAGAAAAGTGATTTTAAATCATTTATTTCACTCCCAGATGAAATCTCTTCTGAGAAATGAAATTGCAGATGCCACTAAATTATCACAAGGATTGAGACCTATGTGATTGAGACAAATTTTGTTACAAGATTGCAACAGGAACAAGAAAAACTACTTGTAGACATTAAAAAGTAAAACCACACATTTTACATAATACCCACACAGAATAACTCAAGTTTGATTAAATTTATCAGTAGGGGAATGTTTCTAGAAAAATTTCAGAGCTTGTCAATGGTTGTACACTTGTAACCACCTTGACATGATCAAATTCAATACAAAATAGATATACAGGCTTCTCAATCAGCTTCTCAAAAAGGATGGGCTCTATCAATCCTTTTCTATTAGGAAAATCAGTCCCAACCCCTCACACTCCAACACTTTACATGATAAATTTTTTCCATTTATAACATTTACAACAGATCCTTTTCCCCCCAAAAATCTAGACATTGAGTGTCACCATTGCTTGCCATGATCACGATCATGATTCCCAGAATAAGATCTGAGAAAGTCACAAGGTGCCCAAGGCGGAAGATATCTTCGAAAATATGCCACATTTAACTCCTTCCTCTAGTAAATCACTCTTCTTTCTACTCGCTGACCACTTCTACCCCTAATCTTTCAAATCTGGCTCCTTGCATGCTTGAGAGAGGGAAAAATTGAAAATCCGATCGAGCTCGACAATCAGATCATGTTAATGGATAAAGACATACCTAGATTTTCCACCAAACTCAAATATCAGTATTAACTCTCCTCTCTATTTTTCATGTAGTATACCAGAAATCATTAAGACTCACACTTCTAGGAGCATTTCAGTAAAAATGGGAGGAAAAACAGATTCAGACTAATAGTTTCCATTGATCTTTACTTTGAATTTGGGCCATCCGCGTGGAAGATTCAATTTAAAAATGGGCCCACGGGTTTCCTTTTGTTACTATTAGCTTAAATTAATACATTGTTGTATGCTTAGTGGAGCTTACCATGCTTGGTCTTGTGGTTTGCACTTCGTTAATGTGAAAAGTTTACAGTCTCTTTGAATGCGGGGATCATGTGTTTTACGTAAAAAGGTATGGTTTTCCCCTTTTCACTTATATTAAATCTCGCTTCATCATTTCAAGATTTTATAAATTAAATATTAATTGATATGGAACATAATTACAACAAATTAAAAAATATTTTCTTGACGTGAACTCACAAAACATCTATAAAAAAAAACACAAAGAAAAAACTTGGATGTTTAAAGTCACGTGCATGGAGCACCATACCCAAGTATACCATAAACCCAAAACTCCTAGCATGACCCCTCGTAACATGGGAAATCATGGGGTAACTTATCCAAGTTGTTTTAATTTAATTAGTGTCCTTAAAATTTATATTTCTAAGCCCAATTACCTTAACAATCACTTGTGTAATGTGTTCATTTTTAGTAAAATGTGGTGAGTTTCATCTTACGGTTGTCACTAAGTTTGAGAAAAATTGAAAAACACTACCTCCTACCTCTAGGATTCTAAAAAGATATTTGTAACACACATTCATTCAATTGAAAATGCTAATAGAACCTAGTTTTGCAAGTGGGTCTTAGAGCACTTTGGTCATGTACAACAAAGATTGTTGACATAATTACGATAACTAGCCTCAAAGTCACCCTTTTAACTTGACCTCTATTCATCATGAAAAAATTATTTCAGTCACGATGAATTTTCTATATATAGGGGAGTAAGTAGGAATCATAACAATTCGTGATCAATATTAAAATGAGAGTATTTACGCCCATTTTGTAAGAACTTTTTTTGTTTTGGTCAATTTTCTCAACTTGATACTTTAGCTATAATATCCCTTTAAAATTCCTTTTTGAGTTCTAGCCAAACATGTGACCTCGTGATAACTTTATAATTCCATGTAGAATATTATTCAATATTATATTTTGTATGAACTGATTTCAAAATGTATGGTGTTTTTTCTCTCTCTCTATCGTCTTATCTTTCCGGAAACATTTATGAAATTTTGGATGATTTGAAAATGTAAATGAACTTGGAAATGTAAATTGGTTTGAAACAAAATGAAAATGGACATAAAATAAAATGGTTATGATCTTTTGAATGGAAAATAAAATGTCTCTAACTTTCTCTATCATACATACTCTCTCTCTAGAGTATAAAAACGTTAAGTGTTAATGAATGTGAATGTATGAATGAGTGGGAAATAAAAATTTGTTCTTCACTCTCCTTATATCTCCCTATGTCTTCTATTTAAATTAATATTGTTCAAAATGATGAAAGTGTGGATTTAGGATTGAGTGTAGGGTATTACCATACCGATCTAGGACTAACCTGCGGTGCTTATAGAGGTACCTAAACAAAAGGAGTACTAAAATGGCACTTGTGTATTTTATTATCGTGTTATTAAAAGGAAATGTAATTTTTATAATATTTTTTTGATACTATTATGAATATAATGTATTATTTTTTGATGTATATCGTAGTGTTGTGTATTGAGAAAATGTACTATTTCGTACATAGTTGTAATTTTCCTACTTAACGAATGTTTGTTGTTAGTTGTAATTGTGTATATTTTGTTAAGTAAATGAAGTTGATTGTATAATGATTATTTGGAAAATGATGTCAAAGAATCCTTCTTTTAGTGTCAAAATAAATATAAGAAGATGAAACTATAACCTTGTCATTTAAAATATTTAGTGTCACTAAAATTTTGGATATGATTGTGCCAGATAAAATTGTTGACAAATAATTTAAAATTCCATGTTTTTACCTATCTAAGAATGTTGCATTAACCTAGGAAATCACTGAATATTAAAAGAAAAGTATCAACTTACATTTGTTTATTTTTCTTTTGATCGGGAAGTGACAAAATAAACATATAACTTGAAAAATATTTACCATTGGTTGAATGGGAGGATCCTCTCTAGTAATTCTTGAGTTATATCGGCTCTAAATATATTTCATAATCCTAGACATGTTAGGGTACCGTATGTGTTTTTTTTTTTTTCCTCCTTAGTAACCTAATTAAGAGCATTCACATGGGCACGAACGTATGTAAGATGCCTTAGTGCAAGGCATAACGTAACTTTAATTACATACGAGATGACATGTTGAGATTGAAATCTCATGGTTATTTAGTGTCACACACCCACATTTTACACACACAAATGCAACAATAACAACACTAGGATAATTTATTTATTTTACTTACATTACTCACTATGCAACACTATAAGGTTCCAAGTAGAAAAACTCTACAATGCATACGAAACTTACATAAGTCATCGAATAACATAGACACGTGACATTTCGCCATATACATGTCAATGCCACACTTTTCGCAATGAAAAATGCTAGCAATGACCCAACTACAAGAAAAAAGAATCAAGGATTCTAAAACCCACATCACATCATTACCATGATTACATATTAATTACATCTAAAATTCTGATAACATTATTATGTAAGTATAATTTTCTCCTTTTTTCACTTACAGATTCATAAGTTTATTTCACATTCAACTTACAATTCGATAATTTAAGTTTTCTCTCTATCCCTTATGACAATATCCATAACTTACATAATTATTTTCCTTATTTCAAATTACATACAAATTTATTGATTATCCCGTTGTTATGCTAAAGGTTTTTTTCTCAAAATATGTTTAGTTGATTCTTAATTTTACCCTCATTATGCAAGGGGACCAACCCTAAGTTGTCGAGGGAGAAATAATACGATTCAAAGGAGGTGAAGGATCAAGTTTCCCTTTACTATAAACTTCCTTCCATTAGAAGCACATTTATTCTTGTACTATGGTTTTCTTAGTTCCAAATTTCATTTGATTCAATTAAGCATTTACATGACATCATTTTATTTTATTTTATTTTTAGTGGGCTCTATATTGGCTCAAAATCCAAGTCCCACCAAGAACAATTTGTATCCATTTTTAACAAAAATTCAATGCTCTTAAATCAACCGTAAGGACTTTAAGTGAAAATTTATTCCTAAACCATTATCACATATACTCTTGATTCTTATTTCATTTACATTGTTTCTTAGGTATCTTTTTGGTGTCACTTTATAACATAAAGAGTTACGAAAGTACTGTCTAGCATCTTGAAGAATAATATGATTGGAATCATTATAACTACACACAAACCGCAAGCTAACCTCCTAATCAACTAAGGTTTAGTTTAATTCCAATTTCAACTAAGGATATACACCTCAACTATATATGAGTTTAAGGTGAGAGGACATATTTATGTTGAACAACTTTCATAAAAGACCAATGTGTTATGTTGTTAGTATGTAAGGTAACACATTTAGTTGAGAGGAACTAAAGAGTTATTTAACAAGAGTTTAAGTCATAGTACAACTATTTCACTATCTCCATTTGTGTTTTCTAGGCGTCCCACAAGGAATTCATTCGATGATAAGAAAAAATTCTAGATATAACTTCGTAAGACCTGGGTAGTTCACTAGGATATTACGGGATTAATAAATCTACTTACTCCATAAATGGTAAGGTTACACCGCATAGTCGTTACTTGAGACAAGGACTCTTAATGTGACTTCTAAGGCATTCTTCACCACTCATCATGGTGTTGGACCCGAGAGAAGACATTCTCGCTTATCCCGCGCATGGTTACCAAACCTAGAAGGGAACCACATACTCCGAGATAAAGTTGGACCATGTTGTTCTAAAATATGGGTTCATGAAAATGTCGTTAAACATACCGACTATCGTGCTAAAATAAAACTAGGGTCTTATTTACATAAACTAGGAGGTGTCATTAATTACAAGGTTTAAGTTCATTCTACGGTTTCAGTTTCTTCTATGCTAAGAAGGATCACACATGAAGATAATTTATGCATGGATCTTATACTAGGATTGAATGTTGTGGTTAGATTCATTTATTACATTTTCAAGGTAAGAACTAGAACACCAATTATTTAATCATCTATTACACACTAGAAGCACACTACAAGATATTAAATTCAAATTCATTTAACATATATATATATATATATATATATATATATATATATATATATATATATATATATATATATATCAATTCTTTTTCCCATGTGTAACTATGAATAAGAATTACACCTATGATTAAATGCACATTTCATAAGGTATTTGTAAAACTAGCATCTCATACATATTAGCAAATTTCAAATATAAATTTTCGTAACAAGGGACTAAATTATACGTATATACATTTTACAATGACATATATAAATTAAAATAATAAATAATGAATTGCACAATGCTTTTTCTCCATCTTTCTTACATCCTAGAAAACCATGTGAGCATGAAATCAATGATAAAACGCTGGCATAAGATCCACCCTAATCTAGCATCATTATCATTTTTAGTTTCCTATTTACATAATAACATTAATATTTTTTACTTAAAAGGAGAAGGTTAGAGACACATATTTATTTCATTTCAGTTCACTTCATTTCTTAACCAAGGAGAGAGAAAGAAATAAGGAAGAGAGAGAAACACTATTTCACTAAAAGTTAAATTTCACACAAAAATCACACAATATAATTTCAAGAAGTTATTTACAGTGTCAACAAGTTTCCATGATGGTTTGACAACCTGACAAGGGTCCTACAATGTTTTTATAATTTTTTCCTGCTAGTTGCAAAAGCGTTCAATTTAGGCTCGGAGGTGAAGAAACCAGTTTGAAACGTTGTCCTCTCGATGAGAAAATACTCAATGGATAATTTTATATGTGTTCTCCTATCAACCAATAATTCACGAGGAAATGATGGAATTTAGAACCGCGAATGATTTATGATTGGAGGCTAGTTTTCTAAGGCTATTGGTTGTAAATGGCCTAGTTGCAAACAATCAAAAGTTAGCTCGAGGGCTCAGAAAACCATGTCTAAAATTTATGTTTGATGGATGAGCGCACAATGATAAACTTCCTACATGTGCCCCTATATATGGATAACACACCAGATTCAATGGGACAAATAACTCGAAAGCAGTTTTCAAACGATGACAACTGTTTTCAAGCCACCGATCATAATTAGTCCAGTTTGACCTAATCAAAATGCGACTAGAGGGATACAAAATTACATTTCCAAACTATCAAGAAGAGTTTTTTTTCCCCAAACAAAAGGTTCTAGGAAATTATCTAGTAAAAAATCTAGAGGTTTGCAGGGCAGAGAGGAATTTCGTTACTCAGGGTTCAAACGGAGAGCCAATATGAAACCCAAATTGTCAAATTTAGTAGCTTCTTACAGCTACAACAGAGTGTAACAAGGCTCCTAAAAGGGCGTAAAAAATATTACATACGATCATTCGACATCGATTTAAGGATTGAAGTGAATCCTCGCATAATAAGGTACACTTATGAAACTTAAGATCTCCTTTCTGGAGTTATGAAGGTTATTTTGCAAGTCTCCAAAAATTGTGGTTTATCTATTTTAACAAGAGAGCATTGAACCTATTTACAGGGTTCTCAACTTCAACTTGTCAAAAAAAGGGGTACTGTAGCAATCTGGTTTTGTAGGAAGTTTGTTAAATCATCTCAAAATGAGGGTTTGAGTTTATGCTTGTCTACCAAGGAATATTTTAATTACACAAGCTATGGTATGACGTATTTTGTTTTGAAAACAAGTTTATTTAAAACTATCAATTCTATGATAATGTTACATTTTAAAATTTTATTTCGCTGCAAATGAACAACTAAAGAACAAAAATTATGAAAGATAGGGAGAGATGAACCATGCCTGTGGAGTGAAGTCGACCGAAACTAAGGGATTCATTCTACATCACAATTAAGCATTTCGTGAAATCACAGTTCTTTTCACATTTTGACAAATATATTGTGAGTGGTCTCAACACTCCCACACTTTGCATACACAACTACAAGGGAATAATGAGGTGCTTGCAGGCCTCCACCAAAATCGATAAATAAGCAAGTCATTAAAATTTGCAACACATGCATGAGGGAATAGATCCTTAAAGACACCACCAAAATAATCTTGTGTCCTACACACTGGCATTCGACTGAGAAACTTAGGATTTCTATAAAACTACACCCCTAATGAATCACCAAAATCTTCTCCCATTTCTTCTCCTTTCCCTTCCCCAACCCATCTTCTTTCCTTTTAACAAACATTTTGGGCCATTATCAAAGTATGATCTACAAGTTCCTTAGATGGGCACATTACAAATGTTTGACCCATCATTCACCTGCCTACATCAACTTTACACCAAGTCTAGATTTGGCTTCCTCCATACTTTAGCCTCTAAGTTAGTAGCTTTCTCAAAGTTTCCAAGCCTTTTCAACAAAACCATTTCATGCATATCCTGCAGTCTATGTTTCCCATAAGACCACGTTTTTTTGTAAGAATTTCTATCGAAAGTTTAATACACCATGTATATGCTCCCACGTATACACCTATGTCTACTAGGTATCTACATCCACGTCTATCTGGGCATTCCCAACTACAACATCTGACGAAATTCCTATTCTAAATCCTCCATTTTGGCATAGGCTGGAGGATGCTGGAAAAGGTTGTGAAGCATGTCCTGCATTTCTTGAAAGGTTCCATGACCTTTTTAACAAACCCATTTTGCACATATTCTGCCATCATTGCAATCCATCAAGCCACATTTCAGGCATTTAGTTAAATAGTTCACATGCCAAGCGCATGATTCCACACTTGCATACATATCTACCAGAGAACTTGCAATTACAACATTTGAAAAAAACAAATCCCTTTCCATTTTCCTAAGATGGATATCCATGTCTTGGTGCAAAGAATTTATTTTGGCACAAGTGAGGAGTATCTTTGGAAAATAAAATAAATAAACACACATGGGTTTTTCAAACAAAGGAAGATAATGAAAAAAAAATCTTGTAGAGACAATACATGGGAAGAGCATGAGATGTAATTTCAATGCCTTAATTCTCTACAACATCTACTAAAATAAAATATAAAGATAAATAAGGCAAAGTGGTAATTTATTTTCTACCTCGAGGATGGAACTACAACAATGGTTAGTTCATGAAAAAGATGTTCCTAGACATAGAAGAATTGATCAATACAAGAATACAATATTCTTTAATGCAGCATACAAAACAAACCAAAACCATGGAAGGGAAAAAATCTCTTTTGAAAGACAAAATATCTTGTTTCAGACGCATTTATAGATTCATATTAGTCAAATTTTTAAATAAAAATGCGAGGAGATATTTAGGTTTTGCTTTATCATCATGTGAATGACTAATTAAACCCATTATGTTACTCATTGAAGGGCGACTATAGCTTGGAATGCATTTGCACATATCCATATACATTCTAAATTCAATTAAATAACCAATTATAGCTAGATCTACAACATTAAAGCGGGTTTTATCTTTATACAGACTTGGATCCCAAATAAAGTGCTTGCAACATTATCAAAGGAGAATGAAATTTATGAAAATTCATTTAAGAAGTGATGCCCTTCATAGATGCCCATAGGTCACATATTCACTTTTACATTTTTGTCAACCATGTCACATGAACATTTAAATTTTTTATTTCTTTGTTTCACCCAAAATGTTATCACTAAAAGTTGACATCTAACTATGAGATGTGGCACTACATTTGGAGACTAACTAACATTAGAAGTGGAATATAATGAACAATGGTTAGGATGATAGTGAAAGTTAGGTCATGCATTAATGCACTATTAAGTTTTTAATTGTAAAGGAAAATTTACAACTACGCCTTGTTAAAGAACGTACCCTTGTGATGTCGATCTAATAAATTTAAGTTTTGTGGAGATTAATTGCGACATAATAAATCTTTCTTTTTGATGTGAAAGTGGATATGAATTGATCAGCGTGAGAACAAGCAATTGAGAAAACATAGTTTCTCATCAAATAACCAAAACTTAAAATGTGTACATGTTAAGATAATTCAAATTATTAATACAGAGATATATTTTTATGGAAATAAAATAAACACACCATACCTAATGGAACCCTTTATAAGAGAAGTGTGAATGAAAGTGAAAAATTGTGTTCTCGGAATACCTCATGTGGCACGAAGGCTTTACAAGATAGGGACATTTGATTTATCTAATTTTGTCTTATGGTATGTAGAAACCTTTATGCACTAATGAATGTAATAAATCGAGTGACCTCTCATGATATTAAGGGAAAAATAATTTATGATGGATTGTTACCAATGATTGTAACTATTTCTTTACAAGGATTTTGAACGTATTAAATTTTATAACTTTTGCAACTTAACACCTTGTGTCCCTCTTAGATAAATGTGTCCCTTAGTATGTAGTAGTGGATTAGCATGTGCTTCTCGTATGGTGTAATTTTACCCCATCCATGAATGCTTTTGAAGTAAATAGATCATGGAGACTCTCTTAAGGTTATTGGTGAAGAAAACAATGATGCATATTCAGCCAATGATTTAAATAGTTCCTTAGAAGAAATTTGAAAAGCATACAGTTATTGGGTTGTCTCACTTGTAATATGTATTTCATACTTGAGTGTTTAAGAGCGATAAAATTAGTTGTTTGTGAAAGGTCACCACTCCTTGTGGCCATGAATCCCTATGTGTAAATTATATGTCATTTGAATTAAAATTCTTCTAAAAAAATTCCAATAGTGAAAGCAAAGTGAGACCAAAGTTTGATGTAAGTGAATAATGCATAAGAGTAAATAATATTTTGGGTTAGGAATAATTTCATATTTGAACTCTTTATAACTTAACGACATGATTTCCATGTTGTTATAAATAAATAATAATTTATCTTGGTGAGATCAAACTTTTGAGAAAATATAAGCTCTTATATATGTTTATATCTAAATAATACTTCATGAAGTGAAAATGTTGTATTGACTAAAACAAGTTATTAAACTATATCAACTATAACACAAAAAATAAAGGTACCATAATGGAAGAATGTTTATGAAAAGAGGCATCTTTATTCTAAACCTCCTTTAAATCCTAATATTCTTCTTTGACTTCATTTTTTTCCCCTTGTGTAACTAGGGTAAAATTTAAACATCGAAGAAAAGTATTGAAAAGTAGAACCTTAACATAAGAACGAGAGGATTAGGAATTTTGTATGCATTTGAAATATGGAGAATAATTATTTAGTTAGGGATATTTTTGTAAGGGAGAAAGAGCCAATTTATAGGATCGTATTGTAAGTTGAATTTAAATGAAATTTAGAATATGCGCAGTGGAAAAAGAGAATTTAACATTGCATGATAAATGCTCTTCAAATTTTAATAGTAACTAAGATGTAATGATATGTTGTGGATTTTCCAATCCTTGGGTCCCTTTTATGGTTGGGTCATTGCTAGTATTTATTCATCATGGAAAGTGTGGTTACAGCGTGTATATGGTGTTATCATGTGATATTTATGGGTCGATGTTTTGTGTGAGTGTCTTATGTGATTTTTTATTTTCTCTATTGGATCGCATGTGGTGTTGTGTAGTGAGAAATTATAGACAAAAAAATTATTCGGGTAATTTTAATGTGATATTTTGGTGTTGAAAATGTGGGCGTAATAAAAATTGATGTGTGGTTATCATCAACAGAGATTTAAGATGAATTCCTTACCAGATGCATAGAAAATGGTCATAGGTTGGTACATCCTGCAAATTAAACAACAGGCAGTTTCGATCACCTAAAGTATGAAAATCGAACAGTTTCTCCCCTTTCCTAATTTTTTAAAAAAAGGGCTTGGAAAATTAGACCCTGATACTTCATTAAAATATATGCCACCCTGAGTTGGCAAATTTTTTTTAATACTCTAAATAATAATGGCAAGATAAAACCCATAAATTTGCTATGGAATATAACAAGACAGAGAACCTTTTCTTCTTTTTTTATAAATGTTGTCAAGTTACATACCCCTTTCAATTGCGGAGTTCTATGCCTATCTGCCCAGAGCGTATGTATTACTAATACACCTAATTACAAGTGGGGGAGAGCTCTAGAAAAAGAGAATCATAGAAAATATTTCGGACAAATAAAGCTATCCGGTATGAAGAGGAGAAACAGTCCACATTCATATAAATTATAATAATTTCTTAATGGACATCAAGTTATTACGCCGTAAGGCGTTCTTGTAGTGAAGTTGAACCCTTTTATTCTGACAAATGTCAGAAATCGAATGGATAACATTAATCCTTAAGAGCGTCGTTGAAATCCAACGGAGGAAGTAGATAGTTTATGGTTAGGTGACACGTCCACCACATGCGGTCGTGGTGTCTTTCCCTGCTCAGGGCCGTGTCAGTCCTCTCATGCATTTCGGCGAAGTGTACTAACGGGTTGAGAGTTCAAAGCTCCAAAACTTCATCAATCTGGAAAAACAGCGCATGGAATTCATGAGGGAAATGGAGATTCAGAGAATGCAGCTCTTCATGCAGACGCAGGTAAATTAATGATTTTACAGTAGTTAGTTGCAATAAATAACCATTGTGAGATTGAAGACACGGTGTGGGGATGAGAATGATGGTTGCAGCAGCAGTTTTTGTTATAACAAATTAACTAACAAGATTTTCCCTGTTACTCTTTGTTGCAGAAATTATAAGACATAAACACAAATCTGAAGTATATTTCAAGGCCTTGAGGAAGCTATTAAATTAGGTAAGTGTCTAGAGATTTAATATATGACTATTCGTATTATTATCGGCAGAAGGCAATCGCAGTAATAAAAGATATGTCTATTCTACTTATATCAGTTATCAGATTACCTTGTTTATCTTATTGTGTGTTTCTATGCATATGGAATCCCATTAAGGGTGCAGGGAGAGAACGGAATAGGAGTAGTCAATTTACTCGGCTGGCCGATTGTAGATCACAATGCCTCACATAAGGTATGAGAAAATAAAAGACTACCACAGTCTAGATAAAAGGAGAGGTTAATGGTGCTTTGAGTTAAACCCAATTCATAGGAGGTAGTGGTCTAGCCATTGAAAATCTGTAGGCCGATACACTTCTGTTTTAGTTTGTATTTTGGTTGGGCTAGCTACGGCGAATTTTATATTTTTATTACAAACGCAAAACTAACCAGCAAAAATTATCACTACCTGTCAAATCACAATTCGATGACGGCTTAATTCTTTCCCGTGGCTGCAAATTCCAATAATTTTTATAGATATTTCTCTGATTTGTTCACATATATGTAAATAAGTATTATATTTTTATATAAATCATTTTTAAAAAAATCAGTTATTTAAATTTTCAACCTGTCATCGTCTACGGTTTCCTAATTTTTTCACCTATAATATAGGGTTAAAATCACAAAAAACGGCCTACAGGCTGTCAATTTCCAAGCTTTCACCTTTTCATGTATCTGGGTGTATTACGGATATATTTAGTTTTTTTGTTCACGTGAAATAATTAATAAATTAATACTTTCTGAATTATCTAGGTGGGTACACGGTTGAGTGAGGCGCTATCTAATTAATTTAATTACGATGTCACCCGTTAATAACAGACAAACTGTGGATCCCCACAATAATTAACACTTTCTGGAATATTTAGGTGGGTGCATAGTTGAGCGAGGCGTTATCTAATAATAATTTAATTCCAATGTCCCACTAAAATAATAGACAATCTGTCGATTACCACAAAATATAGTTTATTTCTAGAAATGCCTGCCCGGGGAATCACAGATTTTGCCTTTTCCTTCAGGCACTAACTAGTGACGGTCCCTATTGCTTCAATTACTATGGCTGCACTTGATTTCCGGAGCTTTGAACTAACTGAAAGAAGAAAATGATTTGGGACCGCTGATTTTGGACGAGTGGAGGAGAGAGGACTATCCTGACAACAAAAGATATGAAGTAATTATAAATTAAGCTAGTGCCTGGGTCCGAGAATAGTAACATATGAAAAAACTTGGAGACAGCTAATCCTGCAAAAATTATTGATTGTGCAACATTTCCAGTGGTGGCCCCCTCATTTTGTTCCATTCTAAATATAATCATGCAAACCAACTACTTAGTCGCATCAATAACAGCAACATATTAGTTTCTAGGTTGCAACCACGACTAAGAAAGGGATTGGATAAGCTGTGTGGTGAAGAAAGGCTTCTCAATTCTCGAATTATCTGAGAAATTTGAATACAATATGAGCGTCTTCAAGGTTGTACATGTATAGGACAGCAATTCAGCTTACTGTTATGATGACCCAAAGCAAAAGGGAAAAGAAAAAAGAAAGAAAGAAAACTGACCCAACTTCAGGCGTTCATTATTTTCGGAAGGAAACAGTATTGACCCACAGCCTGGTTCATGGGTTCATGAAGAAAAAAGAAAGAAAAATTCAAACCATGGAATATATATATGTAATATAAACATTGCGTAAGTATTTCAGACATGGAGACTGAAACTACAATTAAAAATTATAGGGATCAGTTGTAGGTAGGAACCTTGCGTGGTTCCATGGTACGGACTCTTCCGGCCTCGGCGTCGATATTCTCGTCCAATTTCTGATCCAGTTCCCATATGCCTCCTCTTTCTTCCGCCATAGCCCAAACAAATGAAGGAAGTAAAATAAATTCTTGCGGCTTTCTTCAAGTCTCCGCCTCCTCGCGCCGCCTCAAATTCTTATTATGTGCTTCAAAACAGCCTGCTTCGTTAACAAAGGTTTGAAGCTTTTCATTTCCCTTCAGCTGTGTCGAGCCTCCTTCGCCGTTTGCTGCCCAATTGCACTGTGCCCTTCTTTCGAAAATCTCTACAATAAAGGAAACTCCAACGTGGCGCAACAGATTTCATCACGTGTCAGATACGAATGGTATACGAATATGAATATGAATATCCATGGACCGTCTGTGCGACTACGATTGCGCATTAAAACTACCAGGAAGCTCTATAGACCATGTGGATGTCCCAAGATCGTCGATCGCCTTCATCTAACGGCCGTGAAGTTTCTGTCATGATGTGCTGTGACGTCCCTAAACTAATACCACAGTTGACGGTATTGCGAAAAACATAAAAAATTGGCGTCATCATAAGAAGTCCTTCTTAAGCACGAATCTACGTTCTCCTCACCGGTAAAATTAGAACTATAAAAAGGAGAATTCGAGATATTTATAATAAATTGTAGCAGTAAATACTAAAATGACAACCAGTAAATTCATTGTTTCTAGCTAATGTAATACATATTTTGTATTAAAAGATATCCCGTATATTATCAATTGTTCCATTAAACTTGTCATATAATTTCTGCTTATTTTGTTTTTACCTAGTGCCTAAACCATATGTAATTGTAATAGTAAATTTTTAATGGTTTATAAAATATTGGTATTAAATTATTTAAATATGATAATTATTAAAAAAATAATATACCTACCTAATTTGTGGGGTATGGCCGTGTAAAACCTTTTAAGTTATATATATATAATGTTGTAATAGATTATTTAGAAATGTTATATTATATGTTACAATTAAAAAAGTTTAATTTTTTAATATAAATCAATAGATATTGTAATAAATTATTAAAATTATTTATGTTATATGTTACATTATTTAAAATTTTTAATATAAATCAATAGATATTGTAATAAATTATTTATGTTATATGTCATATTATAATTATTAATATAGGTAAATAAAAAATAATTTAAATCAATATTAAAAATATTATATAATTATTTATTTAATTGAAATAAATATTTCACAATTAAAGTTTTAGAAAATTCCTAACTTTTGAAGGCCAAAATATCTAATTTTTGATATAATATGTTATTTCAAACTTTTTATTCATTAGAGCGAGAAGTTATCTAACTTGAGTTAGAAACTATCAAATTCATTGAACTTCTATATCGACGTGATCTCTACCATGTAAAAAATATCTAAGAGTTTATTACGCCGTAAGGCGTTCTTGTAGTGAAGTTGAACCCTTTTATTCTGACAAATGTTAGAAATCGAATGGATAACATTAATCCTTAGAGCGTCGTTGAAATCCAACGGAGGAAGTAGATAGTTTGTGGTTAGGTGACACGTCCACCATATGCGATCGTGGTGTCTCTCCCTGCTCAGGGCCGTGTCAGTCCTCTCATGCATTTCGGTGAAGTGTATGAATGGGTTGAGAGTTCAAAGTTCCAAAACTTCATCAATCTAGAAAAACAACGCATGGAATTCATGAGGGAAATGGAGATTCAGAGAATGCAGCTCTTCATGCAGCCGCAGTGAGTGGTGAGGCGAAAATGAAACACGTGAAGCACGGAAACAATACCGGTAAGTAATCCAATCGATTCACATTTGAATTCCAGCAGAAATCTCAATGAGTGTTAGCCCTAATTAATGTCCATTTTCTCAATTAATCCTACAAATTCCAATTTTAACCATTAATCGACAAATCGGAATATATCAGAGTTTTATTAACATGTTTTAGTCACATCTTGGAGACGCTAGAGACTATGGAGAAGTCACTTGTAAGACTTGACAACAACGAAATTTGGAAACTTTTTAACAAAATTGTTATTTAGATTGTATTTTGCAATGCCCAAACTTCTCTTTCATATTTCATTGTTGCTTATATCCTGTATCGACAATGTAGTAGTAGCTTTTGGCATGCCCAATATTCATAGTGAAGTGCTTATATATACAATTGCTTAAACATATCCTATTTATGTTTTGTTTTTCTTCGCATGTAAATGTAAAGCAAATTACGGAAAAAATCTAATAAAACTCCTAGGATCCCTTACGGCGTCCACATCACATGGTTTGTCATGCGATTGCTAGTTAGTAGTTCCCTTGGTAGTATACTATAAATTATTTAAACGTAGGAGAAGCGGTTGAACAGGTGGATACATATCCACTTCCTACATGGAAGGAAGCGAAAGATAACCAAGCGGATCGCTGACATATATAATAAAATATTGCAAACAATTCCTACATTTAAGAATCCAAATGGGAATTTACCTTTAACTTTTATATATCTCGTAAGAACAATTTCCTTTTATTTGAGGCATTGAGACCACCATACACATTTTCTAATTTTACTAGAAACCTCAAACTGTATTATCATTTTTAATCCTTTTTACCAAATATTTTAAATTTCCAATACATCCTTCTTGAAGATTATTCTATGGAATTTACCCATATTTTGCATGCTTTCAAATTGATAATTCTATTTTTCATTTATAAAGAAAAAACTAATCGTTTATAGTCGTAATATTGTTTGTTACAGTACTAAGTCACCTTATAACAAATATATGGTGTTTCTAATTTATTTTTACACATCCATGTGTAATCAAGGAAGCTTGTCTCTAGTGTTGTCCCATCTACATACACTTCATCATCATTTGGGAAATTATCTTTAAACAACTATGTAGGTTCTTCAATCATCTTCTGCTTGTTATTCCTTGTTGAAAGGAAAGGGGATAATTGCAATAGGTATTTTCATTGTTCTGGAATCCACTTACAGTAGGGCTATATGCATTTGTTTTACTTTACTCCACATACTTACCACATAGGGTTGGGCTAAATGTCAATGTGATACAACAACATGGCTCTCAATTTTTATGTAAACAAGGGCACTGAATTGGCACATGCCATTTCTCTGGATTTGGTCAAAGCATGAGGACATGAAGACCCTGGTAAAGCTATTTACAACCCAACTATTACTAGCGAACCCATTTATAATTGACTTGAATTTCTATATGATTTGGTAAATCCTAACAAAAATGACTCTCCTTCACCAAAGTTTATCATCCACACTAAATACACCTTTTTTACACTAGGTGGCAAAATGCCCCTTTGTAAAAAGGTGCATTTAGCGTGGAGGATAGACATAACCCTCTCCTTCGCTTTGTATTTATGATTATCTCTTAAATAGTCATGTGTTTGAGGTTTATATTAATTTTTTCGTCATTTTCTCCTACAAATATGGGATAGTGTGAATTTTTGCATCATATTCCAATATTACGATTTTTATGAATAATTGTATAACATTATAATTTTATTTCTTGTAATATAATTATTATTTCACTAAATAAGTTGTCTTATATTTTAATGCCCACTCCTCTTCGACGCTATGAATTTTTATTATTGAAGAGTAAAGACATGGACATTCTTAGTATATTTTAATTAGCATGATTATAGATAATAGACATATTTTGATTATTAATATGTGGTGACTCAAATTGTGGATTGTATATACTCCTAGAATGCGGGGATAGATATTTAAGCATTTCGGTGGTTTAATTAAGTGACATGATGATGATGTGTTCTTAGCTTATATATATACTGACATTCTAAATTCTCATTGTATTGACTATGTTTTGTATTTGAACTAATCTTGTGATCTCACCGATATTGATGAAATGGTAGAATCGAAATGTTTAGGAAATTGTAAACGAATGATAGCATTACTTAGCTTTGAAGATGATTTAGTGTTATGGTGATGTTTATTGATTATTGTGAATGTATTTTATTGTTGATATATTTAATGCGGCCATGAAGTTGAAGGAGGTATGTTTGATTTTACAGGTGATTGTATCACATCAAATAAAAGGGGGTAGGAGACCAACCATAGTGGAATATCCGATCGTTGCAACAACAGTCACCATGACAACTTTCTGTTATGTTATTTTTGTATGTGGTTAGGATGTTAGGAGGTTCTCATCGGGGATGACCTCAGATTATGACCCTGGGATTTTTGTTGTTCTTTTTACTTTGATTTTGATTGATTTGTGAGTATGTATTTTATTATTGCATTATATTTCACTTTTGTATTGTTGATTAAATGTACCCTAGTTTAGTAATTAAATATATTAATTAAGTTAATTTTTTGGGATGTGACAAAGGGTACATATATTAGGCGTTTGGGGTCCTTTTGATCTTGTGATTTGAGTAGATTTTATTTGATTTTTGATTGTGTGTACTCAACCCATCCCTCAGATCCCGAAATTTGACTTTGGAGCCATTTTTGGAGGCTTTTAGGACAAGTTAAGCTTGTCTTACACTTCTTAAATTCACCTACCACCTATACCTATGGGATATGGGGTACAAATTCAACCCCATTATGTAATTTCAAAGGTAATAATGTGAAATTTATCAGACTTTCTTACATGAGTTTTTAATTGTGTTCTTTAGAGGAATGGGGAGACAGATAGTGTGTGTAAGAAGGGTTAGTGTGTGTGAGACTAAGTATTTAAAATGAAGAAGTACAATCCTTAATTTTTAAAGGGTTTTTTAAATATTTCTCGGCTACCACATAAAGAGGTAAAGAGTACTGAAGGCATGGGTATTGTAGTGGAAGCCATCATTTTTACATGTAGTTTGTAATGAAATTACTTGATTAATTATGATTATCACCCACAATAGAACACCAAATAACACAATATTGCAAATCAATTCTCTTAATATGAAAGTATAATAGCTTGGCCACTTGAGGGGCAACCTCCAAAACATACAATAAGACTCAAATACTCCACATAATGATCATCCACTACTATAACCCCTATTTATACTATTCTATGATATGGCAATCAATGCAAGGCCGGCCAACTAATGACAATAGATCATATATGAAAGAGATACATCATGATAAGAAGTTATGATAGATGCGATTTGGCTATATCCATCCCATGTAAGATATATAATTAAGGGCATAACATGTCCCTCCCTTTAAAGAAACATTGTCCCCAATGTTGGGAAGCCCTAGATGATGTTACATGAATGGTTAATCTTCCCATGATGCATCCTCAATATTCATATTCTTCCACTTGATTAGGTACTCGGTAATGACTCTAGTCCTCGTATTTTGGTGCATGTCTGAAGAATGCCTTCGTGTTCCAATATGATCCTTCCTTTCTTGTCCAGTTCTGGAAGCAGTGACTGGGTGGAAATGTGCTTCGTAATAACTTTCTTTAAGCAAGACACATGGAAGACTGGATGTATTCTACTTCCTGTAGGGAGCTCTAGTTTATATGCCACACTACCAATTTTCTACAAAACTCGGTAAGGACCATAGTATTTAGGAGAAAGCTTATTATCCTTCGTTGTTGTTTTAAGGATAACTACTTATATGGTTGTAACCTTACAAAAACAAAGTATCCCTCTTCAAAGTGTCGCTTGTTCCTATGTTGATCAACCTATTTCTTCATACGGTTTTGTGCTCATGCCAAATTTTCTCTAAGACTAGAGAGTTCCTCATGTTGATTTTGAATGTGATCTTCGAATGCTCTCAACTTTGGTTTGACCTTCAAACTAGATATGAGTGATGGAAGATAGTAGCCATAAAGTGCCAGAAATGGAGAAATTTTGGAGGAGGTATCAAATGATGTATTTTACCACCATTATGTTAGTGGCAACCATGGAACCCAACGTTCTTGTTTATCTGAAGTAAAAAATCAAATATATCCCTCTAAACATTTATTTACCACCTTAGTTTGCCCAATTGATTGGGGATGATAAGAGGAACTATGGGTTGGATGGGTACCTAGACAAGTGAACAAATCAGTCCAAAAGTTACTTTTAAATATTGGATCACGATCACTTACTATAATTTTTGGCGTTCCATGGAGCTTTTTAACTGTATCCAGAAAAGAGATGGCAACTTTACTAGCTATGAAAGGATGAGCCATGGCACAAAATTGAGCATATTTGGTAAGTCTGTCTACCACAACCATGATGACACTTTTCCCTTCTGATTTAGGTAATCCTGTGATGAAATCCATTGATACCTCTTCCCATCTCTCACTAGGAATACATAGAGGTTGGAGAAGACCAGGTGTCTTAATGGTCTCGCCCTTTTTTTTGACAAATCAAACATTCTGCCACAAATTTTTTAACATATCCTTTCAACCCCTCCCAAAATAAATCCTTCTTAACTCTATGATATGTTTTCAGGACCCCAACATGGCCTTTGATTGGAGAATAATGTAGCTCGAAAGAACATGGTGTTTAAGTGTAGAGTTTTTACATAGATATAACCGATCTTTGTACCACAATGTACCCCCTTCCATATAAATTGAGATGATATGCAAGAATATCCCTGGAGATTTTGAATGAGAGTATGTGTGGTTACTGATGTTCTTCCATTCTTCCCGTGCTTGATCTACCCAATCTACTTCTAGTATAGAGATGGCACATAACAATGCTTCTACGGACTCATCCCTCCTAGATAGAGCATCAACGACCAGATTTTCCTTTCCTTTCCTATAAACAATCTCAAAGTCATATCCCAACATCTTAGTGACCCATTTTTGTTCTTCTGAAGATAGACGTTGCTCCAAGAATTATTTCAAACTATCATGATCATTTTTTACCTTAAAGTGTCTACCAATCAAGTATGGTCTCCATTGTTTGACGACATGTAGTATTGCCATCATTTCCTTATCATATGTTGGATTTAACAAATTATTTAGTTTTAGTTGTTGTCTCTCAAAATAAATGGGGTGTCCTTCTTGCATTAATCTTGCTCGATTCCATTTCCTAAAGCATCTCACTCAACTATGAAGATTTTGGAGAAATTCAGGGTTGTCAATACTGGAGTGGTGCACATAGCCGCCTTCAATTTTTCAAATGCCGTAGATGCTTCCTCATTCCACTGAAAGGAGTCCTTCTTCAATGAATGTGAGTGGTGTTGTTATACTGCCATAGTTTTTTACAAATCTGCAATAATACCCTGAGATACCTAAGAAACTTTGTAATTGTTTGAGGGTTCTCGGGGTTTCCCATTCCACCATGGCTTGGATCTTGTGGGGATCCACCTTAACACCTTCATGGAAAACAATATGGCCCAAGTAATCCACTTCCTATACCCCAAAAGAACACTTTGAAGGCTTGGTGTAAAGTTGATGTTTCTCTAAGACTTCTAAGACAATATTGATATGATGTAAGTGTTTCTCCCATGATTTTCCGTAGATGAGTATATCATCAAAAAATACTAAGACAAAATTTGTTAGGAATGGTCTAAATACTGAATTCATCAAGCTTTGAAATGTGGAGGGAGCATTAGTAAGAACAAATGGCATCACTAGGAATTCATAATGGCCTTGATGAGTTTTGAAAGTTGTCTTATGGATATCTTCTTGCTTAACTCTAATTTGGTGATACCTAGAACACAGATCTAATTTTGTAAAATAAATGGCACCATGAAACTCATCTAATAAATCGTCAATGATGGGAATAGGAAACTTATCTTTGGTAGCGAACTTGTTAAGCTCTCTATAATCTGGACACATACACCATCTTCCATCCTTGCGACGTACCATCACGACTGGAGTAGAATAGGCACTCGACTATGAAGAATAATACCCATTTCCGAAATTTCCTCAACCATCTTCTCAATCTCACTCTTCTACACATATGGATATCTATAAGGTCTAATGTTGGGGGGTTGGATTCCTGGAATCAACTGAATGGTATGATCATGATCTCTTTCAGGAGGCAATCCTCTTGGTTCCTTGAAGACAACTGCATGTTGATTAATAACCTTTTGAATATCAGGATGTAATACCTTCATTTGCGGTTGGACTTCCATAGATAATAATCGTGCTATAAAACCTTCAAACCCCTTTTTAAAAATCTTCTACATTTGGTGATATCTCACCACTTGAGGATCTTTAGCTTGTAGACCTTGAAGTTCAAAATTTTTATCCTTAGAATGAAACCGTATGAACAATTCCTAGAAATTTATCTCTATGGTGCCCAAAGTAGTGAGCCACTGAACACCTAAGACAATATGAGCTCCGCCCATGGGAACAAAAAACATCGTAGATTCTAATGTGTAATCACCCATCATGATTTTGACTTTATGGCATTTACCTAAACATTTGATGGTGCCACCATCTACTGATCATTACATGAAATTCAAGTGTTGGGTAGATGAAATAATTTATTCTTCTTTACCAGACTTATGATTAATGAAATTATATGTGCTCCCTGAATCAATCAATATTGTTACCTTCAGCTTCTTAAGATAACTCACTACTTGAAGATTTTGTGGAGTACTAATACCTTATAGAGCATGACATGAAATAGTGGGCTGACGATCTCCGGATTCTTCCTCTAATTTTTCCACTTCCTCTGTTGATGTTGCCTCATGTTCTTCCTCATCACTAGATCCTTCAATGCAGAAATTTTTTCTCGAACATTTATGATTTGGTCCATATTTACTATCACAATTAAAGCATAACCCTTTGGCTCTTTTTTTCTTCAATATGTTGAGATGTCAACCGAATTGGCTAAGGGTAAGAAGAAGACCAGGTGTTACTGATCTTTTATGCTAGAAAAGAAATTCCTTCTACTTTGAAAATAAATTTTTCCTCTCGCTTGACATGCCATGATAATAGAATCAACAAAATTGAGTGGGTTGAACATGCGTGCCTCATGCGCAATGTGGTCCTTAAGACCCCCAAAAAAATAGGTCATTCAAATAATATTATGTAATATCCTCCACAAGAAAGGAAAAAGTTTGGAATTGATGGACATACTCCTTAATTGAACCAGTTTCACGTAACTTTGCTAATTAGGTGAAGTAATTCTCAGAAACACTAGAACTATAGTGTAATTAAAGCTCTTTAGTGAAAACTATCCAGGTGACATTTAGGCCATACTTCTACCTTTGAGCACATAACCAATGATACCAAACAAATTGAATAGGTTATAGGTATAAGGATGCCACAGTTACCTTTGTCCTCCTGGGATTTGATGGAGATCAAAGAAATTTTCCATTTGGGTAATCCAATTGAGTGGATCCTTTCCATCAAATTTATGCATTTCAACTTTTGGAATCATGCTTCTCCATTGGTGAGTAGATCCACTTGAATGATTAAAGAATCCTCCCGATTTGAGTTATTTGGATTTGTGTGACCAATCCTAGTGGAACCCATATGACTAGAATTGGAATTTGTATTTAAAAAAATGCAACAAATCCTACTACATTACATGAAAATACTTCTGAATCTCACTCCTAAGGCTACCTTTCAATTGATGAAGCTCAACAGTAAGGTCATCCTTAATCACCATATTGTTTACCCTTTCCTCAAGTTGGATGACCACCTCGGATACTCCTAAACCAGAGACTCTAAAGTAATATCTTCCTTATTTGGGGTCATTCTGGAGTTTCTTTTCTGTTTCCTTGGCCTCGGGTAGATCTACTAGACATGACGAAGGGTTTGGGATTAGGGGTAGAATTAATAGGGTATAATTTTAGGGTTTAGGGTTTTGTATTTTTTTTGGCCGAATATAGGATTTCATAAAAAACAAACCCTAGCTAGTTTTTGGAGAGGTTTCTGAAAATATAAGAAATTTGAAAATTTTCCAAAAATTACACCCTAGGGAGCCAAATTATGGATAAATATAGAACCGTAATAACTTCTTCAAATCAAGTAAAAAAATTCTTGAAATTTGGAGAGAAGCTTACTTGACGGATTTTACCACACCAAAAAAATAATTGCAGAAAAAATCATTACCAATTTTGAGATATAGCCGAACCTTCAGAATTAGGGTTTGACGTCGTGTTGGTCGAGATCAATCTCTCGATACCACTTGTAATGAAATTACTTGATTATTTATGATTATCACCAACAATAGAACACTAAATAACACAATATTTCAGATCAATTCTCTCAATATGAAAGTATAATATCTTGGCCACTTGGGGAAACCTCCAAAACATATAATAAGACTCAAATACTCCAAATACTGATCATCCACTACCTATAACCCCTATTTATAATATTCCTATGATATGGCCATCAGTATGGCTGACCAACTAATGAAAATATATCATATATGAAAGAGATACATCATGATAAGAAGTTATGATAGCCACAAGTCAGCTATATCCATCTCATGTAAGATATATAATTAAGGGTGTAACATAGTTTTCATGTAGTTTTTGGTGATTGAAGCGGGATTTCAAATTCCTTATCTCCTCTTTCCTCTCATTCTTCTTATAAATTATAAAGAGGGGCTCATTTTTAATGGTTGGATAATTTTTCTTTGCACCCTCCCTTAATCTCTTGTCTATAAGTGAATTTTTGGAGTTCAAACCTCCCATTCACGCTATAATGATTTTTTTTTCCTCTTGGCCAGCCTTTGTAATGTATTGTATCAAATATTTTGAGCAATAGTCTAATTTTATAGATGGTTTAAATTGTCTCTTATGTTCATTATATTCCCTAATCTCTCATTGCAATCTTAGTTATCTGTGCATGGTGGTTGTATTACATATTTAATGGTTAGTTGATTCTCAAAGGCGGTGGATTTATCACGTGGTGTATTTTCATCTTTCTTAATCTAATTTTGGTTTCTACCTCCATTCAAAGAAAGTATTCAACACTCTGTTGGTGCATTACCTTTGTAATTTAGGTTTAAATTTCTTCCAGTCTTTTTAACCTTGTTTCATTGGAAAGTTAGAATGGATTTTAGATTAGATCTTATACAATTTGGATGTGTGTATCATAATAGAGGAATAGGAAATGGCCTTAATCCAGCTAGCTTTCCCGATTGCAAGGTCCCAAACTTTGGGGAAAACTCCATGTTATGCAATCACACGGATATTCTCAATCCTTTGAATTGCAATCAATTAAGGGTGTTGTGATTACACATCAACATGTTTATGTCATGGTCTTTCTTCCAATAATAAAACTCTTGGCCTTAAAGGATAATTTTAGAGAAAATCATTCGATTTCCATCTTGATATGTTGATGTCATCTTGGTGAGGAAGTGTGGTGTCTATGGGGAAAAAAATCTTTATCATCTTGATTTCTTAGATGATGATATCTTGGTGAGGTATAATTTTATTTTGGAAACTCTCTCTTACATAATGAACCTATTTGGAGTGCAAGTCGTTAATGTTGTTTTCTCCTTCAAATTGATCTAAAACTCCTTGAACTTATAATTGCAAATATGTAACTTCTTAATTTACCTCTTGATCATATATTTTCTCAATAGTTCTAAAGAATCACTTGGATTGCATCGGTAATGCATGTAAATTTAAGAAACTCTAGTAAACCTTGTGTATTCCATTTTGGATAATGACCTCTTGTTTGTATGAACTTAATAATGTCATAACTTGGCTCTTCCTAATAATTAAAATTCAATTGGTAATGTGATAAACCTGATCACATTATAGGTCTAATTAGAAGGCTTGGGTGTTCGAAACTTAATAATTAATATGGACATTGATGAAAATGGTTCCTTACTATAACTTTGTATTTTAATTGAAGAAATAAAAACTATGAGAAAATAGAAATAATTCCCTTATACTTTCCCAAGAAGTAGAATGGATAAAGTTTTGCCTTCTATATAGAATGGCGAGAAATCATGTCAACATTGATGATGATCCTTAGTGATACAAGATATGGGATATAATAGTATAAGGAATGCATTAATTAGAAAAAATATAAGAAATATGCTTGGAAAACGTAATTATAAGTTGTGTTTCATCATTTAGAATATGGAAGTGTTAAACTTATGGGATTCGAACATAAGAAAAATGAGTAAATAAACAACCTTGTTGTATAAATTGCTATTTCATGAACGAAAAGTATAGAGGACACAATCTGAATGTTTTAACTAATCAAAAGGATCTCTTAAACAATTAATTTGAGTGTCTAATCTCAAGTGCACCTTAAGATGTTAGGGTCTTACAAGTAATATTGAAATATTATAAAAATTTATCAAATATATATATACGCTTAATTTAGCATATATTATGTTCTTATTAGAAAATTATCATGATATTTTATGGTAATTAGTATGCAATATAATGCCAAGACCATAAATAATGAAAGAATAAGTCGTTGCAATGCTAGATAGGTATAAAAAAATTAGTGTGAATCTCATAATGAACTCCTAGTTAATAATATGAAAATAAAATTACTATGCCTCCCTTGTTATATAAGACAACCAACACATTCATAATAATTATAAAGCAAGTTACATACTGGATTATTTTTGGACATCTCATTGTTTGTATGAAATTTTTAGAAATATACATAAGTATTTTATCACCTTGTAGAAAGGATTACTAAGTATATCCATATGGGTGGACCCTACGTCCATCTTGCAAGAGATGGCAGCTAATAGAACTTCCTAATTTATCCTTCTACCCTAGATAATGGAGTACGATATTGAAAGTGATGTGTTCTCGTTGTATTCTCCTCATTGAACATTAATAGGTGTATTTTCCCCTTATTGGAACCTTTTAGGCCATTGTACCCGTTTACATCTAAGCTCGATCAATGTATGTTTGTGGTCATTAGGAGTGAGTATATGCCTTTAGTTTTTGGAGGAACCCTTCTTGTGTTGGAATAGTTCATTGGCGACTTAGGATTATTGACAAGCTTAGGCAACATATGTTAAGGATGTGGATAAATTTAGGAATCCTCCTTCCTTTTAGGAAAACATGATGTTTTCCCCATTATCCTTTGGGGAAGATAATGGTGCAACTTGATTCCATATGTTTATATAAGAAGGTTTTGTGTGTTTTTTTCATAAATTATTAGTTAGACCTCTCATGTTGCCTATTTTATCCTATCTCACATAAGTGTCCCTATGTGTTATAATATTAAGCTTGTGTTTGTTTTGAGATTCTTTAAGCTAGAGTAGGTTAAAATTAATAAATGTTTTTTTATAACTAGGATGGTACCCCCCTTGTGTCAATATGATAATATGGGAAAGGATTACCTATCACAAAAAATGGAATTGTTTTCTAATTGTTTGGGTTATCTAATATGGGTTAGTTGTTGCATGTTACAATGATTGGGTAAAATTCAATACTAAAGAACCCTTAAGGCCAAGATTATGCTTAGTGTTACCATGAAAATTTTAGTGAGTTCTTCCGAATTATATGAAGTACTTCCAATAAATAATTTGCATCCTTGTAAACACTTTTGTTAAATCCAAGTGTTTTTCTTTATGTTAAAACTCGTCTTATGAGGTCCTGAATTGTTAGACCTATGAGTAGGTGTGGTTTCTCATGGAAAATTGTAGGTCATGATTATTATTTGTTAATCTTAACTAAGATAATGAAACTTGATGTGAAATTCAAATTTAATGGAAGTTTTATCTTCATTTTATCATGTTTTGTATCTATAGGTGGTGTAACGCCCACAAATTTGATGTTCTAAACCCACATTAATCCTTAATCAATTATTTGGATAGTTACTGTAATTTTTTTATTGTTTTAAATAGGTTGCAAGGGTGTCAAACCCTAATATACATTTAATTAATTCCTACCAACATTTACTACATTGCAAAGGATGGACCAAGTCCAGTTAAATAATTAAATATTCTTAATTCATTTATAAGATCAAACTAATTAAAATCGACCAGGGAAAGTGCCATAAATAAATTTAATTGGTTAAATGATTTTCCCTCTCTTAGATTAGTGTTCAAACCCATATTTATTTAACCCTTGTCCTTATTTACCTTAATTCTCTTAAACTATTTTCCTTAAATTCCATTTAAATAATTTCTAAACATACTAGGAACTAAATAAAAAAGCTTAACATATAAGGGAATTAAATGGGCCAATTCACCGATTTACACATACCTTTAAAAAAAATTAAAACATCAATAATATTCACTCTTACCTAAAAATTATAGGGTTGATTCTCAACCCTTGGATCAAATCAATTATGGCCACTAGATATTAGGGTTCAATACTAACTCTAACTATCCTTATGAAATCTTATTACACCTTTTTCTTTGCCCTAGCCTCCTCCTTTGGTCACTTTTTTTTTTAGTTTGTAAGTTGGAGAAATGGAAGCCATGGGAGCAAGAAAGGAAGAATCACAGAGGAATTAAAAAAATCAATCTTAGTTTAGTTTAGGTTGTTATTACTATATTGTTTTTCATTTGAAGATTGAAGGGGGTATCCACTCCAAATCTAGAGTTTTGACTTAGTTAATTCATTTTTATTTTCTATTTGGGAAAAAACCCTACTTCACTTCAAATCCATAAGATTGAATGATTTTAAATACCCATTTGAATATTTACAAGTTTATAAAAATGAATTTATGCCCTTATGGCTTCATTGGTGATTTCCTTTACAAATTTGCAGGCTTAAATTTTTAATGAAACTAAGTTTAAATTTTTACAAACATGGATTTGTATTTTTCCACCATTAGTGATGAAACGGCTACCCAAAGCGGGGAGACATTTCTGGTACTATCACCTTTTCCCGAGAGGTAGTTTAGAGACTACCGCTCTGCATACAATGCGATTGTCTGTTCTTCGAAAATAAAAGCTGTAATTTCCCAATTTTTTCCAAAAAACAAAATTTACTAGAATGTTTTATAGTTTATCCTTAGTTTATTTTAAGTTCCTAAAGTCTCTAGTTGAAGGGTTTAACCATTTATTAATTCCATACCTAACATTACTAAATTTAAAGATTTTTTATTTCCATAGTAACAAGAAACACAACTACAAGAGATTTTTAATTTTCTTTCAACAACTTTTCTTTCATGTTTAAGAGTAAGAAAGAATCTTAACCTACTCCTAATATCATTGTTTTCCTTTCCACAAAAATGCAATATTTCAAGATAATAACTTACTTAAAATTGATTCCATCCTTCCATTTCTACTACAACAATTAGTTCAAGTAACTACAAACAACTTTATTCCACATTCAGATTTGTTGAGAACACATTATTAATGTTTTACACTTCTATGTTCTTCCTTCATTTTTACAAAAATACAAACACTTACAATAACAACGAAATTTCCTTTTTATTTTGAGATGGAATTATTCTCTTACAATGCAAATAGTTTCCTTTTCAACAATGTATTACAACTTAACGAACAAAAATACAATACAACCTTTCTTTCAAATACAATACTACAAGTTTTTAACCTTAAGTGGAAATAACAAGAAATGTTTTCAAAGAAGGATTTGTTTTGGATTGAAAAATTTCCAAGTGTCATTTATTCATCAAGATCTCCACAATTTCTTCACTTGATCACAAAAACAAAATGGAGGAGACGTAACACTTTGTCCACTGACCAATATTCCAATGAGGAGAAGAAGCTATCCTCCTCATTGGCCCCCTGAGCCCCAACCAAAATGAAATAAAAGATAGATCCAACTCATGGAAACTACACAATCCTTCAACATCACACCACAAAATTTCATAACCATAGAACACAAATTCAACACAAAATACAACCACAAGAATGAAACTTATCAAAATACACAAGACTTGAAATGTAAATCCAATGGAGCAATGATCTATGCGGAGATTGCTTTATGCTTCCCAATGGGATTAGGTGCTAACCTTAAATCCCTCCAATATACATCTCAAACCCCTACAAAAATACTATGCCTCTCTCAATATCCTCTTATGCCTCTCATATTATCTTATTCCTCCTTACAATCTCTTATGTATCCCTCACAAGAACCAAGTAAGAAATTCAATAATTTTCTTAGCCAAGGTGGGGCACCAAATACAAATCCATCCAAAAGCATGAAATAAAATCTTATGCCTCCCTACATATAAAATCCCAATAGCCTTCTCCTACACCATACTTAGGCATCCTACCTAAGAACCCAACAAGCATACAAAAACATTCAACAACATACAAATATACACACATAGGAGAAAACAAATAAAAAATTGTGTAGTTCCTATGTTTCCTTGGTAGAACTTGATCAATGGATCACCCTCCAAGCTCCTTCAAGCTCAATCCAACTCCAAAAAGCTCCAAACTCAACAATCACTCAAAAACTCTCCAACTTCAAAATTACAAGAGCGCAAAATGAAATGATGTAACCCCCAAACAACTAATTAAACTTGCATATAAAGAAAAAGGAAAGAGGAAGGCAAGGTGGCTCAATGTAGGATGCCACATGTCATACCTCAAACCCCAATGCACAATAAATTGGTGGTTGAGAGGAATGATAAGCATCTTACACACACAATCCAAACCCAAACCCTTGAAGGACAAAATTAAAACCCATGTAAGAAAAGTGCAATAAATATCACTTTTTGACTTACAAAAACATATTGGGGTCTATAATTTACCCCCAATCCATTGGTAGGGTTGTTATATGAAACTAAGAGGTGTGGGACAAGCATAGATTGTCCTCCAAGCCTAAAATAATGGTTGTTAATCCCAAATCCGAAATTCCAACGTAAGGTAGAGTTCACAACACTCAAGGTCACTTACACTAAACTTAAAATCACATAGTCCAAAAGAGCAACAACTCTAATAAATGAATCCTTTTTCACATCCCTAAATCATTAGTAAACATAATTAAATTATTTAAAAAGCACATTAATCATCAAAGATTAAATAAATTACATCACAAAATAAATCACATACTCTACAATAAATAAAAATAGAAATGGGAAACATACACGCATAGCCCAAGGTCATAATTGGTCTACAATCCCCTTTTGATTGTTGTGATATAATTACTTAAAAATCACACAATACCTCCTTTGGCTCCTCGTGGCCTCATCAAAACATCCAAGATAAAATAGAACTAAAGCATCATGTCTACTAACAATGTTATCATTTGTCTAAAATTTCAAAAACATATCAATTATGTATTTTATCAATATTAGCAAGATCACAAGATTAGTTCAAAATCTATATCATATTCAACATGAAGAGAGTTCCGAATGTCAGTAATATATATGCCAACATAAAATCATCATCATCAATTTAAAAATTTTGTCAACATCTCTAAGAAGCCACACAAATCAAACTAGAAATCCAAGTCCATCAATAGTCAAAATATCTCTATCATCTAACATCTTGCTAAACCAAAATGACATAGTAATATCCATGTCTATGGTCAACAGTAATCAAAATAATAATATAATAAGTGTCAAAGAGGAGTGGGTACTACATCCCATCCCCTTAGACTCGAAGTCACTAAAATAGGTGTAGAAATTGAACTCGTAGCAACGTAGCATCCTACCATGTAACAAAAGTCTCATAATACCTATCCGATTGGACTCATACTTGATCAATCTCTCATCCTTGAAAGCCTGTGGTCCTGCGCTCTATATACACATGGGATCCACCATCATTTTCCCATGCTCCCGCACCTGCAATGCGGTCCAATGCAATACATGAGATGGATCATGGATATATTTCCTAAGAACAAATATGTGAAACACAACATGCACGTGAGACAAGATGGGTGGCAAGGCTAGATGATAAGCTAAGTGACCGATCTATTCTAGGATCTTGAATGGACCCATGAATCTAAGAGACAACTTAGATCCGTTTTATAATGAATAGGAATCTTATGAGGTTTGACATGAAGAAACACCTTCGTGCCCACCTCATAACTATGGTCAACTCTCCTCTAATCTGCATACTTCTTTTTTCGTGAGCCTCCTTCAACCTCTATTGAATAAAAACAACTGTTGCTCCATGTCCTGTAATAAAACTAGGCCAATAGATACTCTATCCTCCAATATATCCAAACTCGATGGCGTATTACACTCTTAGCCATGCAATACCTAAAATTATGTCATCCCAATACAAATATTAAAATTGTTGTTGTAGGAAAAATCCATCAAATACAAGTATTTCTCCCACTTTGACTAATGATCCGTGACATACATCCAAAGCATGTTGTCTAAAATATGATTCACCCACTCCGTCTATCCATTTGTCTCTGGATGATAGGCTATGTTGAATTTTATACTTGTCCCGAGGGCCTACTGCATGGTAGTCCAAAAGTGTGATGTTTACAAAGGATCGTGGTCAAAAATGATCTACCACGGAATCATGTGCAATCTAACAATCTCATCCAAGTACACTCTTGCTACTGCACTAGTTGTATAGGTGGTCTTCACCAGAGAAAAATGATCAAATTTTGTCAATCCATCCACCATGACCATGATGGCATTGTGGTGATATCTCGATGTCGGTATCCCTACTATGAAATCCATGGAAATGGTGTCCCATTTCCACTCTTGAATAACATGTGGGTAAAGAAGGCTAGTTGGATGATGATACTCAACCTTCACCCTTTAAAACTCTAAATAATGCGACAAAACTAAGCTACATCTCTTTGAAGACCTCTCCAATGGGAAAGTTGTCTCAAGGTTGAATGCATCTTCTTCACCCCTGGAAGGACCGAATAAGGTGCACAACGAGCCTCTACCAAGAAATCCTATCTCGGACTGTAACAACGGAAACCCAACGCCGACGCAAAGACATCGACGCGCCATAAACAACCAAGATGAAAATTGCGACATAATTTTTTTTTGATGATGGTGTGCTCGAATACTGAGCTCGAACTACAAGCCACGATAAGCTTCGAGGTCGAGAGATATTTGAATTCATCTCGTTCGACGCTTTTTTCACTAAAGTTGAAATGGGACGTCCTTCGAGTTGAAGGTCGAGGGCTGAAATATCGAATAACGGCGTTTCGGACATTGACCCTTAAGGTAAGGTATAACTTGTTGTGAAAAGAATACACTCTCTACTCGATTTTTAATTTTGGTTTAATATCCAGTTATATTACTTATATCACGATTTAATACATTATAACATATATCTATGTATAATAAGTATACATTAAGATGTTTACTTGGACCTAATTTACTTAATTTACAAAGTATGTCTTTATGTATTAGATATACCAATCACTATATTTACATTTAGTATAATATTATATGAAAAATATACTATGTGTTACACTACTACTAAACTATGCAGTATAAAATACTTGAGTTTAAAAGTTGTGGTTGGGGCGGTCAATCCGACATTACCACCGCCTTCGGACACCTTTCACCCAACCCACTTAAGCACTAAGCAAATTGGTGGGCGCGCAAAACTCCACTTGTCCACCTAATGCGCTAACCCCTTTGTTAACAGGTGAAAAAAAAATAAAAATCAATGCTACGTGGTCGCAGCCACCTGCCGCATTACTCCCCCTCACCTTGCGTCGAAACTCAGGCTGCCGAACTCTTCTCGGCCCATGCCAAAAATGACGACCGTATTAATTCCTCTCGGTGCCGTCGACCCATACTTCTACTAGATTTGCGTATCTAAGTTTTCTACACTGGCTCCGGGTACCGTACTCCCGGCCGCGTATATTCACTGTGGTGGTTGGTCGTGAAACTTGTAGATCAGTGTAGTAGGTGAGTAGAAGGGTGAGTACCCAAAAATGGCTACTCAGGCGTAGAGAGAGGGAATTGATGTAGTGTGGTTCGAATCTCTCCCATTTGTGTCCACCGAGATGCAATATTCGCCCGACCAAAACCGCTGGCAAGGAGGGAGGGAGAAGGGCGTGTTTACCTCCACTTTCAAAGTGGGGCTGCGTTGCGAAAGCCGGACGTGGCAGGTCTATGGGCAGCGCATTTTACCTTTCTTCGACCCTCTTCGCCGCGTGAATCATCCAAAGGGGACTGCAGATGGAGTTACGGCAGGTGGAGTGTTCAGGCCGCGCCATCATCCACTGTCCCTATTTTCTTTTTTTTTTTTGATTTTTAAGGCGTTTTACACCTATGGTTTGTCCATTCATGTTGTTATCTCGATCCGTTCCAAAGCATTCTCACATTGGTTCGCCTCGGATCGACTCAAATGACAGTGCAAGAGGGGGTGCGGGGCGAGCATGGATATAGAGAGCATTGGATATATCTAGGCGACGAATGACTCCAAGAAACGATGTTTTATGCCCGGGAGATGTACATACGGATCGGGTTTGTGTTGTTGAATTTTCTTATTTGATGATTATTTGATATGCTTACATTTATACATCATTTCCATATTATATTCTTGGCCAAACACGACACGAGTTCCTTGCACTCTGTGGGTTTGTAGTGTTCTTTTCCGGAATTGTTTTAGACTATTTCCGTTTACTATAAGCGTGTGCAAGACAAGACAAAGGTTCATTCCAAAACCGATCAAGGCAGAAATAACGATAGAGCAAAGATCATCGCTGTCCCGACCACGTTGTTACTGCATCCAAGTATCGGGCATAACTTCAAATTCGGTGTTCGTCTCCTTTGATATTTTCTTATCAGAGGATGGGAGACAAAGGAGCGGTTATGACGATAAAGCAAACTATCTTTCATTACAAGAGCACATCCACGTGATATTTGTACTATTTTTGTTTTGAAATACCTCTAATACATGTCTATTGCAACATTTCTTTTAAATAAGCGACCACATCCCGTCTTCTTACAAGCACGCATGCAGTTTGAATGTTCATTGTCTGCAACAATTTATGCCATTTCAACAATAATATAGGGTAAAATATGTTTTGGCATAAATAATGTATACACAAAATATAACTAAGGTGGTTTGAAAATTTATCAATACATCCATTTTACCATATAGATGTTTTAGGCAACAAATATAAGATTTATACAAAGGATTAATTAAAACATTCTTAGGAAGCAAAAGGACATGTAAATGAAATGAGGGAAAATTTAAGCTTTTGATGTATAAATTTAAGAATAAGTTATAGTATCGAAAGGAGTTTTTTTCTTTTTTTCTTTTTTAATTTCCAACACCCTTCAAGAGGGTTTCAAAATTTCTTTCGAAAAGGTTTAAAACAAGAACTACTAACATGTAAATAAGATTAACAACTCATGAGAGGTTCCAAATCAAGAAAGAAAGAGAATAGATAAAATGTCGTCCTTTCAACCTTTAATTCCATCCATATTACATGCTTATTATTGGAGTTCAAAAGAACAATTTTCATTCAATATTTGTTACAACACTTTCCAATAAATCTTAAAGCAAGAAATGCTTTCCTTCCAATGCAACTTTCCTTAAAATCTTTTACAACACATTCTACTTTATGTAGAACAAATTTGCAATTATGTAAAACTAGAGAAAGCAAGGCAATATTACATTTCTTTCTCCACTCAAGGTGGGTAATTACATGATATTTTTAACAATGTCAACAACAAGGTTCTTGTGCTCCCAAGAGTTCTTCTTCCATGCTCCAAGTTCCATGAAGATCAATCACAACCAAGATAGGGGGAGAGGCAACACTCTCCTCCCAACCAAATCTCAATGGAGAAGAGAAGCAATCTCCTCCATTGACCCCCGAGCCCCAAACACAACACAATGGAGGGTGGTCTCCAACACAAGGCAACTATACATGCTTCCACAATACAAGTTCTTCACAACATTCAAGCAAAAAAGAAGAACAAATAGACACACAAGAAAATCAAACATTACACAACAAGGCTTGCATCCAAGCCAACAAGAGAAGGAACTATGGGAATATTTTCCTTATGCCTCCCAAATGAGATGAGATGCCCATCCAAAACCCTCCACAATATAACACAAGCCCCTATGACTCTTATGCCTCCCTCAAGTACCCCTTTTTCCTCCCATAATCTTATGCCTCCCTCCTCTTATGGCTCCCTCAAAGACAAGGTAGAATGTAAACATTCCTACCCAAGATGGGCATCCCTCTCAAACTCCCTCCACAATATCCTAATCTAGTCTTTTGCCTCCCTCATGATTATTCCCATAGACCCTCTCTATACTACACAACAAGCATTCAAACCATTTTTTTTTTTTTTTTCACAATTTCACCAAAGTAAACATGCATTTCTTTTTCACAATTTTTAGCATAGAAGCAATAATAATATGAAAGCAAAAACAAAGGAGAGGGTTCCCTACCTCTCCATTGGAGAAGCCTACACCAAGAAACTTGTCCAAGCTCCTTCCCAAATCAATCCAAGCATGCAAGTCCAAAAACTCTCTCTATCTCTTTCTCCCAATTCCTCTCTCTCCAAATAACAAAGAACTCTTCAACAACACAAAAACAAAGCTCTAACCCCCTCAACAAGAGAGGAAGTTTCAATAAATAGATCCAAGGAAGAGTGAGGGTGATGTGGCTCCTAGTTGGATGCCACATCACACATCCTCAAGACCACCTCCTTTTAGTCAACTCAAATCCCAAAACACCATAAATGGGTGGTTGGGTTGAATGACAACTCTCTTCCACAACCATCCCTTTCCCATGTGCCTTAAGGCACAAATAAATGCAAAATGAAGAAAAAGTGCACTCCAAGTCAATATCACTTCCCAAAACAATAACTAATCCCTTTTTGGGCTTCCCAACCCATAGATATGGTTGGTAAGGGGTTTTGGGAAGTGTGGGACAAGTTTAACTTGTCCCACAAGTCCCCCAAAATTGCCCTCAAACTCAAATTCGAGTTTTCAAGAGATTTGGAGTGGTCAACACTCAAGATAAGCATTCAATACAAGAGACAACACATGGCTCAAGGAGCCAACCAACAAAATTTATTACACCCACATGACTAAAACAAGATATTAAATTAATCTAAACATACTTAGCAAAAGTAATAAAAGAAGGGCATCCCAAATGAAATCACCTACTAAAGTAAATAAAACAATTAAATAAAATTCTCAACCCCATGGTCACATTAGAACATTACCCCCTCAAGAAATTTTCTCAACACATACAAGAACAAGCTAACACAATACAGTTTACAAGTTGCCTTGACGACCAATGTTGTAACCACCCGGCATCCTGTTGTGTTTGGTCCCCAATCCCCCTCATGGTTGTGATCATCTTTGTGTTTCTGCAAAATGCAAAATACCCTCTTCGGCCTGGCGGCCATGTCAAAATATCCAAAATAATCATATGCATGAAATTTATTAACATCTATACGAAATTCAAGCAATCATTATTTCTAGGTCTAATTCACAACTTAATTATGCATTTCATCATTTTCCAAAATCATAGTAATGTAAATTCAACAACTACATTCTACTCATCGGTGAAGAAATCCAATGTTAGAACACATGCGATATATCTATATAAAAATAATATCAATATCGATAGTAATACATCCATGAGTCGGTGTAGATCATACGAAAACAAGATCCAATCATAATCCAAATGCGTCTAGTCACAAAACATCATGCTAATCAACATAAGTATAAGCCATGTCCATATCTAAAGTCTCTGCATAACTCAAAATGATAATCACTAAGCGTCGTAGGGAAGTGGGCATTACATCCCCCTCCCCTTAGACTAGACTTCCTCTGGAAGTCACGAAATAAGTGTGGAGGCCGAGCTACATGATGATGTAGCATCCTCCCAGTAGCGGCAGTCTCATCGTATCTGTCCCATTGGACTCGGACTCGATCAATCTCTACGCGCATGAAGGCCGGGGTCTGCGATCTAAAATGCGCATGGGCTCCACCATCACTCGCCCCTGGTCCTGCGCTGCTGATGCGGTGCCCGATCTAATACATGAGAAGGATCGAAACATATCTCCTAAGTACATAAACATGAAATACATCATGGATGCGCGATAAGCTAGGTGGCAGTGCTTAGATGATAGGCTAAGGGGCCGAGGCGCTCCAAGATCTCAAGGGACCCACAAATCTAGGAGCAAGCTTAGAACCTTTTCCATATCGGATAGGGCTCTTATGCGGTCGACACGAAGAAACACCTTCGTGCCTACCTCAAAACTACGATCTGTCTATGTTGGTCGCATACTTCTTGTCACATCATCACAGAGCCTCCTACCCGATCTCTGTCTAATCAAGGTAACCTGCTGCTCCATATCCTGTAATAATGCTGGCCCAAGAGAAACCCTGTCCTCAATCCTGTCCCAACTGAGAGGTGTCCTGCACTCTCTACCATATAATGCCTGAAAAGGAGCCATGCCTATAGAACTCTGAAAACTATTATTGTAGGCAAACTCCACCAAATATAGATACTCCTCCCATCTCGACTGATGATCCATCACGTACATCCTAAGCATGTCCTCCAGAATCTGATTCACCCTCTCTGTCTGTCCATCTGTCTCGGGGTGATAAGTGTATCTTGAAATTAATCCTCGTCCAGGGCATCTGCATGGTGGTCGAGAAATGGGAGGTGTACAAGGGGGGTCATGAAATGATCTTCCGCGGAATCCCATGTAGTCCGACAATCTCATCAAGATATACTCGTGCTTTTCTTGCACTAGCTGTATAGGTAGTCTTCAGCTTTGGAGAAAAGTGAGCTACCTTCGTCGATTTATCCTTTGTGACCATGATGGCGTCGTGGTGGTATCTCGAAGTCGGAAACCCAACAATGAAATCCATAGAAATGGTGTCCCACTTCCACTGCGGTATGGCATGAGGGATAGAGAGGCCGGTGGATGCTTTGATGCTCGGCCTTCACCCTCGGCACTCTAAGCAACGGGATACAAAAGAAGCTATGTCTCTCGAAGTCCTCTCCAAAAGTATAGTTGTCTCGAGGTGGCGTGCATCTTCTTCACCCGGGATGGGTGAATACGGTGCACGATGAGCCTCTGTCAAAATGTCATGTCTCAAGCCTCCATCTCTAGGAACATAAATCCATCCTCCGAGTGCGAGAAGACCATCTCGCCTCTAAAGAAAGTCCATCAAATCTCCCTCAAGAGGTCTACGAGACTCGATCTCTGCTCGGCTGCTGAGGTAGAAACTATCCTGAGGAAGCTGCTGCAAGATCCTACTCCGCAAATCTGTGCCCACTGAGGTGGCCATAGCCACATGTCTCCGTCTACTCAAGGCATCTGCAACCACATTCTCCTTCCCCTTCACATGCTCTATCTCCATGTCATACTCACAAAGCAACTCCATCAGCGCTTGGTGACGGCGTTGAGATTGGGCTGCGTGAAGAGGTGGCGAAGACTCAAGTGATCAGTCATGAGTGTAAATCTCCGGCCAAGAAGAAAATGTCTCCACCGCACTAAGGCATGTACAACTACTGCAAGCTCAAGGTCATGAGTCGGATAATTGAGCTCATAATCTTTGAGTTTGCGAGACTCAAAAGCAACTACTCTACCCTCCTGCATTAGCACTCCTCCATTCTGCCGAGGAAGCATCGGCATACTGAAAAACTCTCCATGAGGATCCGCACTGCGAGGATAGGTGCTCTCGTAAGGCACTCCTTTGAGTGTCTAAAGGCTGCTCACATTTATCTCGTCCATACAAACTTCTTCCCTTTCCATTTGAAGAGAAGTGATGGGGTGCGTAATCGAGAGAAGTCTGAACAAACCTCCTGTAGTATCCTGCTAATCCCATGAAACTACGCACCTCGGTCACACTAGTGGGTGTCTTTGGCCAATCCATGATGGCTCGAATCTTGGAAGGATCATTGCGATACCTTCCCGGAAATAACGTGGCCCAATATTGCCTCGGATCGAAAGAATGCACACTTCTCCAAGTTCCCGTAAAGCGCTGCTCATGAGAGACCTTTGAAGAACTGGGCGAAGGTGCTCCTCGTGCTCCTCATGTGTGCGTGAGTAAATCAAAATGTCATCGAGGAAGATAAGCACGAAGCGATCAAGGAAGGTCTGAATACCCCATTCATCAAACTCATGAACAACTGCGGGGCATTCGTCAAACCGAAAGGTACCACTTTGTGAACTCGTAGTGGCCATATCTCGTGCGGAAAGCTATCTTGTGAATATCTGTCTCCGCATGATCCACAGGTGATGGTATCGACTTAAGATCTATCTTGAGAAAAGCGGTAGCCCCCTTCATCGATCAAACAAATCGTCAATGCGTGGAAGGGGGTAGCGATTCTTGATCGTTACTTTATTGGTGATGGTAGTCGATGCACTGCAATGACCGAAGAGATCCATCCTTCTTTTTACAAAAATAAGCTGGTGCACCCCGAGGGGATACGCTAGGACGAATTAGGCCTTTCTCCGAGAAGGCCCTCAGCTGCTGACTTGAGTTCACATAACTCGGGGGTAGTCATCCGATAGGGTGCTCGTGAGATAGGCTCTGCGCACTGGAACTAGATCTATATGGAAGTCGATCTCACGTGGGGAGGTAATCCCGGTAGCTCCCACAGGAACACATCGGTGAACTATGATAAGATGGGATGATCATCGAGGAAGGTCCCCCGACTCATCCTCTAATCATCACTAAGCGTAATTGACATCTGTTGTGACCCCGTCGCATACACCGCTTAAGCTGCATAGCGGAGATGGTACGAATAGAAACGGGTCTCCTAACTCCTGATATCACTGACTCTATCCCAAGATCATCTATGCAAGCAATAGTCTTGTGGTAACAATCCACTCTAGCTCTGTGAGCGGACAACCAATCCATGCCTAAAATGATGCCATAAGATCCTAATGGAAGGATCCTAAGATCTGAAGTAGTGGTGAAGGGTCCCAAATCCACTACACACTCCTTGACTAAGGAGTCACGAAATCTTGGCTCCGAAGCCATCTCAACGTCCCAACTACGGCCCCTCGCCTAACCGCCACCACTTACAACGCTCTACCAAAGATGGTGTAATGAAAGAATCGAGGAACCAGAATCAAATAATATAGAGGTGGAAATACCACCAATACTACTGTCGTCTCAATCACGGTACTCGATGCTCGGCTGGTGGTTCTCGGCCGCTGCGTAGATCCGATGACTCGTGCCATATCTCCAGCAGTGGGGCTGTGAGCTCTGTGTCTTACCCTTGGTAGGGTTAAGTGGGTAATCTCTCCAAATATGCCCAACGACTCATGACCATAACAGACCACTTTGATCCTCTCCGGTGGGAAGCGGCTCAGTGCAGCTACTCTAGATGATTGAGATGCCGATCCCGACGATCCGGTATGGACTGCTGAGGTCTCTGGCGACGAGTCCGTGGCCGTGAGCTCTCGGTGCACCTGTGTCTGATGGGACCCCAGGAGGAGGCCCATACTACGTCCCTCTCGTGCATCGAATCTACGAGGAGGTCGGTAAGGTGGGCGGGTCTGCTCAACTGCTGCTGCTTTGTGGTGGCCTAAATGAAGCTTTGCCTAAACTCTGTCCACCCGTGGAGGAGGGCCCGACCCCTTCGACCTACTATCCTGCATCTGCTGGATACGGCTCGAACTCTATCTCTAGCTGCTTTGTGTCTTTCCCCGTGTCTCCTCTGCATATAGGCCTTCTCCACGGCCTCTGCTTAACGTCTGTAGGCGATGAATGCGTACCACGCCCGGCTAAATCCAAGTTCGGCCCCGGATGAACACGTGAATCCGTACCTACTCATCCTGCATATAATCGACATGCGAAGTAGGTCAGAAATAAACTCTCTCTACTGCCATCTGTCATCGATCCCTGACGGAGGTCATGAAACTCATCTATCCACTGCTGAATAAACCTCCTGGGTAAATACCTGCTCCTGAACCGCTCCTCAAACTTGGCTCCGGGTAATCGTCTCTCGAGTCGACATGGAGCTTCTGCTCCTCGGTCCTCCACTGGACTCTGCTCCATCCTTCGAGAAGGTGGATTGCAACACAAGCTTTCGTGTTGCTACTACGAGACGAGCTTGAAGCATCCGCTCAAGCTCACCAACCGAGCCTCTGCTGAAACCGCCTATATCTCACGAATCTTGAGATGGTCGCAGCTTCGAGGATCTCCTGATATGGTGCGGCTGATGTAGTATGAATCCTAGGTCTCTCTCTATGCTCCTCCCTCTGTCTGCAGGGCTCGAGACTGTCCCATGTCCTAAAATCCTGTCCCCATGTCCTCTCGTGGCGACTCGCCCTAGCAGGCTCTACACGGAAATTTCTGCTCTGTGCTCCTCGGCGTGTCGAGGGGATGCACAGGCATCTGCGGTGGCTCCAGGCTATGCCTAGCAAGTCGCCCTCCCGAGGGCTCTCCGCGTATAGCGGCATTGACATCTGAAGTGTCTGCAAATCTCGAGGCGAAGGGCTGCTACGGCTGCTCTGGTGGTGGTATGTACAGGTCTATGTGAAGAGACCCCTCGCCCAATCCGCGCCCCTGCATGGATCAAGGTGAGAGTTAGTTCATTGTCCCGTAGGTCTTGAGTCAATTTTCTAAATTTGTTGTTTCTTATAATTATCAACATTAGGGTTTTATAATTTTAAAAGAATAATGCTTACGAACTAGGTTAAAGGTTCTGTTTCACGTTTTCTGCGTGTGCCCAAGGGTCCCGACTTGAACCCCGGCTCGATACAAAAATGTAAACAGCGGCCCCAAAAACGAAACCCAACGCCGACGCAAAGACATTGCGACGCGCCATAAGCAACCAAGACGAAAATTGCGACATTTTTTTTTTTTTGATGATGGTGTGCTCGAATGTTCGAACTACAAGCCACGATAAGCTTCGAGGTCGGATATATTTGAATTCATCTCGTTCGACATTTTCACTAAAGTTGAAATGGGACGTCCTTCGAGTTGAAGGTCGAGGAATTTGAAATATCGAATAACGGCGTTTCAGGACATTGACCCTTAAGGTAAGGTATAACTTGTTGTGAAAAGAATACACTCTCTACTCGATTTTTAATTTTGGTTTAATATCCGGTTATATTACTTATATCACGATTTAATACATTATAACATATATCTATGTATAATAAGTATACATTAAGATGTTTACTTGGACCTACTTTACTTAATTTACAAAGTATGTCTTTATGTATTAGATATACCAATCACTATATTTACATTTAGTATAATATTATATGAAAAATATACTATGTGTTACACTACTACTAAACTATGCAGTATAAAATACTTGAGTTTAAAAGTTGTGGTTGGGGCGGTCAATCCGATTACCACCGCCTTCGGACACCTTTCACCCAACCCACTCGGCACTAAGCAAATTGGTGGGCGCGCAAAACTCCACTGTCCACCTAATGCGCTAACCCCTTTGTTAACACCGGTGAAAAAAATCAATGATACGTGGTCACAGCCACCTGCCGGCATTACTCCCCCTCTCCTTGCGTGCCGAACTCCTCTGCTGCGCCGCTCGACCCATACTTCTACTAGATTTGCGTATCTAAGTTTAAACGGTTGGCCTGCCACTGGGTACTGTCCTAGCCGCGTATATTCACTGTGGTGGTTGGTCGTGAAACTTGTAGATCAGTGTAGTAGGTGAGTAGAAGGGCGAGTTACCCAAACAATGGCTACCTGGCGCAGTAGAGAGGGAATTGATGCAGTGTGGTTTGAATCCCTCACATTCGCGTCCACCGAGATGCAATATTCGCCCGACCAAACCGCTTGGCAAGGAGGGAGGGAGAAGGACATTTTTACCTCCACTTTCAGTGGCTGCTGCGAAGCTGGACGTGGCAGGGTCTATGGCAGAGGCATTTTACCTTTCTTCGACCCTCTTCTAGCCGCGTGAATCATCCAAAGGGGACTGCAGATGGAGTTACGGCGAGCAGTGGAGTGTTCAGGCCGCGCCATCATCCACTGTCCCTATTTTCTTTTTTTTTGATTTTCTGGGCGTTTTACACCTATGGTTTGTCCATTCATGTTGTTATCTGATCCGTTCCGAAAGCATTCTCACATTGGTTCGCCCTCAGATCGACTCAAATGACAGTGCAAGAGGGGGTGCAGGGCGAGCATGGATATAGGAGAGCATTGGATATGTCTAGGCGACTGAATGACTCCAAGCAACGATGTTTTATGCCCTGGGAGATGTACATATGGATCAGTCTGTGTTGCTGTATTTTCTTATTTGATGATTATTTGATATGCTTACGTTTATACATCATTTCCATATTATATTCTTGGCCAAACACGACCTGAGTTCCTTGCACTTTGTGGGTTTGTATTGTTCTTTTCCGGAAATGTTTTAGACTACTTTCGTTTACTACAGCGTGTGCAAGACAAGATAAAGGTTCATTCCAAAACCGATCAAGGAACAGAAATAACGATAGAGCCAGCACTCTGTCCAACCACGTTGTTACCTGTCCAGTATCGGGCATATCTTCAAATTCGGTGTTCTGTCTCTTTTGATATTTTCTTATCAGAGGATGGGAGACAAAGGAGCGGTTATGACAGTGCAACTATGCTGTTACAAGAGCACATCCACGTGATATTTGTACTACTGTTTTAAAATACCTCTAATACTTGTCTATTGCAACACTTTTAAATAAACGACCACAACCCGTCTTTACAAGCACTGCAACAGTTTAAATGTTCGCTGTGCAACCATTTATGCCATTTCAACAATAATATAGGGTAAAATATGTTATGACATAAATAATGTATACATAAAATATAACTAAGGTGGTTTGAAAATTTATCAATACATCCATTTTACCGTATAGATGTTTTAGGCAACAAATATAAGATTTATACAAAGGATTAAATAAAACATTCTTAGGAAACAAAAGGACATGTAAATGAAATGAGGGAAAATTTAAGCTTTTGATGTATAAATTTAAGAATAAGTTATAGTATCGAAAGGAGTTTTTATTCTTTTTTTTTTTTAAATTTCCAACACCCTTCAAGAGGGTTTCAAAATTTCTTTGAAAAGGTTTAAAACAACAACTACTAACATGTAAATAAGATTAACAACTCATGCGAGGTTTCCAAATCAAGAAAGAAAGAGAATAGATAAAATGTCATCCTTTCAACCTTTAATTCCATCCATATTACATGCTTATTATTGGAGTTCAAAAGAACAATTTTCATTCAATATTTGTTACAACACTTTCCAATAAATCTTAAAGCAAGAAATACTTTCATTGCAATGCAACTTTCCTTAAAATCTTTTACAACACATTCTACTTCATGTGGAACAAATTTACAATTATGTATACTAAAGAAAACAAGGCAATATTACATTTCTTTCTCCACTCAAGGTGGGTAATTACATGATATTTTTAACAATGTCAACAACAAGGTTCTTGTGCTCCCAAGAGTTCTTCTTCCATGCTCCAAGTTCCATGAAGATCAATCACAACCAAGATAGGGGGAGAGGCAACACTCTCCTCCCAACCAAATCTCAATGGAGAAGAGAAGCAATCTCCTCCATTGACCCCCGAGCCCCAAACACAACACAATGGAGGGTGGTCTCCAACTCAAGGCAACTATACATGCTTCCACAATACAAGTTCTTCACAACATTCAAGCAAAAAAAAGAAGAACAAATAGACACACAAGAAAATCAAACATTACACAACAAGGCTTGCATCCAAGCCATCAAGAGAAGGAACTATGGGAATGTTTTCCTTATGCCTCCCAAATGAGATGAGATGCCCATCCAAAAACCCTCCACAATATAACACAAGCCCCTATGACTCTTATGCCTCCCTCAAGTACCCCTTTTTCCTCCCATACTCTTATGCCTCCCTCCTCTTATGGCTCCCTCAAAGACAAGGTAGAATGTAAACATTCCTACCCAAGATGGGCATCCCTCTCAAACTCCCTCCACAATATCCTAATCTACTCTTTTGCCTCCCTCATGATTATTCCCATAGACCTCTCCTATACTACACAACAAGCATTCAAACCATTTTTTATTTTTTTTTCACAATTTCACCAAGTAAACATGCATTTCTTTTTCACAATTTTTAGCATAGAAGCAATAATAATATGAAAGCAAAAACAAAGGAGAGGGTTCCCTACCTCTCCATTGGAGAAGCCTACACCAAGAAACTTGTCCAAGCTCCTTCCCAAATCAATCCAAGCATGCAAGTCCAAAACTCTCTCTATCCCTTTCTCCCAATTCCTCTCTCTCCAAAAAATAACAAAGAACTCTTCAACAACACAAAAACAAAGCTCTAACCCTCTCAACAAGAGAGGAAGTTTCAATAAATAGACAAAAGGAAGAGTGAGGGTGATGTGGCTCCTAGTTGGATGCCACATCACACATCCTCAAGACCACCTCCTTTTAGTCAACTCAAATCCCAAAACACCATAAATGGGTGGTTGGGTTGAATGACAACTCTCTTCCACAACCATCCCTTCCCATGTGCCTTAAGGCACAAATAAATGCAAAATGAAGAAAAAGTGCACTCCAAGTCATATATCACTTCCCAAAACAATAAATAATCCCTTTTTGGGCTTCCCAACCCATAGATATGGTTGGTAAGGGGTTTTGGGAAGTGTGGGACAAGTTTAACTTGTCCCACAAGTCCCCCAAAATTGCCCTCAAACTCAAATTCGAGTTTTCAAGAGATTTGGAGTGGTCAACACTCAAGATAAGCATTCAATACAAGAGACAACACATGGCTCAAGGAGCCAACCAACAAAATTTATTACACCCACATGACTAAAACAAGATATTAAATTAATCTAAACATACTTAGCAAAAGTAATAAAAGAAGGGCATCCCAAATGAAATCACCTACTAAAGTAAATAAAACAATTAAATAAAATTCTCAACCCCATGGTCACATTAGAACATTACCCCCTCAAGAGAATTTTTCTCAACACATACAAGAACAAGCTAACACAATACAGTTTACAAGTTGCCTTGACGACCAATGTTGTAACCACCCGACATTCTGTTGTGTTTGGTCCCCAATCCCCCTCATGGTTGTGATCATGCTGTGTTTCCTGCAAAAATGCAAAATACCCTCTTCGGCCTTGCGGCCATGTCAAAATATCCAAAATAATCATATGCATGAAATTTATTAACATCTATACGTAATTCAAGCAATCATTATTTCTAGGTCTAATTCACAATTTAATTATGCATTTCATCATTTTCCAAAATCATAGTAATGTAAATTCAACAACTACATTCTACTCATCGGGGCGAAGAAATCCAATGTTAGAACACATGCAATATATCTATATAAAAATAATATCAATATCCAATAGTCTGTCCATGAGTCAGTGCAGATCATACTGAAAACAAAATCCAACCATAATCCAAATGCGTCTAGTCACAAAACATCATGCTAATCAACATAAGTATAAGCCATGTCCATATCTAAAGTCTGCATAACTCAAAATGATAATCACTAAGCGTCGTAGGGAAGTGGGCATTACAAGACCTCCATCCATAGTATGTAGATATGGCCTTTGTGCTTCAGTGCTTGAGATTTCCATCTAAATCTAATAAAAACCGTCAAAATTCCCCTCAAGGGGTCTCGTGAGACTTAGTCTCTTGCTCTCCCAAAGGTAGAAAGCGTCATGTGGAAGTTCTGCAAAATCCTACTCCACAAATCATACCACCGAAGTATCCAAAGCCAAGTGTCTCGTCTACTTAGAGCATTAGTAACAACATTCTCCTTCCCTTTCACATGTTCTATCTTCATGTAATACTCGCATAACAACTCCATCCAATGTCGTTGTGAGCATTAAGGTGGGTTGTGTGAAGAGAGATGATGTAAGCTCAAATGGTATGTGATGAGAATAAATCTTCTTCCAAGAAGGAAATGTATTGGTCGATACAAATCATACACAATTTCTACAAGCTCCATGCCATGATTTAGATAATTTAGCTCATGATCCTTGAGTTTGGGAGACTCAAAGGCAACCACATGGCCCTCTTCGCATAAAAACACCACCTAGTCTCGCCAAGGAAACATCCGTACATACGAAGAACTCTCCATGCGGATCTCGGAGCTGCAAGAGTTGGTGTTGATGTAAGTCATTCCTTCAAAGTGTACTGAAATCCTACTTGCATATGTTGGACCAAACAAACTTCTTCCCTTTCTATTGAAGGGTATTGATGGGGTGCGCAATCCGAGAAAAGTCCTAAACAAATCTCCTATACTAACCTACTAACCCCATAAAAATGTGCACCTCAGTCACACTAGTTGGCATAGGCCAATCCATAATAGCTTGAATCATGAAAGGATATATGGCATTACCTTCCCCTGAAATGATGTGACCCAAGTACTACACATCTAACTAAAATAATGCACACTTCTCGAGGTTCCTGTAAAGTTTTTTCTCAAAAAGACACCGCAAAACCTGATGAAGGTGCCTCATGCTATTCACACAAGCGTGAATAAATGAAAATGTCATCAAGAAATATGAGCATTAAGTGATCCAGAAATGTCTAGAATACGCCATTCATCAAACTCATGATCATTGTTGGGGCATTCGTCAGACCAAAAGACACTACTGTGAACTCATAGTGGCCATATCTCATATGGAAGGCTATCTTATCAATATTTTCCTCCATGATCCTTAATGATGGTATCCAGACTTAAGATCTATCTTAGAAAATAAGGTGGCCCCTTTCATCCGATCATACAAATCATCAATATCCGGAAGCGGGAAATGATTCTTGGTCGTTAGTTTGTTGAGTGATGATAATCAATGCACAACCATGGAGATCCATCCTTATTCTTTGAAAAAATCACCGGTGCACCCCAAGGGGATACACTATGATGAATTAGGAATTTCTTAAGAAGGCTCTCAAGTTGAAACTTGATCTCATAGAGCTCGGGTGTAGTCATCCTATAAGGCACTCATGAGATAAGATGTTCTTCGAGAACCAAATTAGTTTGAAAATATATCTCACGTGGGGAGTTAACCCATGACAACTCCCCTGGAAACACATTTGAAAGCTCCCTCAAGATAAGATGATCATCAAGTGATGGCTCACTAGAAACATCCTCTGATCTATCACTAACCGACAACAAAAACTAGAAACCTCGTCACGCACATTCGCTTAAAGCCGCATAGTGGATATGGTGAGAATAGATTAGGGTATGCTGACTCCAACTATCACTGAATCCACTCCAAAATCATCTACACATGATATTACCATGCTATAACAATAAACCCTAGCCTTATGTGCAGATAACCAATCCATGCCCAAAATAATCCCATAAGAACCCAATGAAAGGATACAAAGATCCAATCTCATGGAAAATTGTCCTAGGTCAACTATGCACTCCTTGACTAAGGAGTTCACTATGAGCTTGGCTCCAGAAGCCATCTCCACATTCCAACTACATCTCTACCGAACTTCCACCATCCTACATTGCTTTACTATAAAGGATAAATAAAATAATCTTAGGAACTTGAATCAAATAAAACAGAATAAAAATGCCATCAATGCTACCTATCATCTCAATGACCATGCTCGATTATCTATCTTGTAGTTCTTGACCTCTAGAAATATCCTGTGGCTCCTAGCCATATAGCCCACTTGTATTCTCGAAATTAGTGCCTTACCCTTGCTATTAGGGTTCTTTAGGCATTCTATACAATGATGCCCAAATACTTCACACTCATAGCAACTACCAGGTCACCTCCAATGAGAAGTGGCTCCTGCAGGTACTCTAGTGCTCTGTGTCATGGATCTTGATGATCGTGCTATGGACTACTATGGTCACTACTAATGAGCTCCTACTGACTAAGATCTAGGTGGTGCCTAAGTCTTTACTGGTCCCCTAGGAAGAGGCCCCATACTGTGTCCCCTCGAGCATCGAATCTCTATGGAGGCCTAAATAGAGGGCGAGTTTGTTGCTGCTGCGGCTGCGAAGGTGGGTGTTGTGGTGGTTTGAATGAAGACTATGTAGAACCATGTCCACCACGAGGAGGATAAGTTGACCCCCTCAATATGTTATCCTACGTATGTTGGATACGATGCAGTCCACACCTATGTTTGTCCTATTACATCTTCCCCCTGGTCTCCTCCATAATGTAGGCCTTCTTAATAGCCTTGGATAGAGTCTTTAGGAAATGAATGCACACCGCCCCTCCAATATCCAAGCTCAAGACCCTAAATAACTTGTGGATCCTCACCTACTCATCTTGCATATAGTCGATGTACTTAACAAAGTCCATGAAATGACTCTCATACTCTGCCACTATCATGGATGCTTGACGTAGGTCATGGAACTCATCTATACTCTACTCAATGAACCTTCTTTGACAAGTATCTTCTCCTGAATTTCTCCTTGAAGAGGTCCCAAGTGATTGTATTAGAATCCACATGGACCATATGATCCTCGTTCCTCCACTAAACACTAGCTCTGTCTCTTAGAATGTGGATGACAACATGATCCTTTGTGTTGTTGGTACATGGACATAACTTGAATCATCCGCTCAAGATGACCAAAAATGCCTTCTCCTAAAATCCTCTAGTGTCCCCAGAAAAATGAGATGCATGGAGTTTCAGGATCTCTCTGAAGTGATCTTTCATTATAGATTGTTTTCCTCTAGTTCTCTCAACATGATCATCATGTTGTCTAGGGCTCCTAGATCTGTACTTGTGTCTTGCAGCCTCGTCCCCTTGACCTCTCTATGGTGAATCTCATATGATTTACTTCACATGGGATTTCTCTACCCTATGCTCATCACTATGTCGTGAAGGTGCACGAGCCTCTACTGATGGCTCTCTGTCTTGTCTCGGTGTGTCTCCCTCGAAAGGATCCTCCGCATATAATGAAATTAACATCTTGTAACGTCTCAATTATCTTAGGTAATATGGTTTTTACTTCCTGATTTGGAGGTGGTAAATATAATTCAATGTGCAAGAACCCTCATCTTGTCTCGCATCTCCTGCATAGACCAAGGTGAGATTTAGTTTATTACTATAGATTTTATTTCAGTTTTCTAGGTTTTCTTCATTTAAAATATCATGCAAGTTATGTGATCTAGGTTTAGAGTTGTCACTATGTTTTCTTGTTATGTCTTATGTTTCTAAGTGTTCTTGGGGTCCAAGTGTTGAAGCCATGCTATGATACCAAGCGTAATGCCCACAAATTTGACGTTCTGAACCCACATTAATCCTTAAACAAATATCTGGAAAGTTTTGGAATTTCTTTTGTTTTAAATAGGTTACAAGGGTGTCTAACCATAATATACATTTAATTAATTCCTACCAACATTTACTACACTGCAATGGATGGACCAGGTCTAGGTTAAATAATAAAATATTCTTAATTCATTTATAAGATCAAACTAATTACAATCTACTAGGAATGTGCCATAAATAAATTTACTTGGTTAAATGTTTCTCCCCTCTTATATTAACCTTCAAACCCATATTTATTTAACCCTTTTCCTTAGTTACCTTAACTCTCTTAAACTATTTTCCTTAAAGTCCATTTAAATAACTACTAAACATACTAGGAACTATATAAAAAAACTTAGCATACAAGGGTATTGAATTGACCCATTTACCCATTTACACATACTTTTAAAAATTATTTAAAACACCCATAATATTCATTCTACCTAACAATTTAAGGGTTGATTCTAAACCCTTAAATCAAATCAATTGTGTCCACTAGATATTAGGGTTCCATACTAACCCTAACTATCCTTATGAAATCTTATTAAACCTGTTTCTTTTCCATAGCCTCCTCAGTTGGTCACTTTTCTTTTGTTTAGTTTGAAATTTGGTCCAAAATGGAAGCCATGGGAGCAAGGAAGGAAGAATCATGGAGGAATTCACAAAATCAAGCTTGGCTTGGTTTAGGTTATGGAAATATTATTGTATTGTTTTTCATTCAAAGATTGAAGGGGGTCTCCACTCCAAATATATAGTTGTGATTTAGTTAATTCCTTTTTTTCTATTTGGGCAAAAACCCTACTTCATTTTAAATCCATGAGATTAAATGCTTTTAAATACCCATTTGAAGATTTACAAGTTTAGAACAATGAATTTATGCCCTTATGGCTTGCTGGTGATTTCCTCTATAAATTTACAGGCTTAAATTTTTAATGAAACTAAGTTTAAAATTGGATAGACCCGGATTTGTATTTTTTGACCGTTAGTGATGAAACCGCCACCTTGCCTGAGTGGTGGTTCAAAGACCACCGCCTCCACAGGGAGACAGTCTTGTTCTTCAAAAACAGAACCTTCATTTCCACAATTTTTCAAAAAAAAAAAAATTACTAGAATGTTTTAAAGTTTATCCTTAGTTTATTTTAAGTTCCTAAAGTCTCCAGTTGAATGGTTTAACCATTTATTCATTCCATGCCTAAAAATACTAAATATAAATATTTTCTATTTCCATAGTAACAAGGAACACAACTACAAGAGCATTTTCATTTTCCATTAACAAATTTTCTTTCAAGTTCAAGAGTAATAAAGAATATTAACTTACTCCTAATATCATTGATTTCCTTTCCACAAAAAATGCAATATTTAAACATAATAACTTTCTTAAACTTTATTGCATCCTTTCATTTCTACAAAAACCATTTGTTCAATTAACTACAAACAACTTTATTCCACATTCAGATTTGTTAAGAATACATTATTAATGTTTTACACTACTATTTTCTTCCTTCATTTTTTACTAAAATACAAACACTTAGAATAACAATGAACTTTACGTTTTTTTTTTGAGCATGAATCCTCTTACATTCGAAGAGTTTCGTTTTCAACAATGTATTACAACTTAATGAACAAAATATACAATACAACCTTTCTTTCAAATACAATAGTGAAATTTTTCCACCTTAAGTGGAAATAACAAGAAAGGTTTTCTCACAAAGAAGGATTTATTTTGGCTTCACAAAAGCTCCAAGTTCAATTTCTTCAATAATATCTCCACCATTTCTTCATTTGATCACAACAATAAAAATGGGGAAGAGGCAACACTCTCCACCCAACTAATATTCCAATTAGGAGAAGAAGTTATCCTCCTCATTGGCCCGAGCCCCAACCAAAATGCAATAAAAGATGGATCCAACTCATGCCAACTACATAATGCTTAAACATCACACCAAAAATTTTCACAACCATATAACACACATTCAACACAAAATAAAACCACAAGAATGCAACATATCAAAATACACAAGGCTTGAAATGCAAAGCCAATGGAGCAAGGATCTATGGGGATATCACTTATGCCTCCCAATGGTATTATGTACCCACCTTAAAGCCCTCCAATAAACATCTCAAATGCATACACAACTCATTTTCCTCCCTCAAGATCCTCTTATGCCTCCCACATTCTCTTATGTCTCTACAATCTCTTATATCTTCCTCATAAGAACCAAGTAATAAACAAGTTCAGCCACCAAACCCAACTCCCCCAAAAACATGAAATAAAATCTTATTCCTCCCTACATATAAAATCCCCATAGCCTTCTCCTACACCATACTTATGCATCCTACCCAAGAACCCAACAAGCATACCAAAACATTCAACAACATACAAATATACACATATAAGAGAAAACAAATAAAAAAAGGGTGTAGTTCCTACCTTTCAATGGTAGAACTTGATCAATGAATCACCCTCCAAGCTCCTTCAAGATCAATCCAACTCCAACAAGATCCAAACTGAACAAGAACCCGAAAAATCTCCAACTCCAAAATTACAAGAGCAAAAAATGAAATGATGTAACCCCCAAAAAAAATTCAAGTTTCCTATAAAGAAAAAGAGAGAGGAGGGTGAGGTGGCTCCATGTAGGATGCCACATCACTTATCCTAAAATCCACATCTCAAGTCATACCTCAACTCCCAATGCATAATAAATTGGAGGTTGAGAGGAATGACAAACCTCTTACACACACAATCCAAACCCACACCCTCTAAGGACAAAATTAAAACCCATATAAGAAAAGTGCAATAAATATCACTCTTTGTCTTACAAAACACATAATAGTGTCTATTTTTGACCCTCCAATCCATAGGTAGGGTTGGTATATGAAATTAAGAGGTGTGGGACAAGCTTATCTTGTCCCAAAATCCTTCAAAAATGGCCCTTAAGCCCAAATCCGAAATTCCAAGGTAAGGTAGAGTGCACAACACTTAAGGTCACTTACACTCAACTTAAAATCACATAGTCCAAAAGACCAACAACTCTAATAAATGAATCCATTTTCACATCCCCAAATCACTTAATAAACATAATTAAATTACTTAATAAAGCATATTAATCATCAAATATTACATAAATTACATCACAAAATAAATCACATACTCTACAACAAATAAAAATAAAAGGGGAAACATACACACATAGTCCAAGGTCACATTGGAGATTGTCCCCCATGGGGACCCATCCTATCAAAGTAAAATAATAAAATTACACAAGTTTTCATGGTGACCTTCGTTGTATCCATCTAGTATTCCGTTGTGGTTGGTCTCCAATCCCCCTTTTGATTGTTGTGATATAATTACCTATAAAATCACACAATACCTCCTTTGACCTCCTAGCCTTATCAAAACATTCAAGATAAAATAAAAACACATAAATAAATAACCATTCACATATAACTAAAGCATCATCTTTACTAACAATGCTATCATTTGTCTAAAATTATGACATCTCAATTCTATCTTTTATCAATATTAGCAAGATCACAAGATTAGTTCAAAAGCTATATCATAGTCAACATGACGAGAGTTGCGAATGTCGATAATAACATATATTCCAACAACACATCATCATTATCAATATAAAATATCTCTCAACATCTGTAAGAAGCCACAAAAATAAAACTATGAATCGAATTCCATCAATAGTCAAAATATCTCTATCATCTAACATCATGCTAAACCAAAATGACTTAGTAATATCCATGTCCATGGTCAACAAAAGTAATCAAAATAAAAATATAGTAAGTGTCGAAGAGGAATGGACACAAAATGCAGTTATGTGGACATCTTTTGTATATGAGTTTTTCATATTCTTCTTAGACCTTGTTGTCATTCATTGAGATTTCATCAACAATTTCCTATTTGAAATTTCTATGTTGTAACTTGGTTAAATTGGTAGAGATTAATGTTTTCCAAATAACTCTCCTAGTTATTTTGGATAACTTGTATCTTCATTCTGACTTTGATGCTTTACATTTCAGGTTACATGCATGTAGGCTTGCTCATTTGGCTCTTTACAAAGGCTATAGTCCTTCCGCGTACTCCCCGCGCCTTGTAATTATTTCACGCACACCCCTCTACAAATGCCATCCAAATTGGTTAAGTTATGGGTATTCTTGTCATGCGCCATCTTTTCTTCTCTTTGCGGTGCACCCTTCCTTAGTTGGATATTCACATTCTACTTCCATACTTTTCTTTCAAAAAGTATGTGTTCTTTTTTGCGGCACACACACTGTGCGCACACATTCTATCTGCTTTCCTCTCTCGCGCTTACATTTTTCCACATTCCTCGCTTCATTGCTACAATTTTTCTATGCACCCTCACGCGCCTTCTTGCTTCTCCCTTCGTATTCTAATCCCCTTCCATTTCCCCCTTTCGCTTCTTCCCCCTACGCACTCGCTTTCTCCCCTTCTTCTTACGTGAGTGCCTTCTTTTTGTCCCCTCGCGCGCCCTTCTGCAGACATGCCTTAAAATTGGCCATCCCTACTCTTCATTTTGCACACCCGCATGCACCCTATTATTCCATGCACCCTCCTTCAATTGAACACTCACGCACCCTATTTCCATGACTTCTATAGGAATAATTTCCTCCTGTGCGTGCACCTACACATGCGCCTTCCCTTTATTTCTCTTCCGCGCGTCGTGCTTGACTCTCGAACTTCAAAAGGCCAGAAGCTTTGATTTTTGCAAAATTAATAATTTTTAACAGGCACGACATCCTCTACGGCAAAAAAATGGATTTCTAAATTTTGATGAGGGTAGATATATGAAAATTAAAGAAACATATCCAGCTCTAGTCAATTAAATACCCAATCCCGTCAAATGACAGAAATTCCTGGCAAATCCAAAATATATTTGCCCACTCGGGATGCCATATGTTTTGCATTTCTTCACGAAATCACACAAAATTGGTAACGTTGGAATCGTGGCTTGAAGAAAGATGCATAGAAATTAGGAAATTTAGGATTTTACAAGGAATTGATGGTGATTTTGAAGAAAACGCTCATTCATAACAATGTTTTATTTGGTAGTTGGGGTGCATTAAATGAAGCATCGGCTGACATTTCTCACTACTGCAAGTCATGGGACAACATGGTGAGTCTTTTGTAAGTAACATAACATCATTTCAATTCATTTAATACCTCTTGCAAGTGGTTGAAGGATAGATTTAGGGATTTTAATTTTCCCTCTCTCTCTCCCTTTTCTCAAATTTCTATAAATTGGAGTGTTGGGATCATGGTAAAAAAGGTAGTTTTTGAGTAGTAGAACTTTGTCAAAATTGTTTTTTGAATCCAATGTGTTGCAGGCCCTTGTAGTGGACTCCTTGGATGGTGATCCAGGCCCTTATCTTGTAATAGATCGGGCGTGCATGCGTAATTATGAAAGTAATAGATGCAAGTTTATGGATTTCTCTTCCCTATTGTGTTTTTGCATTCCTCTTGCCCTTTCAATCTCATTGCATATATATTGTGTCTATCTTATGTTGTTGCAGGGATCCATTATCATTGTGTGTGCATGAAATATTATTGTGAATGCAGTTTCTAGATTGTGGAGAATTGTTATCACCCCTTCTAGTTTGCATTTTTCTCTACTTTTCACACATTGGGAGACTACTCTCACACTCTCCTTTTCTGGTGTATCACCACTTTAGTGTAGGCTTTTTTTTCATGAACACTCTCTCTCCTTGGTCCTTGGAAAGTTAGATTAGGATAAATAGTTTTTCCTACATTAGAGTAGATTGTGGCAAGTAGTTTAGGAGTAGGAACAAACCTTCTCTGGATGATCGTTTCAAGCCCACAAGTCCCAAAACTTGAGGGATTATTCCATGTTATCCAATCACACCGTGAGCTCAAGCACACACACTTGTGCAAACCAAAGGGTGCAGTGATCCGGTGATAACAATTAATTTGTAGGATGGAATGCTAAAAGTCTTGTTGGGAGGAGAGTTAGTATCTGTGCCAAATAGAATCCATTTTTTTTACAATAATATTGCACTAAACTTAGGTTATGGGGATCAAACTCTTCCTTAGAAGTAAAGAAAAATACAAAAGGTGTGATTTTTATTTGTATGCTCTGCTTACCACCACCTTCTATGAATTCTAGGATGAAGTTGAGTCTAAGGGGAAGGGGAGGTAATGTGCACTCCTCTTTAACACTATTCTATTATGATTTTTTATTATTGAAGAGTAAAGACATGAAAATTATTAGTATATTTTGATTAGCATGATGATAGACAGTAGAAATATTTTATTATCGATATGTTTTGATTCATATTTTAGATTGTATGTACTCTATAATGCATGAATAGATATTTCAAAGTATGGATGATGATTATATTACGTGACATGATGATGATTTGTTGTTATCTTAGATATATGTATTGACATTCTGAATTCTTTTCATATTGACTATGTTTGATGTTACAACTAATCTTGTGATCTCATTTATATTGATGAAATATCATAATTGAAATGTTTAGGAAATTTCAAATGAATGATAGTATTGCTTATTAGCTTCGATGATGATTTCGTGCTATGATGATGTTTATTGAAGGATGTGCATGCATTTTATAGTGGTATTTAATGTGGCCATGAAGCCAAAGGAGGTATTGTTGATTTTGTAGGTAATTGTATCACAACAAATAAAAGGGGGGTAGGAGACCAACCGTAGTGGAATATCTAATGGTTGCAACAATTGTCATCATGGAAACTTTGTGTTATGTTATTGTTGTATGAGGTTAGTATGTTAGGATGTCCCCATGGGGGGATGACCTCAAATTGTGACCATGGGATTTGTATTGTTCTTGTGACTTTTATTTTGTTATTAGATTAGGTTTAAAAACATATTTCAAAGGGAACTTGGAAACCGTACAAACCCAAGATAAAACCATGAAGCACAAAGGAGAAGCAAAAAAAAGTAATAGATCCAAACAACCACAGAGAAAAATACCAACAAGAAACCAATGAGGAGGAAGCACAAGATGATAGAAAAGGCTACAATAATAATAAAAAAATGCTTCACCAAAGAGAAATCCTAATCTCGAAGAACTCCTCACCAATGAGAGCGACGGGTCATGTTAGAGGGAAGATGACCATATTTTTTTTCTTCTTTTTAGACATATATGGCCACCCGTCCTTAAAACCAAAAGCCTCCAAAAAGGACTCTTCATGGAGAAAATTACTCTACCAAGATCGACCACCAATGTCGAGGTCATAAGGCAACAAATATTCTAGATTTGATCAGGGAGACAAAGTGGAGGGATCCATGTCTTGAGCCCAAACCACAAAGATCTCATTAAATCCGCCACCCGAGACACCTGCTACCCTATAATTTGAATTGTTTTCCCTCCCTACCATGTGGTGTAACCCATCGTAGGCTCTGTCATGACCGATCAAAGGTATCAACACACTACACACATGGTCATTAGTTTTGGTCCCTACCAAGGGGTTTCATGCTCTGTTTTAGTATCCTCAGTCACTTCTATTTCATCCATCTCTGACTCAGTATCTGTGGCTTCACATCGCTAACTAGGATCTTCAAACAAGCACCAAGAAGACATGATGTCTTTAACCCGCACCCTTGGCACAAGAAAGCTTTGAACTTTCCACATATATTATTTTCTCCCAATATCCTAGTGGATATTTTAGGATAATATTCTTGGGTATTCTTGTTCCATCCGAATAGAAATGCACAACCACGAAAAACACTAGTCGTGATATAGCCTTTGTAGTTGGATCCATAGCAATCAAAACCCCATTTCTCTCGGCCACACCCATAAATATTTCATATTCCCTAACTTGAAATGAAGAGGAGGGAGCCAAATCCATATCTAGAGGGATTTAAAAGTAAGATTGTGTGGGACACCTAGTTCTCATCTTTGAAAACTTAGGGCAATATTTCTATAGAACCATGGAGGACCTAGAATAACATGTTGCATGTCCTTCTCATTTGGAAAAATTAATAAGAATCTATCTCTAGATAGATATTTGATCTCAACTTTACATCCCCATTTATGTCTACACCAAACCGTGAAGAAATCTATGTTGGAGTCTCGATTCTGCAATTTTTCCCAAAATCGAAAATTTTAGTCTTTCTTTTCTTCTTTGTCAATAACACTTCTGGGATCTCCAGCTATGGAGCATCCAATTATTTCTAGGCTCTGTACTAACTTTGCAGTCTAAATGTAGCCTACAACAAACATTCTATCCTCCCGGATCTTTCTCTACCTATCCCAAAGCTCTCTCTCGGTCATACATGTCACTTTTATTTTTCTTGATTTGTGAGTATGTATTTTAGTATTGTAGTATATTTCACTTTTGTATTGTTGATTAAATGTACCCTTGTTTAGTAATTAATTATGTTAATTAAGTTAAATATTTGGGATGTGACAAAGGGGACATTTATTATGACTAGTTGGTCCTTGTGATCTTGTGATTTGAGTAGATTTTATTTGATATTTTATTATGTGTACTCAAACCATCCCTCAAATCCCAAAATTTGACTTTGGAGACCTATGGGACAAGTTAAGCATGTCCCACAACTCTTAAATTCACCTACCAACTATACATATGGGGTAAGGGGTAGAAATTAGGTCCCATTATGTGATTTGGAAGGTAATATGGTGAAATTTATTGCACTTTCTTACATGAGTTTTTAATTGCATCCTTTAGAGGTATGGGGTGAGGGTTGGTTTGTGTAAGAGGTTTTTCATAGCCTCACCCATCAATTTATTAGCCTTGGGTTTGATGTTTGACTTGGTGGATGTTAGGAATATTTTAATATTGTGAACATTATTATTGTGCAAATAATGAGTTGGTGACAACTCGTAGAGATCTCTTAGAGAGATTCTAGGTTTGTTGATTGAGAATAGGTATTGGGAGAGATTTGTGGGATGTTGAGTGATTAGTGGGATGAGTGTTGACTCCTAGAATCAAGGAGATCAAACTCTATATATGTAACCTCTACCTATGAATAATATATCCCGAATGAATTGAAATCATTGTGTTCATGTTTATCGCTCTGTTCTGCATTTCACGGTTATAATCTGAGCAAAATTATATCATTGGTATCAGAGCGATGTGCAAAATGGGTCTTTGATCGGTGAAAGGGTAGAGCCACTACAAGTTCTGGCTGCCCTGCTGATGGAAGATAGTTGTTATGAGAAGATCTTCGTATTTGTTTTGGAATGTCTTAAATTTATTTTTGTTAAATCCCGTGAAAATATTGTCAGTTTCATTGTACATCAGATCGGTCCTAGTAAGCATCCTCTTCTAGATCAGTCGAATTAACAAGTAAATAAGAAATCTTGGAACGTGTAAAGCCTAGTGAGAGGCAAACGAAAGGGTGCCACTTTCACTCAGGATCGGGTGCATTGAAGTGCAATCATCTTCTGTTTCAGTTGATTCGGTGTTCCATCGACATGCTGACACTGTGATCTGCCTCGTGTGGCATCAGTTCTATTTCTTCACTTTCATCCATGTATTTCAGCGATCAAGCAACTCCCTCAATCACATTTGGTTCTCCACGGTTCGATGAACAGAGTTGTTATTGTCATTGCCTGTTATTCTATATTTGAATGATCAAATTTACTGATCCGAGAGATATCTCAAAGCATTCAGATCATTTTTTGTGTGGATCTCGGTCTTCTGCGTGAGTCAGTGTGCCGTTGTCTCGATTGGCTGAACCGATTGTCATCCGGAGCAGCTTTATACATGCCATGCGTGTTTGATCAAAGAGGAGAATTCTGGTAGTTGTGCGCACATGCCAGACCTGAGCGCATAATTCTGTCCACGTCAATACATTCAAATATTGGCAAGTTTCACTATGTGACCGCTTCCACTACAAGCTTCCACGGTGATTCAATATATTGCGTGAGGATTGGTATTTAGTTTTTTTAAATATATATGTCTATTGTTTTAGTTAGTAGACTTCCATTCTATATGTGTCACTATAAAGTTATTTTGTTGAGTCTAAATCAGTCTAGAATGGTCATTTTATCGGGCTAGTCAAAGTCATAAAGTGTCATTTAGGTGGTTTTAGGTCTAGATAGATATTTAATTGGTCCACATTTCTCTAATTAAAAGAGTAATGTCCATTGTGTTTAAAAGTAAAGCCAATATTGTCAAATCTTATCACGTGGATTTTAAAGTCTATATTATTTGTTAGTCAAATTTTTATGTCGTAGAAAGTATCATTGTTATGTCATTAATGTTAATAGTCATTGTGAGTTGTATGTCATTGTCAAAATAGGTGATTTTAGGGTATCTATTTGTTGTCATTCTATTGTCATCAAAATTGAGTCGAAAAGTTGTTTAAAAAAAAAAAAAAGGACAAATGAGTGCATTTTCGGTGTAATCCGACACTCAATTTTTAAGGAAAAATGCAAATGAAAACTGTTCTTGGCTTCGGGGGCTCCGCCCCTCGACCCCGCCCTGTATCGCGACAGGGAACGCGTATCGTCCTCGACTATACTTTCTGCTGAGTTAGCAGGGACATTCAGATGGAGGCTGGAGGCAACGGAGGCAGGAGGGCAATCGGCGACCTCTCGTCAGGCACCATCGACGAGGCCGCGGTATTGATTTGGTGGCCAAGTATTTCAGTTGTGTGTTTGATTCCATTATTGTGTGTTTTTATAATAAGAACAGATGTCACATTCCTGTTCAGAATTGTATTTCCTTTTATAACCTCCTGATGTAAATATGTTATAGTAGAAAGAAGAAAACACAAGTACAAAGTCGGCATTATGATACTTGAAGAGGATGAACAGAGGTTCATGAGCAGGGGCTCGTACCTAGGACAGAGGTCCGTTATTGTCGAACAGGGGTTCGTATTGATGAACAGAGGTTCATGAACAGGGGTTCTTACCTTGGACTGAGGTCCATATGTGTACCAAGATCATGAGCAAACAGGGGTGTGCAAGCTGCAGAGAAAGTGTAACTATTCTTTTCTACATTGTTCACATTAGGGGAGTGTATGTGTGGAAATAATAATGTTAACAATAGGGGAGTGAATGTTAGGAATATTTTAATATTGTGAACATTATTATTGTGCAAATAATGAGTTGGTGACAACTCGTAGAGATCTCTTAGAGAGATTCTAGGTTTGTTGAGTGAGAATAGGTATTGGGAGAGAATTGTGGGATGCTTTGAGTGATTAGTGGGATGAGTGTTGACTCTATAATCAAGGAGATCAAACTCTATATATGTAACCTCTACCTATGAATAATATATCCCGAATGAATTGAAATCATTGTGTTCATGTTTACTGCTTGTTCATGCTGTTTCACGGTTATAATCTGAGCAAAATTATATCGGTGGATGTGGAGTTGAGGTGAAAGCATCAGTAGCATCTTATATGGATTCACATCACTCTCCTCTCCTTTTTCTATATACGCAAGTTAATTTCATGATTTTGGGTTTATTTCATATTGTTGTGCATTGTATTTTTGAGTTTATCCCTGATTTGCTTGCTTTGGAGTCTTGGAGCTTGTTTGGATTTGGATTTGAGCTTGAAAAGAGCTTGGAGTTGTGGTTTTTGAATCAATTCATTGCAATGGAAAGGTAGGAACTACACCCATGTAATTTTATTTTTATATATATGTGTGTTGTATGTAAATGAATGGTTGTGTGTGCTTGTTTTGGGACCTTGGGTAGAATGGCCTTAAGTATGGTGTAGGAGAAGGTTTATGGGGATATTTTGAGGGAGGAATAAGAATATTGTTGCATAGTTTGGAGGGATTTTGGGTTGGTCAGTTTTGTCACAACATTTAGATAAAAAAATAATTACTTATTTTATATGTTTTATTTGAGGGAGGCATAAGAGATTTGAGGAAGGCATACGAGTCTTGTATGAGTATGTTTTGTAGTTTTGGAGGCTTCAAGGTGGACACTTAACCCATTGGGAGGCATAAGTGATTTCCCCATATTTCCTTGCTCCCTTGGCTTAGAGTATTCAAGCCTTGTTTTGGAAAAGTTACATTTTCTTGATATTGTTGTTTGTGCTTGTATGTGTGTTAAAAGATTGTTGGTATGTGTGTTGTAATGTAGAAGCATTTGTTAAAGTTTCCATTGGTTGTATCCATTCCTTATTGCTTGATGGTTGGGGTTTGGGGGCCATGAGGAGGATAGCTTATTCTCCTCAATTGAACATTGGTTGGGCAGAGAGAGTTGCCTACTCCCCATTTTTTTGTGCTTTGAAGATGAAGATTTTGATGGAGCTCAAGTGAATCCTCGCATGGAGTTGTTGTAGGAAACCAAGAAAGCAAAACAAGTAATAAAATAGTAATGTTGTTTCCTCCTAGTGTGGAGTGCATTGTATTTATATTGTAAAAAAAAGAAACTCTTGTAAATGTATCATGTTACACTTGTTTTGTCAAAGTGGGTTGGAAATATGTATAGTTAAGAGAAGGAATCTTTTTGGTAATTTTTACCATGTTGTTTCCACTTAGAGTGAAAGGCTTGTAATTCTTGTATTTTAAAATAATTTTGTTGGAAATTTCATTTATCAAATTTGTATTGTTATAGTTGAAAGGAGAAATTTCAAAGTTGTATTTGCTGAAAATGACTTATATTTTAAAGTTGTATTTCTTGAAAATGACTTATATTTTACCTTGTTGTAAGTTGATTGTTTTGAATGGAAATGTTGGGAAAAGAGACCCCTTATTCTATATGTATGAATTTTTTATTTGAAATTGGACATAATTAAAAGTTGGAAATGTTTGTAATTATATATCAAGTTGTATGCAAAAAAAAAAAAAAAAACTACTCTACCTTACTTAGTTTCCTTGATAATGGGTCGAACCACTTAACCACATTTAAACATATTCATACAAATATACAAATTTCATGCATCTTTTGTAATTTTATATTTATTTTACATACTAGTATTATTTGACAAATAGATTGTAGAAAACAATTTTTAAAAAAACCTTGCCAAAAATATATATAATTATTTAAATATATTAATACAAGTATTAAATAAGATATTGTTTTATTATCAATAGTTACATAAATATTAATAAAGAAACTATATATATTGTCGTATATCTAAATATGACAAGATTATATAAAATCAATATTTTTAATCGGTATTTCAAAAATAAAATTTAAATCAAATACGATATATTACACACACACACACACACACACACACACACACACAATCTTAAATATATGTGTATATCTCATTTAAAAATTAAAAATATAATGGGGCAAAAATGTCCATACCCAAATGGGGTACACTCTCCATAATGAGAAAAATAACAAATAAAATGCAAAGCAAATCCTTGGAGAGGGATGTAAATAAAATAAAAACCCAAAATTATGTGTATATCCTTCTAAGCCAAGCAAAATTCTTTACAATCACTCCTTGACACCATGGCCTCCATTATTCCTTAACCTATAAAACGAAATAGAGAAAATGATAACAATATGGCAAGGAAAGAATAAAAGAGAAACTCATAACGATTTTGAGGGTTGTAGCAATTACCTAAGATTTAAGGGCCCAAAAAGAATCAATCTAATAGTTGAGAATAAATGCTATAAATTTTAAGTTGTAAGCTTTTTGTAGGATAGGGTGATATAAATTAATAGTATGGGAATTATGGGAAAGGATATTTTTAGTGGGTTAGTAAAGGACGTGGTCAATTTTTATCATGGTTTGGTAAATAAATATATGACTTGAGTTAGGAATTAAATCCATAATAATGTGCATGGTCATTTGGTTAATAGTATAAAAGAAATGAATTATTTAGAATTTACTATTCGAACAACCATTTATATTTAGAAAATAAAAGAGTTACATAGTTGGGGGTGATCGGAAAACTCACAGTCCCACAAAGAACGGCCAAAAGACACAATAGAAAAAGCCACAAGGGCAGAGCTAAAAAAAAGATCGAGGCACGTAAGAATCCACCAAAGCACCAAAAGTAAATATGGAACCGATGTTGTTCCGACCGTAGCACAGGATGCTCAAAATGTCCTTTTTCTCCTTAAATCTCTTGACAACTGTCTAAGTCCCAGGTTGCAGAGGCAAGACTAACAACACATCAGGACGAGGACAATCCCGCTCTGGGTCAAAATCAGAAGATTCAGATACATGAGATCTTTTAACACAACCACCTAATGGGGGAATCTCCTCACTCATAACTTCCGAACTTCAAGAAGAGGGTTATTAGTTTCAGGTACTGTGAATAATTATTTAGAATTGAACTATATAGTTAGATAACTAAATAATGGATAGGAGTGTTAAATAGTTACGGAAAGTAAACTTAAAATCAATTTAGGAAATGATTAAATCGGGAAGTTAAAAAGAATTTTGAATGGGTAAACAATGGGATTAATGTTGTCATTATTTTAAAAAAAATTTAAAACCTTAAAAGGGGAATTATAGACCCAAATTTGGATTTGGAAAATAGACTAATAATATTTAATTAATTAATTTTTAGTTGTGACTACCTTGTGAATAGGTAGAGTTTGTTAACGAGAATTAATTAAACGTAGTCGATATTTATAACCCTTGCACTTTTTTTTTTTTTTTTTAAATCCCCAAAATTTTCCCTAATAAATTAATAAATTTTGTTGTGATTTTGAACATCGAAATAGTGGACGTTACATATATCACCAACTACCAAAAAAAGGAATAGTTTTACTATATGTACAATAATATATCTTAACACTTTCTACAATTTTTAATACATTTCTAATAATTTTTTTATGTTGTATGAATATTATGTTGAAGAAATCACCATTCCTTACATTAACATATTTTAACGAAATAACTATTTTCTACACACATACATACCAATGCTATGTGCATCGCCTTCATTTACCAACAAAATACTAGTGTCATATGTATCTTATTTATTTTTGATATGTTTTCTATCTATTTATCCTCATAATACTTGAATGTTTTTTCAACAATTTGTTAAAAAACAATTTACTAGAATTTTAATGCCGATGCATATTATTAATCGCCCTACCAACGATTTGTCCTCTCACGTCCCATCTAATTACTGCAACAACTATACAACAACTATAGAGTGAATGGATTTCATTCAATTTTATAAATAAAAATTGAAATGTCAACAAAAAATTGACTGGCATTAATACATTTTCCTTGAGGGTCAGCCTGAACTCTCTCTTACAGTGTAAGAGCCCCGCAGTCCTTATCGATATTGTTGGAGAATCAATGACATAATCAATAACACTGTGATAGAGCCCATGAAGGATAAATTTAGTATCCATCCCTAGTTAATCTACGGTTTGTTATTCAAAATAATGAAAACATCGCATCAAATGCATCCGGATTTCCAGATTATAGCACTGTAATTGTGTTGTTTTCAGTTGGTGCTGTTTTTTCAGCTATTGTAATTTTTATTATTTTCAACTAAAAAAATGCCTTAGTAATTTCCCTGAAGAGGAAAGAGGGGACAGATGCCACATATATTTTGGTGGAATTTTATATTGTTATCCAAAGTCAATCCAGTAATATTGAAACAAACGACCAGGCAAACGAGGAAAAGATCAAACAACATTATTGCTAAATGCGAAATACATCAAATTGGAAAAATTATACCCTGCACAGGCAGAATGAAACAAGAAAATGATGAGAGAAGGTTTAACTATCAAACCGGAGCAAAGACTTGGCGAAGATTAAGAGTATGGTGTATCGAAGTTTTGGGAAAGCAGCAAGAAGAAGAATAATGAAAGGTATTAATGTTATAATAAGTGGAGGTGTGTATTACAAAACAAATGCAATTGATCTTTGGTAAACAGGAAAGACCTAAAGGTTGTTTGTTTGTAATGTATCAAAGTTATGAGACGAAAGACTATTGACAGATTTAAGGGACCAATAATAAATACACTGATCAGGGAAAGCAGGGTATCTTTGAAGTGCAGTGAAGGTAGCAACATTCTTACCAAGAGTATTAAATGATGGTCTTTCAATATGGAAAAAACACTATTGATCTAAAAATATGATAATTATAGAAAAAATGAGGTGTCATTAATTTTCCTGGAACTATTAAAAGCCTTATAAACAATACTGAAAATTGATGATTCTTTTATTGCAACTGAAAAATACAAAATTTTATGAGGTCCAATTAAAATATACAGAAAAATACTGAAAATCTTTATAATTTTACCGTATTCCTGAAGTATGAGTCCAATGATAACTTAATCATCCACTCATATATTATGAGAATCAGAGCTATGATTTGTGGAATGCTGCAGAACAAGATGAAATTACATCGTAATGGGCCATTACCATATGCAGTAAGGAACTGTTCCATTTATGCATCATGTCCATCAACTATTCATTTAAAGTATTTCATATCCTATCTAATTTAATACTTTGCTCTACCATCTATATCACCTAACCTTACTACCCAGTCTACTACATTTTGCATGGTACGATGTCCAACGCAAACACACAATTTTTAGAAGAAACAAAAAAAAAAATTGAACACATCAGATGGTTGAGGATGATTCAGTGGAGACAGTTGTTTGGATTGAAGTCTCCACAGGAAAGGGCTGAGGAGGAATTGTGATTTCAGCACTTCCTTCCAACATATGAATGACTGTGCTCATTGAAGGCCGTTGAGAAGGGCTGTATTGAATGCACCACAGTCCCACCAAACACAACTTTTTGGCCACATTTTTTTCTTCATCATCTGATATATTTCCCTCTGTCAGCGTTCCAAATTCACCAGTTTCCACTTGTTTGAATGCCCAGTCAGAGTAGAAAAATCTGCTCGACCTTGTTGCTTTCATGTCCAAGTTCTTCCTTCCCCCGACCATCTCCATCAGCAACATACCATAACTGTATACATCTGATCTGTCACTCACCGATCCATTGTTTCGGGACCACACTTCTGGAGCCACATAACCAGGGGTTCCTCTGGCACCTGTCAGGGAGACATGGGTTTCCTCTCTATCCGTTAGTTTCGCCAGACCAAAATCTGCAACCTTTGGGGAGAAATTTGCATCGAGTATATTATGAGGCTTTATATCACAGTGCAAGATGCGGCTTATGCATTCGTCATGTAAATATGCGATCCCACGAGCTGTTCCCATCGCAATGGAATATAATTGTCTCCAGTCCAATTTAATATGGTAGTCTCCGTGTATATATTTCTCCAGCGAACCATTCACCATATACTCGTAGACCAATGCTCTTTTAGATCCCTCAAAGCAATAACCCAATAGCCTCACCAAATGTAAATGGTGGATCCTCCCCAAGGTCGCAACTTCACTCATGAATTGATTTTGACAATGTTTAGATTTGTCGAAAACTTTAATAGCTACCAGGCTTTCGTTGGGAAGCTTACCTTTGTAAACTGTACCGAAACCTCCTTGGCCAAGTCTGTCTGCAAATTTGTTTGTGTATCGTTTGACCTGACGATAGGAATATCTTGTGGGAACTCCTCTGTGTAAAAATTTTTCAACGGAAGCAGGTCTGGAGTCGAAGGGATCCATATAGGCTCTAACCTCCATCTCCTCCTGTATCTGATTCCATTTTTTTCGATTTATTCTGGTGTAAAAAAAGAGGATACTTGCAGTGGAGATGATACCAGATAGAACACATATTGCTGCAATAATATCCATAGAAAGATCCGCTACTTACTCAGTCACAGCAAAAGTTATAATGGAATAATTATTCTTAGAATAAAATAATTGAAATATCACATAATGAGAAGTTATTTACCGGCTATATATCTAGGAGTTTTCCACCATTTCTTCTTGTTCAGATGTTGCGAATTTGCAACGGAAACAAAAGCTTTAAAAAAACCCACGAGCTACTTTGTGCTTACCATCAGGGCAGGTGTGTTCGTGTGCGCCGTCTGTACAAATGCAGGCAATCAAGTCAGATGCAGTCGAGACAGGTGCCGTCAATATAGAGTCAGTATAACATAGCCCACCGGAAGTCTCACAAGTATGACAATCATCGCTGATGTTCCATTTGATTTCAAAACCTGTCTGCATGAGTTTCAGTAGATTCTTTTCATCACTGCTGTTATATTTTTGGTCGGCTGGAACGACAACATAGTATATGCTACAACTATCATCTACACCACCGATATATGGTGGAGGCACAAAGAAACAAGAAACGTTTGTGCTTCTGCAGTGCGAACATTCGATTTCCTTGATGTTGGCCGCGTAAGGTGGCTTTGTTTGACAGATAAGAATGGTTCCCCATTCGTATTCATCAGCTAGATAAAATTTATCATAGTTATCACCAGTGCATATGGGAATAGTAGAGCAATCATCGAGACCAGGGGTATCAAGGGCGATTCGAATGGATCGAGTGGAGTAAGATGATTGTGTGATACCTCCCAATACCCTGTACACATAGTTATAACATAACTCTCCTATACGAGACAGAAAAGTGTTCTGGTCGTCTTGGCAGTCAACAATAGCAACTTCGCCCGTGCATGATAACGTACGATTTGAGGTTTGAAAAGGGTATCTAATGGTAGAACTGTTACAGGAAAAAGGAGAACAAGTTTCGAATGAAGGATAAGCATCTCTATAAGAAAATTTGTTGAAAAACGCAGCAAAGCAAGCAATGAAAAGTATGGGGAAGAGATAAGAGAAACGCATGATTTGTAATGAAAATGGGAAAACCAAACGAAGTTTGCTTGCCAAGGATAATAATATGGAGATCACAATTTAATGAAAACGCAGGAAAGCAAGTAACGACAAGTCTAGGGCAGAGAGCAGGGAGACCCATTATTATGAAAAAAAATATCAGAAGTCTCCCTGCCGTTCAATCAAGCAATGAAGTCAGTCAATACAAGGTTCAATCAAGCAATAAAGTCAGTCAAGTCTAGGGTAGAGAGCAGGGAGACCCATTATTATGAAAAAAATTACTAGAAGTCTCCCTGCCGTTCAATCAAGCAATAAAGTCAGTCAAGTCTAGGGTAGAGAGCAGGAGACCCATTATTATGAAAAAAAAATACCAGACATCTCCCTGCCGTTCAATCAAGTAATAAAGTCAGTTAATACAAGGTTCAATCAAGCAATAAAATCAGTTAGCGATGTGGAAAAAACTAATGTTACTATTAATCGACATTGTCAATATTAATGTGGAAATGTAATAATGTGAATTATTGGAACATTTTATGTTGTAAAAAAGTTATAAAATTTTATTTTAGTTAATGTGTTTAGTTTTTCCTTATCTAAAATACTACAAAGTATATAAAATTAAATATTTACTAATAAGATATTAAAATTTGAATGACGTGTAGTCTACTAACAACTCGAATATTAAATATAAAATATATCTAAGCGATGTCAAAAATAAAATAAAAATTCTATCGATACTTTTCCATTTTACATATATTTTCTATAAAAATAGATACATTAATAATATTTTTATTTATAAAAAGATATGCAATTATATTTAACAAAACAATGTAAGATTCATAAACACAATAATATGTATTATTTAAAACTAAGTGAATTATTCACGATTAGATGACATAATCACCTTCTCCATAATGCAATTCTAATCCCACCAGTTCCTTACGCAACACAATATGGGGTGCGGCTTTACAAAACTACATTTAAATCTATGATAATCAATAGATGTGGTTTGGAGAATTAATAGTATGCTTGTTTTCCACAATAATTTTTTTAAAATTATATATTCTTTTCATTTATCTTAATATATAGCATTAATATTGAAAAAAAAAATATGTGCTTGATGTAAGCATGTGGACAATGTGAAAACTTATGGTGGTAAATAAATAATAACTTCCTTTTCTTCCCAAACCCCTCTAAAATCACATACCATGCTAAAATATAATAACATTCATTTTAAGAAATCATATTTTATATGGATAAGTGTCATCTCCGGATAATGTCATAAAGGCTATAAACATGTAAGTTCTATTCTATGTAAATAAATTTATGATTATCAAACAGATATGTAAAAAAATAATTATCAAAAGCTTTATTATTAATTAGGAAGTTCTATTCTATTGGATTCATTTTATGTAAATAAATTTCTCATTATGTAGTATGCATTTTAAAAATATAATCAACTCACATATAATTTTTTGAAGGAATGTCCAATTACCACATTATTTTGAAATTAAAAATGAGTCTAAAACTAGAGGTAAAAATTATTTAGTTTGTTAAAAAATATATATTTAGATTATTTAATATGAATAATAAATATTTCCTTATAATATATTTTACAATATATATATATATATATATATATATATATATATATATATATATATATATATATATATATATATATATATATTTAAAAGATATTCACATTTAATAATAAAATAATATTTGTCTTCTAAATATAGACAATCTACATAAATAATTATCTAAATGAATATCAAATTGGCTATTAATAGTAATATTTCTACATTTTTTAAAAGATAATTCCACAATTAATTATTGTGGAAATCAAATTGTAGCTTCCACCTACAATTTTTATGTGGTAACAAAAATTGTAGAAATAAATTGTTGAAATTTCCACAATATAGCATTAATGAGAGTTACAAAACTATAAATTGTGGAATTTCTACAAAGATGGAATAAATAGGAAAACTACATTTTTGTGAAGATTGTGGAATATTAACAAATACAAAAATTGTAGAAATGTTACAAACATTAAGAAATGTGGACAATTTACAATTTCAAAAATGGAGATTAGCTATATATTTGATAAATTGTGGAAAAACTACAATAATTTATCAAAATGTGGATTAGCTATAATTCCAATGCCACAATTATAATTTTTTTAATTCCATATAACCACAAAAAAAATGTTGAAAAATTATAGCAAAAGGTCAAGTTTGTTGTAGTGAATAAAAATGAGAAACCCTTACCGCTACTGAGATCCATTTCATTTCATAACTATTAATGAAATTTTAAAGGTCTTGAATTAAGAATAATGTAAAAAGAAAGAGACTAATTAAATAATGCAGTACAAAAATACTACCAATCTTCACATAAATTTGAAAGTTAAAATTATACCAAAATGTTTCTAAGGCTACCCTGTGGCCATGCTAACGACTATTTTTTTTAAACTTTAGGGTGCACTTTCACCATTATATATTCTTCATTGCATATCACCTTTTCCTCGCCTTCGTTGTTTTTATCACATCGGGACGATGCCCTTTTTAGGGAGGAGAATCTAATGCCCTGCTCATCGAGACTCCTTTCCTTTCTATGGAACCCCGTTTCTAAGTGATGCCTTGTCATTTTGTGCCCCATGTTGTCGAAGTTTTGAAGCTCACCGTGAACCCAAGTAATTGGTGTAGGTGCGGATTTCGCGCTATGAGAAAGTTATCAGAAGAACCAATTCGTTACTCGCACCTCATTCCTTGATGTTGTTGTGTCAATGGTCATGACTTGGATCAATTTCAATGATCCAAGGCATACCTCATATCCGCTTTGTGCTCACGATCCCCATTCGAAGTAAATTCAATTTCTTTCCTTCCGTTATACCACCTTGATTCTATCGCTAATGCATTTACCTTTTCTAGCAGAATTTTGTAACGCCTTGTGAGGACAATCATATTTCTTTCTGATCATCATGGTTGATTTTTTTTCCAATTTCATACACACACACACACACACACACACACACACACACACACACACACATATAAAAGCTTAAAAGTAGTGTTTTGCGTGGAAGTAAAGGAAGGTATGTGGTAGTGCATGCTTTGATGGGGGCCATGAATTAATTAATGAAAAACTTAATTTCCTTCAACCTATCGCCCCTCACCATCTTAGCAGTGTCATGGTCATTGATTTGCGTGGCCTTCTCCTAATGTCTTTACCTTTGTTGGACACCACTTTCTTTCTTGCCTCACATTACGAAATTTATGTATTAGCTGATAGTGGTTGGAATTTATGACCTCCTTTAATTCTTCCAATGCGTATTGGTAGTGGTCTTCCTGGCACGTTTTTTCTTTTGGGACAAATTTTGGGGAAGAAAATTCCATTCCCTTGTTTTTCGCATACATTTTACTCTGCAGTTTTGTGGCATGCTCCTCCCATGGTCATTGGTTGTGTGTATTGTTGGGCTAGAAACCCCTTTCAGAAATGGAGTGCCTTGTGGGGAAGTAAGCATGTGCTGATGAAGGAGAAATTGTAGGATGGGTGAATATTTAAGAATGCATTTCAGGTGCATGTTAAATCTACACTTTGTAATACTTGTCTACCTTCTTTTTAGTATCTTGAAATGAATGTTCTACCTTCCGAAATGGTGCCTACAAAAGGATTTTGTGGGGGTTAAATTACTGCTTGAGTGTGTTGGTTATCCCTTTGTACCTCCTTCTAAATTCACTGGTTTTGCATGACTTACTCTCTTTCCCCTTTTAATGGCTTATTCTATTTCAGATTTGTATAAATGGGCTTCTGCATTATTATGTAAATCAAACCAAATTGTAAGAAAAGAAATATTGTTGGGTTTTGTTGCTTGTTTTTTTAAAAAACAAAATCTAGGCATGAAAGTGTTTTCGATGGTTATGGTAATAACTGTGAAATTTTGTAATCTGTTGTTCTGTTAGAAGTAAAGGGGAAATATTCTTATAGGTTTCTATTATTACCTTATGTAAATTATTTCGTTAAAACTGGGTCATACCCAAATGCTTGAAGCAGTGTGACATTGTGCCAATACCCTCGTTACGTATGCATTATAACTTGTTGAGGTAATGGGTGTATCTCTGGTTTGGTTTTCTTGCAAATGCGGTATTTTAGTTTTACAGTTTTACCTTTACATGTTGATTTGTTGTATCATGACTTTATAAAAATTTTCCACCAATCCCCCTATGGGTTTAATGGGAATCAGTTATCTTATTCGAATGCCTTCATCCAGTTACTTGGATGTGAGTAAAGGCATTCCTTTATATCTGTTACTTGATACAAACCTGCAATAATGTTTTTCTGTAAGGGAAGTTAGGGGAGTGTCCTACGAGTTTGAAAATGTGTATATATACACATATATCGTTGTACGTTGTTACCGTATGGGTTTAAGAAGAGATCTCTAGAAACTTTCTTCGGTTGGGTAGTATGTTTACCCATTTTAGGATATCAATTCGATACCCTTATTCTATATTTTTTGTTTTGTTTCGATTGAGGAAACAAAGTTTTACCTTAAAATGACAAACATCTATAATGCCTTTAGTATGGAATATCGTTCTCTATAATAATAGAATAAAAGGAAAAAATCAGGTTTTCTGTACAAATGTGTTTTCGAGAGTATTCCATTTTGTGCCTTATCAACATATTAGAACAAAGAGCTACTCGTTGTAGTATTGAAAGAAAGGGGAGAACCATGAGATTATGTACTAACGTATATTAATGTTTTCTACTTTTGAATTCAGCTAGGAATATATTGTTCAGTCCAATGTTGTTCAATCTCCTTTGCCCTCTTGGCTAATGGTATCAAGTATCTGGTAAATGCTTGCCCTGTTTCGAGGGGCCATGTGGATTGTTAAAATTTTATTCACTTCACCGTTGGATTTAAACTCTTATATTTTTCAATCATGATTATACCGGGTAACCACCCCAGATGGTTATGTGCTATTTCTATTTTCTGGTTACAACTTGTGGTAAGGTCTTGTAGATACTGGGGTATCAATGGTGTGTTGCCTACCGTGTATCGAACCCCTTGTTTTCGAACTCGAATATCTTATATTTCAGACTTGGTTACTAAATGTCCCATTTTGTGACTTCGTTTAAGGCAATCAGTTTTCAAATATATATGATATTGTCGAAATTTGTAAAAATTATTAATGACTTTGGGTTTACTCTTCCTTTATATTATTTAGAGAAATTGACGATTATGATGAGGTTTTTTGGAATAATATGGCCCTTTTGTTTCTCATTTGTATCCTTTTCAAGAGCGGATTTAATTATGTTAACAAGTACTACTTTTAAAAGATCTTGTAAGGAGGAAGTGGTAAACTCCTAGATATAAAACCGAAACTATGGTTGTTTTTTTAGAGGGTGACAAAACCATATTGCTTTATGAAACCTTCCTCCTAGAAGGATTGAATAACTTTGATTTTTTATGCATCTATGGTGTAGCTAGTACGTTTTGACTCCTCAAGTTTTCTTTGAGATGGATGAATTGAGTATTAGATTTCAATCACGTGATCCATAGGATTACATGATTGAAAGCCCAATACTATTGACCTTATGTTTCTAACCTATAAGGCCTTTCCTTGACTATTGAGATATCGTTTGTACTTGAATTTTTGGCTTCCTCCTTGTTTTCTGGTATAAATATCTTTCTCATATGAAGAATTTTGATTAGTGGGTTGTGCTTTGATCCATTATTGAATTAGAACATTCCTTTCATGATATTGTTAAATGTTAGCTTATTGTTGCAATGGGTAGTCTTAACATGCTTAGTTCTCGTGAACTCGACTCGAGTTATGTGTATTTGCCTTTATAATATTATTGCAAATATGAAAATGTTGTAGCATGGCTTGATTAATTTTATTACCTTCTTATTCTCGTCCAAATTCTATTGAATATTTTGACACCTTTGGATTGTGTGGCATGTTGAGTAGAAATGTTATAACCCTATTTATTTTTCTGACGAGTAATGGTGATTTCTTCTTTCGATCATAAAAATTTCATGTTTAATAACCATCCATGGTATCGCGGTACCAATGCTATTTTAGGCATGTTTTAGTGGTGGGAATCCTTTTCTAAAGATAATCAATATAATGAAATAAATTGAATACATAGATGAATAAATAAATAAGATAATAATGAAGTTGTACTTGGTTGATGAAATTAAGAGTCTTTAATTGGAAAGATAGTTGTTACCAACTAGTGTAAAAGAATCTACCCTCACTATCCTTAAGCTACGAATTAAACTTTAATGTCTTGGTCGTGGAATGATAAGCATTCTAAATAAAGTAAAATCATTGTTGGTTTTTTGGGGTTATAGTTATGTCTTAGTTAGTAGGGGAGTTTGAACAAGAAAACTTTAAGTATAATGCTTCCATTTTTGGAACCCCTCATGCATCCTTTAGTGAACTTAATCAAGAGAATGCTAAATGATTTTTTTTATAGAAATCCAGTTGAACTCTTAAGTCTCATTAAAAGACCGGTTAATAACTAAAGAGATCATGATGATGAAATAAATTGACCCTATCCCTTTAAATCTTGTCATAGTATATTGTAATCTTATCTTAAGCATTGTTAATAGTTGATTCTTGCACAAGGAGGTTGTAGGTATGAAACTTTATGGGACTCCACTTCAGTTGGACCTTACGCTTGTCGATTGCGCAATGTAGTGCCCACTTCCCTTCGACACCATTTTGTTTTGTTGTTTTCTAGACCGATTACTTCACTTATGGATTACCATGGCTTTTGATTTAGCATGCTAGTAGATATCATGTATATTGGATCTGTTATTGATTTGATCTTTATATGGTGCATATGGTTTACCGTGGACATTTGATGACGATATTTGTATACTTTTGACATGGTTATTTATCTTTAATTATGACATGTGATATGGTTAATAATATTGAGTAGAACTTGATAATTGGACTAATATGATGATCGTTTAGACATAAATGAAATGTGGAATAGAAATGTGCTACAAAGTGTAAGTGACATCGTATTTGCATAGATGATAGTAAATCATGTGTCATTTAATTTGAATTATATTGTATATTTGGCATGAATGTTTTAATGCGCCAACAAAGTCGAAGGAGGTATTATCTGGCAGTATAATATATTCACAACAAAATTGGGGAGTGGAGACCAACCACATCAAAATTTGAGAAGAATCCAACTAAGGTCACCATGGCAACAAGTAATTGTGTGTGTGTTGGAATTATTTGGTTAGGGAAAATTTGTGACCTAGGGGTCATGTGTTGTTTTGTTTTAATTTTCCCTTTTTATTATGTTAGTATGTCGCTCTTAGAAGTGAAATTTTACTTGTGTTATTATTCATATTCTTTGGATTGGTGTTTACCCCCTTTATTAGTCATGGGTCAGTAGTGTCTTAATTAAACTAATTTGAATTTGTCCTAAACTAATTAAAGGATATGACCAAAGAGAGTTCATTTATTAGGCTTGATTTACTTTGGATTTTATGTGGATTGATGTGTGTTTGAGTTTTGAGAGTAGACACTCTACCCCACATGGGAAACTCTGAATTTGGCCTTGGAGGCCAAACCAAAGCTTGTGGGACAAGTCAAACTTGTCCCACACCTCTTAAAACCCCACGCCAACCCTACCTATGGGTTGGAAGGCCAAATTTAGGGTCTTTTAGGTGTTTTGGGGGATAAAAGGGTAAAATATTAATCGTGCACTTTCTTTCAAATTTAATTTTGTCCTTTGGGGAGTGGGCTTAGTTGGAGTGTGTAAGGTGCTTGCCTTTCTTTCAACCACTTATTAATGGTGCATTGGAATTTGATGTTGACCAAATGATGTGGAGTGGAGGGAAAATGAGGTGGCATCCTACTTGGAGCCACATCATCCCTCCCTCCCTTTCTCTATTTATTTGATCCTCTTGTTTGTTTTGAGGGTGGAAGTTTCATTTTTAGTCTTTGCTATTTTGGAGAGGACATGATTTTGAAGGAGTTGTGGATTTTGGAGCTTTCGATACTTGTGGGAATTTTGTTGGACCTGTGGATGCTTGCTTTACCTTTGGAGGGCTTTGAGACTTCATATTTGGAACAAGCTCTACCATGGAAAGGTAGGAGCTTCACCTTTGTTTGTATTATGTTTTCTTCTTTTGTTATATGAATGAGTACATATGTCGTGGTTTAATTTTGTTGTTGCAATTCTTCTTGGGAGTGGGAGGAGACTATGGGGAGTTTAATTGAGGGAGGCATAAGAAATCATTTTCGAGGAGGGAGTTTGGGTTGGGTGCCCACCTAGTATGAGAAATGCTTGCATTTTCTTATTGTTCTTAATTTGGGGGAGCCATCGAGCCGAGGGAGGCATAAGAGTGAATGGAGGGATATGGGGTACTTGAGGGAGGCATAAGAGTTGCTAGGGTATTGTGTTTTGCATTGAGGCTTTTAGGTGGCACCCATTCCCATTGGGAGGCATAAGTGGCCTCCCATAGGTATTACTCTTATGGCTTTCTTGATAAGCCTTGTGACTTGTTGTTGTGATTGTCTTCTCTCTTGTTGAGTTGTTTATTTTTGTTTTGAAGGATTATGGAATGAATGTGAAATTTTATGTTAAGTTATGTGGAAGCTAGTAGTTGCCATGAGTTGGATTTTCTCCCATTGCAATGTGGTTGGGTCTGGGGCCAATGGAGAGGATGGCTTCTCTTCTCCATTGGGTATCTTGGTTGGGAGGAGAGAGTTACCTCTCCCCTTATTTTTATGTGAATCAAGTAAACTATTGGAGGAGCTACTTTGTTGATGTTGTAGCATCGAGCCTTGTGGATGACAATGTGAAACCACCTTGTATGTTTACCCACCTTGAGTGGAGGAAAAATGTAATATTGCTTTTTATTTTAGCTTCCATTATTGTAAATTTGTTCCCACATTAAGTGGAAAATGTTGTAACAAGAAGTTGAAAGAAAGACAATCTATCTATTCTCCTTTAACTTGGCTTGGAACCTCTTATGAATGTGTGATCTTGTTGAAATGCTAGTAGTTCTTACTCTAAAAAAAAACTTAATGGAATTATGGTTGAAACCCTCTTGAGGAATGTTGGGAAATTTACTTTAAAACAATATATATACATTAAATTTCATTTTTGTTGCTTAAAAGAGATGTATTGAAAAGTGGGAATATTAGTGCAATCTCTCTTCTTGTAAAATAAATAAAAGTAGTTGATAAATATTTGGTTGCATACATAGTATAAAATATTTTCCTTTGCATACTTAGTATAGATCCATTCCTACATAATACACGTGAAAGAAAATATAGAAAAGTGGAAAACTAAAAGAATAAATTATAAACAATAAAGTATTCATTACTACTAAAATAGATACAAATATACAAACTTAAATATTTGGAAAATAAAACTTTGGGATAGTATTTAATGGATATACATGCTTTAGCGTTTGGTTACTTATACATCCAAATGATTATTTTATTTGTTGGCAAAGAAAACGTTTCAAAGTATGGAAATCAAAACAATTAGCTGCATCGTTGCCATCTCTACAAAGTGCGCCTTATAGTTTTCACACTAATTTGCAAAGCAGCTGTGCTTCATGAATATTCTAATGTGAAACAGACCCACCTCTACACCACGATTGTAATAGCTAGGTCACTATTCTGTATATCCAGTGCCATCCTTTGACCAAATCTATATATCTATATATATAGAACACATGCACAAAGTCAAATACTAGTCATCCCTCTTAATATTCACAGAGGCCGAAACACCCAAGTAAAAATTCAATATTATCCTAGCCAAAGCCATAGCCCTCATTTTTCACTTCAATTCTATGTTATTCAACCATATCTTCTGTGTGACGAACTACAGATTTAATGGCCAATATAGTGATCTCCGTTGTTCAATCCAAATGGAGGATTTGTCAGGAGGAGTCGAGTGTTAGGGCCTTGACCCTGCCCTAGCTAACTATTTCAATTGGCTTATAATGAGCCCCGTCCAGTATTCGAACAAAAACCAAACAAATATTGGTTCAGAAAGACTACCTAAATACGTCATTGGGATGAAAAGTTCAGAATTCCGTTGAGTCATCTTACAGATTTGATCCCTTTTATCCTCTACCCAAGTATTTAAAAAGAATCTTGGCGCTATAATATGGGCTTCCGTGCTCTGCCTTGCTCGAGGATTTAGTAAAAAAAAAAAAAAATTGAAAAAAGACGCTCTCGCTGCTGCGATCGCCGCCGCTCGGCTATCCTCCCGTGCGTGTGCCACGCTATTGGATCCCGACAAGACCACACCTACAGCACCCAAGGGAAGTGGTGGTAACACGCCTACCCCATTAGCTGTAGCTACATCTTTAGCCACCTTGTCAACATGCGTGGCTAGGCGAGTAAATGCGATAGGTGCGGCCCAGCAGGAGTTTAGTCAACACACATGGGAAGGGAGTTTAATGTCATGGTAGGTGGCTATCAAAGCCACCCACTCCCAATCATGAATTCAACCCTGAATTTGAATGTATTTTCCACTATTTTAAAAAAAAAAACTCCTGCCGTTTTGTCCAAATTCAAATCTGGATAATCCTCCTTAAAGGAAGTAACTTAAATGTCTACAATATTAAAATATCTTCACATTTTTTTCTTATATACACTTAACATGATTTATACTATAAGATACTAAACTCTATGTCAGTGCATAAAATGAGTGGTATATATATACCTCATTTTGAGATTTTAAATATATATAATGTAGGGTAGTTATAAACGAGATATAGGAGTCATGCAAGTTATAAATATAAATGTTGTTGATGCTAGATGGCACTTACAATAAAAAAAAAATCATTTTCATAATAAAGAGATTATTTCAACTATTGGAAGTGTTTCAAATAAAATAATATAGGGAAAAAGCGCGGTCATTGAGCACTCTTTGTTTAGTACCGTCTGGACAAAATTTGTGAGCACTTCAGTATAACTCTTTGTTCGCATGCCAAAAATTTAATCACTATTTTAGAAAACATACGTTTTCATGTTGGTGCCACAAAGAATTGTCATGTATGGCGGGATCACTAGAAAACCTCCCTTTTAAAAAATAAAAATAAATAAATTTTTAGTCGCATTTTGGGTCAGATGTTTGTGAAAGCAAGTTCTTGGTCGTCGTTGTTCATTCATTTTTTTGCGGCGCTACATTTTGGTATTAGAGTCAGGGGTTCGAAGCTTGGACCTTTGGGCACACGTGGAAAACATGAAACATGAACATTTAACCTAGTGCTGAGCTGATTCTTTTAATGTATAAAACCACAATGTTGATAATTATAGGAAACAACAAATTTAGAAAACTGGCACAAGACCTAGAACAATGAACTAACTCTCGCCTTGATCTATGCAGGAGGCGCGGATTGGGTGAGGGGTCTCTTCATATAGACCTAGATATACCACCGCTAGAGCAGGCCGTAGCAGCCATTCTACCTCAGATCTTGCAGACACTCCAGGATGTCAATGCCACTATACGCGGAGAGCCCTTGGGAGGATGACTTGCAAGACATAGTTTGGAGCCATCGCAGATTCCCAGCATCCTCGACACAAAGCCCGAGGAGCATAGGGCAGAGAACTTTTGTGAGGAGTCGGCTAAAGGCGAGTCACCACAGAGAGGATATGGGGACATGATCTCGGGACATAGGGATAGGTTTGGGAGCCCTAGCATGCAGAGGGAGGAGCATACGAGAGAGACCTAGGATTCGTCATACGTCGCTGCGCACCATATGGGAGATCCTCGAAGCTACGACCATCTCACTATTCAGGTGATACAGCGGGTTTTCAGCAGAGGTTCACGGTTGGTGAGTTTGAGCAGATGCTTCAAACTCGTCTTGTACTAAAGCAACACAAAATCTCTTGTTTCAATCCATCTTCTAAAGGATGGAGCAGAAGTCCAGTGGAGAATCGAGGAGCGAAGCTCCATGTTGACTCGGAGACGATTACCGGGAGCCGTTTGAGGAGTGTTTCAGATCTGTATTTACCCAGAGATTTATACAAAGAATGATAGACGAAGTTTCATGATCTCCTTCTGCATCGATGACAGTAGTTGAGTATGAGAGTCGATTTCTGGACCTACTCCAGTACGTCGACTATATGCGTGGATGAGCGTGCACGGATTCACTGTGTTCATCCGGGGCCTAAACTTGGATTTAGGTGGCGCAGTGCATTCACTGCCCACAGACATTAGCAGAGGCCGTGGAGAAGGCCTATATTGCAGAGGAGACATGGGGAAAGATGCAACATGCTAGAGACAGAGTTTGGAGCCATATCCAGTAGATGCAGGATGGTAGGTCGAAGGGTCAGTTCCTCCTCCACGGGGTGGACAGAGTTCGGTGGCAAGCTTCATTCAAAGTGCCACCACAACAACAGTGAAGAGAGACCCGCCCACCTTACCGACCTCCTCAGAGATTTGATGCGTAGAGAGGACGTAGTATGGGGCCTCCTCCTAGGGGTCCCATCAGCCACAAGGCGCACCGAGAGCTCGGTCAAGCGAGAGACCTCGCAGAGTCCATAATCGGTCTCGTCCAGATCGTATCTCAGTCATCTAGAGTACCACTGGAGCCGCTTCCCACCGAGAGGACCAGCAGCTTTTATGGTTGTGGTGTTGCTGGACATCATTGGAGAGATTGCCCAAAGAACCCTAACAAGGTGTAACTACCCAAAAATCCACACATGAACAACACCGTGAAATACATTATAACTTCTTTTTTTTGACTTGCTTGACACATAACATGACGCAACATGTCGTCACCAAGGATACAATTAACACCGAGAACAACTTGATATAAGGATGACCATAAAGGCAAGCACGGAAACGCTCACACCTATCAAGGACAATACATTTTTTCTTTTTCTTTTTGACAAGACAACATAAAAGTCCAACCACAAAACACACTTACAGTTTGGGCCATCCACAATGAGATATTCTTGTTAAATTTTCTTGTTTACTAAAATGTCTCTTAATTCTTAACTTACGTTCTTACAAAATTTCATGTAATGATTCACACAATTCTTTTCACAAGGGAGAACTTCTTTCTTTTCAACTATTGACTAAAAAGTTTAAGGCCAAGATTTCTAAACTAGATCATCAATTTTATGTCCAAAGCTTTTTATTCATTTGATTTTAGAACATTTTCCATTTCTTACAAGGTTAATTAATTTTACTCAAGCCACTAACACATGTTCCACGACTCTATAGCATGTGGAGGCATAAGCTCGATTGAGTGGAAAGTACCGCTTAGGGTTCATAACAATAACCTTCTTGTTTAAGGATCAAAATTTGACCTTTCTTAAGAAATATCACCATGAATCAAGGCAAGGGTTAATGTAACAGACAAAGATGTAATTTAGCTTGTGGTCACATTGTTTACTATCAGGTCTTTCATTGAGGTTAAGAGTTTATCAAGATTGGTTAAATGTTCCATCTAGACTTTACTTAATTAAGTTTTACAAAGGAGAACATTTCAAACGATAGAGAGATATTTAAGGTTTTATTAATCAATTTCCTCCTACTTATTAAATCCTATCATCTTCTAAAATCTAACCATTGATTTCTCCATGAGATCATTTAAGGTTTCACCATAAAAGGATAGTGTTTATTGGTTTGGCTCGGGAAAAAAATAAGTAATCTTATTTCGTTACAAAAGATAGTTTCCTCTTGATTGTTCTAGGTCTCAAAGGTTATCAAGTAGATCACATCTACATTAATATATGCATATATATATATTTTAGTTTAACTTTTATCAGGACTATCCAGCTCACTTCATAGTGCTTACAAACTCATTGCTACTATGCCTTAGAAGGATTTACAAGTCAACATTTTAACTCAAGAGCAAATTTTAACAAGATTACTAAGTTTGCGAGACAAAACAAGGTTACATCAATTCATTCAAACATGATACACAAACCAAAGGGACATACCATCTCTATTGAACCATGACTAGGAGCAAGAGAGTAATAACATGGGACATGCCCCGCTAGTATTATAAGGATTAAAATACACTAGAATATCCCGTAACCAAGTGGTAATCAATTTTCATCTTTCACGTGATAACCAAACAAACCAAAGTTTCAACAGCTACAACAACAATATTCTACAATACATTTACTAAGGCACTCGACCCTTCTTCTAAAATTTCCAAAGGCCCTTTCCAAATTTTTATAACATAATACTCATTCGTAAAAAGGAACATCATAACCAAGTTTGATGCAATAATCTACAAGTCTTTCCATCATCTAACCACGAAGCCATCCGTAACAATTATTAACTGAGTCAGTTCACGAGAATCGAGCAAGATAAGACTATACATAGCAACAATAAGCTACTAGCTAACAATACCATGAAAGTAAACATTCTATTTCAAGAAAAGGATCAAAGTTCTAACCTCTAACAACCTTTTGAAAAAGATATAATTTTCACCATACCAACTAAGAAGAGAGCCCTATGTTTTAATTATGAACAATATCTCGAAAACCACAAAAGGTTGACAACCAAAATATGCAATACTATGGAATTTATAATGTTAGAACAAAGAGTTGAGAGTATTAGGATTTCAATCATGTAATCCAGTAGAATACGTGGTTGGAATCTAATATGCGCCCATCAATCAACATTCTCTAGGTGAAGTCGAAAGATGAAAACCAGTCATGATCTTAGTCACCAAAAACAAACAATAGTTCAACAATCATTCTAGAAGGCCATAGGCCTAATAGGTTAGAAGTAAACCACGAGGGTAAGAAGAGAGTTCCATCATGTAAACAAAAGGTTAAATGGCTGAAAATATTATATTCAAACTCAAACCATTATTTCTTATCTAATAAGTGACTTCATAGCTTAATAAGAATGAGTGGAAAGGATGAAAAACAAAGAAAATCAATGTCTGGAATAGGTATTGCCTAGCAGCCTACCTACTAGACATAACCAAGACCGGAATAGAGACAAGCCCCATGACTAACCAAGTCCATTAAGCAAGCTAGAATTCTAAACACATCCATTCAATTTTCATAACACTATAAGGCCATAATATTATCAAATTTTACTCTTAAGGAGAGTAGGGTCAAGTGGGGATTCTATCAAAATCATGCCCTTTTAAAACAATAATAACAATCTAAGCGTTCATCCCATTCAGGACCTAACATCATAATCGAAAACACAGAGGTGTAAACCCAAAAAAATATATATATAATTGACCCCAAAGTTCTCGGGCTTGGGTTTATATAAAAGTGCCAATTTCTAAACTCGTAAAAAAAAAAAATTGCACTTCAACTCGGCTTAGCCCACCAAGACAACGAAATGGTACACATATGCCCGATTAAGGGTGATTAAAACATTAAGGCTCACCGAGTGAAAGTCGGCCTACCAAAACAATAATTATGAAGCCATACAACCCAGAGGTTTAAAAATATTTAAAGCAAGATCAAAGATATGCCTTCTATCAACCCAGGACATATTTTCAGTCCAAAACTTCCTTCTTAACAAGCATATATATTGATATTCTAATTTCCAAATACCCTAATAATTTGCACAATACACGAAGTGCATAATTACGCTTATCATAAACAAAATAATAATATAACTGTATATTTTCCTCTAGGGCAATAACATAAAAGGAACCCAATACTAGTCAAAGCCGCAACGCTCTGTGGGTGATTAGATACCTGTGTTCACAAAAGAAACAACGACATTTTGTAGAAGGAAGTAACTTAAGATTATATATATATATATATATATATATATATATATATATTATATATTTAAAAGCCGACAAGTTGTTAAAACCAAAGCTGCACTTAAGACTCGATTTCTAGCATAGGGTATTTTTATCCTTAACGGTATTCATTATATATATATATTTCCATATAATTAATTGAAGCATACACACCGAGAACATTTTTTTTATATATATAAATGGGTTTGATCACTTCAAAATGAAAACCAATGGAGGAAAATCCAGAAATAACAAACTATTACCCATATATCGAACACAAACCCACAAAATCACAATTTTATACCAATTTCTAGAAAGGAAAAGTTTCATTTTAAGAGGTCTCGTTAGCTTCTCGGCATATTATGTATATGGTTAGTCTATCTTGCCTTATTTAACACATCCACCACCAAAGGTCGTGCACATCCAATGAGGACTCTTCTTCTGACCACACGCCTCCGCTTTATCCTCTTCTTCACCGGTCTTTTCTTGCAATATACCACACTAGGATTCCCTTTTTGAAGGCACGACTAGGAAAATGCAATAGGTGGCTGTCCAAACATTAGATTGCTTCAATGCAGCCTGCTTTGGGGAGTGAGAGTCGAACCGCATTACTACATAGTCCATGAGCACTTGCGCTAGAAAGCTAAACACCAACCATGGTTTCAAGCTCGTACACAAGACATAATGATTACATCGCTCCCGGCTCAAAGGCATCTACCGTAATGATACATAAACCTTTCCTTCAAAGATTTGGGGACAACATCAAACTCTCGGTGCAAACATTACATTGTAGTTGTAAGGTATGATGATTCCAACAGACCTTTATGCCGCCAACTCGGTGACTCGTTGAAGAAGTCCATATCATCAGAAAGCAAAAGTGCTTCATGAATACTACGATATGAAATAGATCCACCCTATGAGATTCTCTTCCATGAGTTACATCGTAAACAAGTAAGAAAGCAATAGAGAATCTTACAAAAAAATTCATCAGTCTCTCGGTAATACTCTCACCTGTCACATAACCGATTTTGGAGATACAAACTCGGTGCAGCATGCTCGGATCTCAAGAATATCCTGCTACCTTCATCTCCCAAGACATTTTTCTCCAACATTGCATAGATCTCCGTGCCCGTGGGTGTGATCTGTCACCATGAAGGAGGATCCGAATTTGAGGATGTAGTTGATGCCGGCCAACAGATAACAACAAAGTTGGACAACTCGCTTGTTGGAGGTGCTCACGAAGTCTTCCACTATATCAGAACGTGCCTCGCAGCTGGCTGGCTGGAAGTGACTTTCCAAAATGAAAAGGCAAGACAGCTCAACTAAAACTTTATCTCGTTTCTTCTACTACACCTGCAAGATTTTGCAACAACTTATCGAACCGTGGTCGCGCAACCGCAGTATCGGGATCAACACCAACGGCTCCTTCGACTCACCCTCGCAGAGCCGCCGCACTTAACTCTCTCCGGAGGCCACCGATTTTCTCGAGATAAGTTTACTTCTCGCCCGTAGCCGCTGCATATAGCCGAATACTTCCTCACGACACTTTCCTAGGAGAATTTTGGTTCTACGCTCCACTAAAACTGCCTGTAAAACATGATTTTGAGAATCCACACCCACCCACGCAACATCAGGGTGATAGACCTTCATTTCACCATCAATGAATCCACTATCCAGAACATGCCAAAGCAAGCTACACGGCCACCAAAGTTTCTTTGCGTGAGCAGGTCAAAATGAGGTGACAGGGTTATAAATTATGGTAGATTGGTGAACCAAGAAGCTGTGACAAACAATGAATATAGTTGGTGGAGGCACCCAACCACACACCACTTTCCAAAAGGACAAAACAACCACAACTCGTGGAACAGATTCTCCTTATGCCAGTGCAAAGTCGCATAGATGACCATAAAGGATGGCAGTTGGGTGGTTGGGAGAAGGCCAAGGTGGCGTGGGGGGCAGTGTAGTAGAAAGGAAGCCCATGCCAGCTGGGCATTACATTATCCTCCCCTTAAGAAAGCATCATCCTCGATGAGCCATAACACAACGGAAAAGAAATGGTTCGCAACCAAGAACAGTAAAAATGGAGAAAGTACACTTTATTGTTTAAAATTTTAGTTGATTAAAAGTACGGTACAAGGTAGCCTTAGGAACATTTGGTAGAATTTTTTTAACTTTCAATGTTCTCGTGAAGATTGGCGCTTCTTTCTTGTTCATCATTTCATTAGTCTCTTTCCATTATCATTATTTCTAGTTTTAGTTTCTTTTAAAAAAATATATCATTGCAGAGTTTTGGTTTATTGTTTATTATGGGTGCCCAACATGAACTCGATAACACAACACCCTATCGGTCTCACAAGACACTACAGATTCACAAGCACGCAAGTATATACTTCAAGATTGTATCACACCACACAAGGTTACACAAATACGGAATAGAATAGGCACAGTCCACATAACATAGTACTCGTCACTCATCAATGACTGACACACAAAATAATCAAACAAAAGAGTACTACAATCCACCAGACATTCCCTCAATTTTCATTAGTGAAAAACTCACATAACACCAAACCATGCTACGGTGTACATAGTGTCCACAAGGGAATCAATGACATAACCACAACATCACAACACATATCCATCTCGACATGAGTAACACATACATCAAAATACCACTACCAAAACATCACAATAACTCAACGTATATCCCTGAAACATCAACCATACACACAAAATCTTATGCCTCCTCAAACTCTTATGCCTCCCTCAATCTCTTATGCCTCCCCCAAACTCTTATGCCTCCCTCAAGTCTCTTATGCCTCCCTCAATCTCTTATGCCTCCCTCAAACTCTTATGCCTCCTCAAACTCTTATGCCTCCTCAAGGAGGCCGGTTGACCCTATGGTCCAAGACACATAGAGTTCGAACACTCCTAACCCAAGTGACACAATAATGTGGCTCAACAACCCGCTAGTTATCGTACTCCTCGGGGCGTACCCTATACAACAAAGTGGGTCCATAGGTCCAACCATTCGATGGTGCATCCATGACCCTATTCCGCACATCACGACAATAGAACCAGCATAACAATCCAATCAAAGTGCCAAGTGGCAAAGTAAAAGCCTTGGGAAAGGCGGTAAGAATTCCAAATTTAAAAGAAGACCCCAAATCAAGCTAAATAAATGGCCAAATAGCCATAGTTAGTATCAAAATCCCCATGTTAGTGCCACAAACCAAGGAAATGCCCAAAATTGTAAAGCATGGAAATCAAGAAAAGTTCTTTGGTCCTTACAAAATAAAGTAAAATCTCAATTTACAAATAAAATCAACTTATAATAATGTCACATTACGATAAATGTGTGGCCTTATCTAGCCACCAAGCGGTACTCAACGAGTCACAAGCACTTTTAACATCGAGCATCAGCTCGTAAATACATATCAATAATACAATTGTCATCACCTCCATCTGAATCATCCCGCCACCACTTCGGACAAGGCTAAACATAGTCATAGTTGCACTTAGGTTGTGTACATACAACCACATAGGGAGAGAGGAAAGAATCACATGTTATCTACTAAACCGAGTTTTGGCTTGAGTTATTGACCCATGGTACACCATTCCTCACTCTCAACATACACTTCTACCGATTTCCTCAAGGTCGGTTAGCGTAAGGTTCACAACATAACATACAACAACATCACTAACATAATGGTGGCACACACATAACTACCATAACGTCCTACATATGGTACGTATATAGGGTAGATCACGATCATACATTCACTGAGTGTAACACATCCCTTTACCACTTTCTCTGCACCCAAAGTGCAATCACCATACGATAGGGTTCATACACTCACCGTATGACCCCAAATCACAACATGAAGCATTACATATTTGCACAGTCATACATACGATGAACATAGTACATCACAACATAACATCCATGGCTACATAACAAGGTGGTACACACATTTCTTTAAAATATGGTAAAAACATCAAGATATGTAACTCATTTCTTTTAACATCACTCTAGTCATACAACACATTGACACACCCACATATCACAATATGTCACAATGCTCCAAGCACTATGTCATCCACTTTATAATTCTTTTCACACATCACTGTAATTCACCCGTGAACTCTTTATAGAATCCATAAGAAGGAGAGAGAATACTCCCATCCCCAACATATCAACATGATCACAAACATGCACAAGGTGACATACACATCATGTGCGTTCACAATATCACAATTACGACAATAATCACATCACGTTTAAAGCACATTACTCTTCCAATATCTACCACCATCATGCAACATCATCATCATCATGCAGTATCATCATGTAACACCACCACCACCATGTAACATCATCATACAACACCAATCTAGCCCATAGGTTCGAGAGCATGAACCTATGCTCTGATACCAAGTGTAACAACCCAAAATCCACACACGAACAACACAGTGAAATACAGGATAACTTTTTTTTTTTTTGACTTTCTTGACACATAACATGACGCAACATGTCACCAAGGATACAATTAACACTGAGAACAACTTGATACAAGGATGACCATAAAGGCAGCATGGAAACGTTCACACCTATCAAGGACAATACATTTTTTTTTTTCTTTTTGACAAGACAACATAGAAGTCCAACCACAAAACACACTTACAGTTAGGGCCATCCACAATGAGATATTCTTGTTAAATTTTCTTGTTTACTAAAATGTCTCTTAATTCTTAACTTACGTTCTTATAAAATTTCATGTAATGATTCACACAATTCTTTTCACAAGGGAGAACTTCTTTCTTTTCAACTATTGACTAAACAGTTTTTAAGGCCATGCTTTCTAAACTAGGATCATCAATTTTATGTCCAAAGCTTTTTATTCATTTGATTTTAGAACATTTTCCATTTCTTACAAGGTTAATTAATCTTACTCAAGCCACTAACACATGTTCCACAACTCTATAGCACAGAGTGGAGGCATAAGCTCCGATTGAGTGGAAAGTACCGCTTAGGGTTCATAACAATAACCTTCTTGTTTAAGGATCAAATTTTGACCTTGCTTAAGAAATATCACCATGAATCAAGGCAAGGGTTAACGAAACAGACAACATGAATTTAGCTTCTTGTGGTCACATTGTTTACTATCGTCCTTTCATTGAGGTTAAGAGTTTATCAAGATTGGTTAAATGTTCCATCTAGACTTTACTTAATTAAGTTTGACAAAGGAGAACATTTCAAACGATAGAGATATATTTAAGGTTTTATTAATCAATTTCCCTCCTACTTATTAAATCCTATCATCTTCTAAAATCTAACCATTGATTTCACCATGAGATCATTTAAGGTTTCACCATAAAAGGATAGTGTTTATTGGTTTGGCTCGGGAAAAAAATAAGTAATCATATTTCGTTACAAAAGATAGTTTCCTCTTGATTGTTCCAGGTCTCAAAGGTTATCAAGTAGATCACATCTACATTAATATATTCATATATATAAATTTTAGTTTAACTTTTATCAGGACTATCCAGCTCACTTCATAGTGCTTACAAACTCATTGCTACTATGCCTTAGAAGGATTTACAAGTCAACATTTTAACTCAAGAGCAAAGTTTAACAGTACTCGTTTGCGAGACAAAACAAGGTTACATCAATTCATTCCAACATGATGCACAAACCAAAGGGACATACCATCTCTATTGAACCATGACTAGGGAGCAAGAGAGTAATAACATGGGACATGCCCGCTAGCATTATAAGGATTAAAATACACTAGAATATCCCGTAACCAAGCGGTAATCAATTTTCGTATTTCACGTGATAACCAAACAAACCAAACTTTCAACAAGATTACAACAACAATACTCTACAATACATTTACTAAGGCACGACCCTTCTTCTAAAATGTCCAAAGGCCCTTTCCAAATTTTTATAACATAATACTCATTCATTCGTACAAAGGAACATCATAACCAAGTTTGATGCAATAATCTACAAGTCTTTCCATCATCTAACCACGTAATCCATCTCGCAACAATTATTAACCGAGTCGGTTCACAAGAACTCGAGCAAGATAAGACTATACATAGCAACAATAAGCTACTAGCTAACAATACCATGAAAGGAAACATTCTATTTCAAGAAAAGGATCAAATTTCTAACCTCTAACAACCTTTTGAAACAAGATATAATTTTCACCATACCAACTAAGAAGAGAGCCCTATGTTTTAATTATGAACAATATCTCGAAAACCACAAAAGGTTGACAACCAAAATATGCAATACTATGGAATTTATAATGTTAGAACAAAGAGTTGAGAGTATTAGGATTTCAATCATGTAATCCAGTAGAATACGTGGTCGGAATCTAATATGCTGCCCATCAATCAACATTCTCTAGGTGAAGTCGAAAGATGAAAACCAGTCACGATCTTAGTCACCAAAAACAAACAATAGTTCAACAATCATTCTAGAAGGCCATAGGCCTAATAGGTTAGAAGTAAACCACGAGGGTAAGAAGAGAGTTCCATCATGTAAACAAAAGGTTAAATGGCTGAAAATATTATATTCAAACTCAAACCATTATTTCTTATCTAACAAGTGACTTCATAGCTTAATAAGGATGAGTGGAAAGGATGAAAAACAAAGAAAATCAATGTCTGGAATAGGTATTGCCTAGCAGCCTACCTACTAGACATAACCAAGACCGGAATAGAGACAAGCCCCATGACTAACCAAGTCTATAAGGCAAGGTAGAATTCTAAACACATCCATTCAATTTTCATAACACTATAAGGCCATAATATTATCAAATTTTACTCTTAAGGAGAGTAGGGTCAAGTGGGGATTCTATCAAAATCATGCCCTTTTAAAACAATAATAACAATCTAAGCGTTCATCCCATTCAGGACCTAACAACATAATCGAAAACACAGAGGTCTAAACAAAATATATATATATATAATTGACCCCAAAGTTCTCAGTTTGGGTTTATACAAAAGTGCCAATTTCTAAACTCGTAACAAAAATCAAACTTGCACTTCAACTCGGCTTAGCCCACCAAGACAACGAAATGATACACATATACCCGATTAAGGGTGATTAAAACATTAAGGCTCAACTGAGTGAAAGTCGGCCTACCAAAACAATAATTATGAAGCCATACAACCCAGGAGGTTTAAAAATATTTAAAGCAAGATCAAAGATATGCCTTCTATCAACCCAGGACATATTTTCAGTCCAAAACTTCCTTCTTAACAAGCATATATATTGATCTTCTAATTTCCAAATACCCTAATAATTTGCACAATACACGAAGTGCATAATTACGCTTATCATAAAAAAATAATAATATAACTGTATATTTTCCTCTAGGGCAATAACATAAAAGGAACCCAATACTAGTCAAAGCTGCAACGCCAGGGGCAATTACATACCCAGGTTCACAAAAGAAACAACGACATTTTTGTAGAAGGAAGTAACTTAAGATTATATATATATATATATATATAAAGCCGACAAGTTGTTAAAACCAGCGTACCCAGAAGACTCGATTTCTAGCACAGGGTATTTTTATCCTTACAGTACCATTATATATATATATTTCCATATAATTAATCGAAGCATACACACCGAGAACATTTTTTTTATATATATATAAATGGGTTTGATCACTTCAACAAGAACAACCAACGGAGGCAAATCCAGAAATAACAAACTATTACCCATATACTGAACACAAATCCACAAAATCACAATTTTATACCAATTTCTAGAAAGGAAATGTTTCATTTTAAGAGGTCTGTTAGCTTCTAGCATATTATGTATATGGTTAGTCTATCTTGCCTACGATTTAACGCATCCATCGGGTCGGGTACATCCAACAAATGATGCATGTACCCACACGCCCTCCGCTTTATCCTCTCGCTTCACCGGGTCTTTTCTTGCAATATACCACACGTGATTCCCTTTTCAAGGCACGACTAGGAGAATGCAATAGGTGGCTGTCCAAACACTAGATTGCTTCAATGCACCTGCTTTGGGGGTGAGAGTCGAATCGCTACTACTCGCTACTACCGGTCTGTGAGCACTTGCGCTAGAAAGCTAAACACCAACCATGGTTTGAAGCTCGGACACAAGACATAATGATTACATCGCTCCTGGCTCTGAAAGGCATCTACCGTAATGATACATAAACCTTTTCCTTCATCAGATTTGGGGACACATCAAACTCTCGGTGCAAACATTACAGCTGTAGCTTGTAAGGTATGATAATTCCAACAGAGACCTTTATGCCTGCCAACTCAGTGACTCGTTGAAGAAGTCCATATCATTGCAAAGTAAAAGTGATTCATGAATACCGATATGAAACAGATCTGCCCCTATGAGATTCTCTTCCATAAGATACATCGTGAAACAAGTAAGAAAGCAATAGAGAATCTTAGAAAAAAATTCATCAGTCTTCTGGTAATACTCTCACTTTGTCACATAACCGATTTTCGAGATACAAACTCGGCAAGCATGCTCTAGATCTGAAGATTATCCTACTACCTTCATCTCCCAAGACATTTTCTCTAACATTGCATAGATATCTTGTGCCCGTGGTGTGATCTGTCACCATGAAGGAGAATCCCGAATTTGAGGATGTAGTCGATGTCTTTGAATGCAGATAACAACAAAGTTGGACAACCCGCTTTTGGAGGCACTCACAAAGGCTTCCACTATACCGTAACGTGCCACTTACACTTCTACAGCTGGAAGTGACTTTCCAAAATGAAAAGGCAAGACAACTCAACTAAAACTTTATCTCGTCTTCTTCTACTACAGCTGCAAAATTTTGCAACAACTAATCACGACCAGTGGTCGCGCAAACCAATATCGTGATCAACACCAACGGCTCCTTGGGCTCGCTGCCCGGAGCAACCTGCCGCACTTCTCTCTGGAGGCCACCGATTTTACGAGATAAGTTTACTTCTCGCCTGTGAGCCGCTTCTGCCATATAGCCAAATACTTCCTCACGACACTTTCCTAGGAGAATTTCAGTTCTACGCTCCACTGAAACTGCCTGTACAACACGATTTTGAGAATCCACACCCACCCACGCAACATCAGGGTGATAGACCTTCATTTCACCATCAATGAATCCACTATCCAGAACACGCCAAAGCAAGCTACACGGCCACCAAAGTTTCTTTGCGTGAGCAGGTCAAAATGAGGTGACAGGGTTATAAATTATGGTAGATTGGTGAACCAGTAGGCCTGTCAAACAATGAAGATAGTTGGTGGAGGCGCCCAACCACACACCACTTGCCAAAAGGACAAAACAACAACAACTCGTGGAACAGCTTCTCCCTTACGCTAGGCGTGTCGCAGATGGCAGGCGGTTGGGTGGTTGGGAGGAGGCCAAGGTGGCAGTGGGGGGGCACGTAGTAGAAAGTGAAGCCCATGCCCATTGGGGCATTACATAAGGGTAAGTAACGCAGAGCTCGAGCCTCTTGTTGGAGATATGGCATGGAGTCATCGGGATCTACGCAGCTGGTTGAGAACCGCCAGCCGAGCATCGTCAGTCTTGTGATTGAGATGACATGTAGTATTGATGGTATTTTCACCTCTATATTATTTGATTCCGTGCTTCGATTCGTTTATTGCACCATCCTTAGTAGAGTGTCAGAGGCTGGTGGCGGAGTTAGGAAGGGCCGTAGTTGGGACGTTGAGATGGCTTCGGAGCCAAATATTTGTAGACTCCTTAATTAAGGAGTGTGTAGTGGATTTGGGACCTTCACCACTACTTCGATCTTCGGATCCTTCCATTAGGATCTTATGGCATCATTTTAGGCATGGATTGGTTGTCCACTCACCAGTAGCTAGAGTGGATTGTTTCCATAAGACTATTTCTTGCATAGATGATCTTGGAGTAAGTCGGTGATATCGGGAGTTAGGAGGATCAGTATCCATTCACACCATCTTCGCTAAATGCGGCTTAAGCGGTGTGCATGCACAGCGGAGGATGTCAGCTTTTTTGCTATTACGGTCAAGTGATGATAATAGGATGAGTCAAGAGAACCTTCCTCGATGATCATCCCATCTTATCGAGTTTTGATGTGTTCCTGTGGAGCTACCGGGGTTACCTCCCCACGTGAGATTGACTTCCATATAAATCTAGTTACGGGTGCAGAGCCTATCTCACGAGCACCCTATCGGATGACTACACCACGAGTTATGTGAGCTCAAGTGTAGCTTGAGGACCTTCTCGGAGAAAGGCCTAATCCGCCCTAGTGTATCCCCTTGGGGTGCACTAGTGATCTTCGTAAAGAAGAAGGATGGATCTCTTCGGTTATGTGTATTGACTACCGTCATTTGAATAAAGTAACGATAAGAATCGTTACCCCCTTCCACGCATTGATGATTTATTTGATCGATGAAGCGGGCTCTGATTTTCTCTAAGATAGATCTTAAGTCGTGGTACCATTAGCTCAGATTGCAGAGACGGATATTCACAAGACAACATTCCGTGACGAGATATGGCCACTACGAGTTCAAGTGGTACCTTTCGGTGACGAATGCCCCGTAGTGTTTATGAGTTTGATGAATGGGGTATTCAAGACCTTCCTTGATCGTTCGTGCTCATCTTCCTTGATGAAATTCTAATTTACTCATGCACACATGAGGATCACGAGGAACACCTTCGCACAGTTCTTCTCGTATTAAAATGGAACAACACCTTTACGGGAACTTGGAGAAGTGTGCGTTCTTTCAAATGAGGTGCGGTATTTGGGCCACATCATTTTGGGGAAGGTATCACGCTTGATCCTTCCGATCAGATTCGAGCCATCATGGACTAGCCAAGCACCCACTAGTGTGACCGAGGTGCATAGCTTCATGGGTCTAGCAGGTATTACGGGAGGTTTGTTAAGGATTTTTCTGGATTACAAGCACCCCATCACTTCCCTTCAACGGAAAGGGAAGAAGTTTTTATGGTTAGATAGATGTGAGCAGGCCTTGCATTTTATGAAGGAATGCCTCACGAGAGCACCTATTCTTGCAAAGTGCGGATCCTCGAGTGTGAGTTCTACGTTTGCAAGACGTTGATGCTTCCTTGGCGGGACTTGGAGGTGTTTTAATGCAGAGGGTAGAGTAGTTTCCTTTGAGTCTCACAAACTCAAAGATTATGAGCTAAATTATCCGACCCATGACATTGAGCTTGTCAGCAAAGAGTACATGCCTTAGTGTGGTGGAGACATTTTCTTCTTGGCCGGAGATTTACACTCGGGATCGATCACTTGAGTCTTCGCCACCTCTTCACGCACCCCAATCTCAATGCTCAAGAGCGGCGTTGGATGGAGTTACTCTAATAGTATGACATGGAGATAGAGCATGTGAAAGGGAAGGAGAATGTGGTTGAGATGCCTTGAGTAGGCGGAGACATGTGGCTATGGCCACCTCGGTGGCACAGATTTTGCGGAGTAGGATCTTGCAGCAGCCTTCCTCAGATAGTTTCTACCTTGCAGCCAGAGCAGAGATTGAGTCTTAGAGACCCCTTGAGGGGAGATTTGATGGATTTTCATTAGAGGCAGATGGTCTTCTCAGACACAGAGGTCGGATATATGTTCCTATAGATGGAGGCTTGAGACATGACATTTTGATAGAGGCTCATCGTGCACCTTATTCAGCCCATCCCGGGGTGAAGAAGATGCACGCCACCCTGAGACAGTTGTATTTTTGGAGAGGACTTTGGAGAGATGTAGCTTTGTTTGTGTCACGCTGTCTAGAGTGCCAGAGGGTGAAGGTCGAGCATCAGCATCTAGTTGGCCTTCTCTATCCTCACGCCATACCAGAGTGGAAGTGGGACACCATTTCCATGGACTTCATCGTTGGGTTACCTCACGTCGAGATACCATCACGATGCCATCATGGTCATGGTGGATAAATTGACGAAGGTAGCTCATTTTCTCCAATAAATACCACCTATACAAAGAAGTGTTGTGGCACAAGTATACCTTGATGAGATTGTCACATTACATGAGATTCCACGGAAGATCATTTCATGACCGCGACCCTTTGTACACCTCCCATTTCGGACCACCATGCAAAGTATGCCCTCGGGGACGAGGATTAATTTTTGCATGACTTATCATCCGGAGACAGATGGACAGACAGAGAGGGGTGAATCAGATTTTGGAGGATATGCTCAGATGTATGTGATGGATCATCGGTCGAGATGGGAGGAGTATCTCGTATTTGGTGGAGTTTGCCTACAATAATAGTTTCTAGAGTTTGATAGGCATGGCCCCTTTCCAGAGGCTTTATATGGTAGAGAGTGCGCAGACACCTCTTAGTTGGGACAGAGATCGAGTGGATGGGGTTTCCCTTGGGCCAGCATTATTCGAGAACATGGAGTAGCAGGTTACATTGATCGACGAGAGATTACGGGAGGCGCATGATGTAGAGGAAAAAGTATGCGGAGACCAGCGAGCAGCATAGAGAAAAGATCGCAGATTTTGAGGTAAGGCACGAAGGTGTTTCTTCGTGTCGACCGCATAAGAGCCCTATCCGCTACTGAGAAAAGGTTCTAAGCTTTCTCCTAGTTTGTGGGTCCCTTTGAGATCTTGGAGTGCCTCGGTCCCTTGGCCTATCGTCTATCATTTCCACGGCTTATCTCGCGCCCATGATGTGTTTCACGTTTACGTACTTAGGAGATATATTTCGATCCTTCCCATGTGCTAGATTGGACTGCATTGCAGTGCGGGACTGGGGCAGGTGATGGTGGAGCACGTGACGCATTATAGAGTGCAGACCACAGGCCTTCGCGGCAGAGAGATTGATCGAGTTCGGGTCCAATGGGACAGGTATGATGAGAGGCAGCCTACTTGGGAGGATGCTTTACTTTGCTACGAGGATAGTTTCCACACTTTTTCCAAAGTGACTTCCGGAGGAAGTCGAGTCTAAGGGGAGGGGATGTAGTGCTCACTTCCCTTCGACACCATTTTGTTTTGTTGTTTTTGAGACTGATTACTTCACTTATGGATTACCACGGCTTCTTGATTTAGCATGCTAGTAGATATCATAGACATTGGACATTATTGATTTGATCTTTATATGGTGCATATGGTTTACTTGGTGGACATTTGATGACGATATTTGTATAATTTTGACATGGTTATTTATCTTTACGTATGACATGTGATATGGTTAATCATATTGAGTAGAACTTGATAATTGGACTAATATGATGATCGTTTTGACATAAATGAAATGTGGAATAGAAATATGCTAGAAAGTGTAAGTGACATCGTATTTGCATAGATGATAGTAAATCATGTGTCGTTTAATTTGAATTATATTGTATATTTGGCATGAATGTTTTAATGCGGCCAACAGGCCGAAGGAGGTATTCTCTGTTCTGCAGGTATAATATATTCACAACAAAATTGGGGAGTGGAGACCAACCACATCGGAATTCGAGAAGAATCCAACTAAGGTCACCATGGCAACAAGTAATTGTGTGTGTGTTGGAATTATTTGGTTAGGGAAAAATTGTGACCTAGGGGTCATGTGTTGTTTTGTTTTAATTTTCCCTTTTTATTATGTTAGTATGTGTTGCTCTTAGTAAGTGAAATTTTACTTGTGTTATTATTCATATTCTTTGGATTGGTGTTTACCCCTTTATTAGTCATGGGTTGTAGTGTCTTAATTAAACTAATTTGAATTTGTCCTAAACTAATTAAAGGATATGACCAAAGAGAGTTCATTTATTAGGCTTGATTTACTTTGGATTTTGTGTGGATTGATGTGTGTTTGAGTTTTGAGTGTAGCACACTCTACCCCACATGGGAAACTCGAATTTGGCCTTGGAGGCAAAATTTCAAAGCTTTTGGGACAAGTCAAACTTGTCCCACACCTCTTGAAACCCCATGCCAAACCTACCTATGGGTTGGAAGGCCAAATTTAGGGTTTTTAGGTGTTTTGGGGGATAAAAGGGTAAAATATTAATTGCACTTTCTTTCAAATTTAATTTTGTCCTTTGGGGAGTGGGCTTAGTTGGAGTGTGTAAGGTGCTTGTCTTTCTTTGAACCACTTATTAATGGTGCATTGGAATTTTATGTTGACCAAATGATGTGGAGTGGAGGGAAAAGGAGGTGGCATCCTACTTGGAGCCACATCATCCCTCCCTCCCTTTTCTCTATTTATTTGATCCTCTTGTTTGTTTTGAGGGTTGGAAGTTTCATTTTTAGTCTTTGCTATTTTGGAGAGGACATGATTTTGAAGGAGTTGTGGATTTTGGAGCTTGTTGATACTTGTGGGAATTTTTGTTGGATCTTGTGGATGCTTGCTTGACCTTTGGAGGGCTTTGAGACTTCATACTTGGAACAAGCTCTACCATGGAAAGGTAGGAGCTTCACCTTTGTTTGTATTATGTTTTCTTCTTTTTTTATATGAATGAGTACATATGTTGTGTTTAATTTTGTTGTTGCAATGCTTGTTGGGAGTGGGAGGAGACTATGGGTACTTTAATTGAGGGAGGCATAAGAGATCATTTTCTTGAGGAGGGAGTTTGGGTTGGGTGCCCACCTAGTATGAGAAATGCTTGCATTTTCTTATTGTTCTTAATTTGGGGGAGCCATAAGAGTTGAGGGAGGCATAAGAGTGAATGGAGGGATAAGGGGTACTTGAGGGAGGCATAAGAGTTGCTAGGGGTATTGTGTTTTGCATTGGAGGCTTTTAGGTGGCACCCATTCCCATTGGAAGGCATAAGTGGCCTCCCCAAAGGTCTTACTCTTATGGCTTTCTTGATAAGCCTTGTGACTTGTTGTTGTAATTGTCTTCCCTCTTGTTGAGTTGTTTTTTTGTTTTGAAGGATTATGGAATGAATGTGAAATTTTATGTTAAGTTATGTGGAAGCTAGTAGTTGCCATGAGTTGGATTTTCTCCCATTGCAATGTGGTTGGGGCTCGGGGGCCAATGAAGAGGATGGCTTCTCTTCTCCATTGGGTATCTTGGTTGGGAGGAGAGCGTTGCTCTCCCCTTATTTTTTTGTGAATCAAGCAAACTATTGGAGGAGCTACTTTGTTGATATTGTAGCATCGGAGCCTTGTGGATGACAATGTGAAACCACCTTGTATGTTTACCCACCTTGAGTGGAGGAAAATGTAATATTGCTTTGTATTTTAGCTTCCATTATTGTAAATTTGTTCCCACATTAAGTGGAAAATGTTGTAACAAGAAGTTGAAAGAAAGAAAATCTATCTATTCTCCTTTAACTTGGCTTGGAACCTCTTATGAATGTGTGATCTTGTTGAAATGCTAGTAGTTCTTACTCTAAAAAAAAAAACTTAATGGAATTATGGTTGAAACCCTCTTGAGTAATGTTGGGAAATTTACTTTAAAACAATATATATACATTAAATTTTAATTTTGTTGCTTTAAAAGAGATGTATTGAAAAGTGGGAATATTAGTGCAATCTCTCTTCTTTTAAAATAAATAAAAGTAGTTGATAAATCTTTGGTTGCATACATAGTATAAAATATTTTCCTTTGCATACTTAGTATAGATCCATTCCTACATAATACACGTGAAAGAAAATATAGAAAAGTGGAAAACTAAAAGAATAAATTATAAACAATAAAGTATTCAATACTACTAAAATAGAAACAAATATACAAACTTAAATATTTGGAAAATAAAACTTTGGAATAGTATTTAATGGATATACATGCTCTAGATTTTGGCTACTTATACATCCAAATGATTATTTTATTTGTTGGCAAAGAAAAACGTTTTAAAGTATGGAAATCAAAACAATTAAGTTGCACGGGTTGCCATCTCTACAAGGGTTCTTATAGTTTTCGCACTAATTTGCAAAGCAACTGTGCTTCATGAATATTCTCGATGTGAAACAGACTCCACCTCTACACCACGATTGTAATAGCTAGGTCACTATTTTGTATATCCTGTGTGTCAGTCTTTGACGAAATCTATATATCTATATATATAGAACACATGCACAAAGTCAAATACTAGTCATCCCTCTTAAAATTCACGAGAGGTGAAACACCCAAGTAAAAATTCAATATTATCCTAGAGCCAAAGCCATAGCCCTCATTATTCACTTCAATTCTATGTTATTCAACCATATCTTCTGGGTGACGAACTACGATTTAATGGCCAATATAGTGATCTCCGTTGTTCAATCCAAATGGAGGATTTGTCGGGAGTCGTGAGTGTTAGGGACTTGACCTTGCCCTCACCTAACTATTTTGATTGGCTTATAATGAGCCCCGTCCAGTATTCGAACAAAAACCAAACAAATATTGGTTTAGAAAGACTACCTAAATACATCATTGGGATGAAAAGTTCAGAATTCCATTGAGTCATTGTTGTAGCTTTGATCCCTTTTATCCTCTGCCCAAGTATTTAAAAAGACTCTTGGCGCTATAATCTGGGCTTCTGTGCTCCCGTCTTGCTCGAGGATTTAGTAAAAAAAAAAACGAAAAAAAGACGTCTCCTGCTGCGACTCATCTTGCTACCGGCTGTCCTCCTGTGCGGAGCCGCGGCTATTGGATCTCGAAAAGAACACACCTACAAAGCACCCAAGGGAAGTGGTGGTAACATACTGCCCCATTAGCTGTAGCTACATCTTTAGCCACCTTTTCAACACGCGTACAAAGCGAGTAAATGCTAATAGGTGCGGCCCAGCAGAGTTTAGTCAACACGCATGGGAAGGGATTTTAATGTCATGGTAGGTGGATATCAAAGCCACCCACTCCCAATCATGAATTCAACCCGAATTTGAATGTATTTTCCACTATAAAAAAAAAAACTCCTGCCGCTTTGTCCAAATTCAAATATGGATAATCCTCCTTAAAGGAAGAAACTTAAATGTCTACAATATTAAAATATCTTCACATTTTTTCTTATATACACTTAACATGATTTATACTATAAGATACTAAACTCCATGTCAATCGGCATAAAATGAGTGGTATATATATACCTCATTTTGAGATTTTAAATATATATAATGTAGGGTAGTTATAAGCGAGATATAGGAGTCATGCAAGTTATAAATATAAATGTTTTTGATGCTAGATGGCACTTACAATAAAAAAATCATTCTCATAATAAAGAGATTATTTCAACTATTGGAAGTGTTTCAAATAAATTAATATAGGGAAAAGCACCAGTCATTGAGCACTCTTCGTTTAGAACAAATCTGGACAAATTTGTGAGCACTTCTAAAGATAACTCTTTTGTTCGCATGCCAAAAATTTAATCACTATTTTAGAAAACATACGTTTTCATGTTGGAGCCACAACAATTGTCATGTGGCAGGATCACTAAGAAAACCTCCCTTTTAAAAAAATAAAAATAAATAAATTTTTAGTCGCATTTTCGGGTTGTATGTTTGTGAAAGCAAGTTCTTGGTCATCGTCGTTGTTTGTTTTTTTTTTTTTTTGCAGCGCTACACGCAAGGGAGGTCTAAAACAATATTATGTATCTTGTGTTGGTTTAAGATAATCTTGTGGGGATTGGTTCACCCAACGTCCCTTCTAGTGTTTACCTAATAACTGATCAATCGAATAATTTTAACATTAAAGATTATCCTCTTTCAGAAATGTTTACACAAGCCTAATGTCTCTAAGTGTAAAAGAAAGGATTATAACCCTTGTAAGAATAATTTTCTCAAATCAAACCCGAATCTCCTAGAATGTAAGATAAAGTTTGAAGGGTGTGTTTCAGTAAAATAAATAACCTTAAGAATATGTTCGCAGTGGGTTGTCCTGAAATGTAACTATGTACTGTAGTTGGGTACTTTGTGGTGTATTGTCAAGAGAAAAGTCAATTGTCCTTTCTGGGTGTTGGATGTTCCGTGTTGCCTATGTGGTCATAGTTGTCTTAGGTTGTTCGAAAAGTTTGTTGTAACCTTTGTGTCCTCCTGTAATGTCATTCTATAATTCAAAGTAAAAAAATTATCCTGTATTTTTGTTTGTTGTCTTGTGTGTCTGAAATAGTGGGCGTTACAATGATTAAGTGTATGGAGATGGGACAACTCTAGAGACACCTTCCTTGATTGTACGTGGATCTATAAAAATACATTAGAAACAACATATATTTGTTATAAGGTGAAAGTATTGCAATAAACAATATTAGGACTATAAACAATTAATTTTTCCTTTTGAAATGAAAAATAGAATTATCAATTTGAAAGAATATTAAAATATGGGTAAATGCCATAGATATTGTAGAATAATCTCGAAGAAGTATGTATTGGAAATTTAAAAAAATTGGTCTAAAAAGATTAAAAAATAATGAATATACGAAAATACAGTTTGAGGTTTCTAGTAAAAGTAAAAAATGTGCATGATGGTCTCAATGCCTCCATAAGAAGGAAATTGTTGTTACGAGATACATGAAAGTTAACTTGATGTTTGTTAAGAAAATAATAAAATTTATATGGATTTGGAAGTGTTCTCCTTTTTATATGAGCTATCTTTTGTAATGCCCACATTTTCTAAATATTTTTAGTTAGTTGGTTCTTATATGTTCATTTGTTAATTTTTTCGTGTCAGTAAGTTGGATCTGATGTGTTTCCATCCATTACAAAGTTGGTCTTGATGTGTTTCCTTGAAATAGAAAGTTGTTTTTGATATAATTATATGGTTTTATTGTCTATACAGAATTAGAATTATTTGACTATGACTTAAGTGTTTGAATTTCCATTTATTATTTACTATTTTATGCCACTATATTAATGAAGCTCATCTTTACAAGCGTAGGTTTTCACATTGTCCATATGCTTACATCACACACACACACACACACACACACACACACACACACACACACACACACACACACACACACACACACACACACACACACACACACACACACACACACACACACACACACACACACACGTGTTTTTGTTTTCAATATTGTTGTTATATATTATGACAAAAAATTATGTATAGTTTTAAGAAAATTATTGCGGAACCGAAACATATTATTTCTTCTCCAAACTGCATTTATTGCTTATCATAGATAAATGTAATTTTGTGAAGCTGCATCCCATATTGTGTTGCGTAAGGAAGTGGTGGGATTAGAATGTTGCATTATGGGAAGGTGATTTTTGTTAGGAATTAGTATTAACATGGTTGTTAGTATTTGTTACATGTTAGTTTATTATACATATATATTGTTATAACAATATATATTACGGGATTAATTGTTGTAACACCTCCCTATTTTGTTGGAGGTTGTTTTGGCTATGTATATGGCTATATAATAGCTTGTGATTGTAATTCAAATGTGCTGAATAGAATATCTTTTGTTGTGATTAAATCTGGTTCTGTGCTTACATTTGGCATCAGAGCGGTTTAAGACGTGTAATTCCTTACGAATTCATGTTTTAGTTAAACACTCGTAACTTTCTCAATTCTCAACAAAATTGAGAATCATCAAGTGTTCTGGAAAGCTAGAGATGTGAGGAACAAACCCGAAATGGTTTTTGAAATTGTTTTTGGATGAGTGAGCAGTTTTGTATTGAAATATGACGTTTTTTTTTAAAAACGTAAATAATTAGACCTCACGCAGCCACACATACATTGATGCCTTCAGTAATTCCATTCGCTTCACTCAACAGAAAATTCCATGAGAGCAGTGTGACTGTGCATCTTCTAAACAGTTTGTGTTCCTACGCCAACCTGTCAACAACAAATGCAATTTTCCCTAAGTTCGCAGACATATTGGAATAGAGGAGCACCATCTATTGTTTTTGCAGACAAAAATTGGCATTCAAGTTTTTGCAGTGGACATGTTATTGCAGATTGCATACATTGCTCTGACTGATCGAGTCTGATCCACCAGGCACGAATTCTACATTGAGGAGATTCGAATTGATTTGAAAGAGAGATTCCAGCTTCAATCTATATCTGATCATAGTTGACTGCAAAAGAGGACGTGGTCAGGGCTACTTAATAATGCGTAGATCTATCTACACTAGCAGTCCATCCATTCATGTAAAGAATTGCTTGCTTGCGTTTCCAGATTGATATGTGTCAATGTTTGCAAATGTACATTTGGTCCAAATATCCTTGACACGTTTTGTCACCAAAGCCTACAAATTTCCAAAGGTTTTGAGTTATAATAGTCAGGATTTTTAGATTTATGGTGAGTCATTTAGATTTAGAATACTAAATCTTTGAGTCATTATTTTTATAGTTCGTAAAAAGTAATTAAATATTACTTTTTATTCTATAGGTAGAATTTTAGTGTTTGTGTATTTAGTCATTTTTTGCGTCAAAATTCTCAAAAGTTGTATTGTCAACATTGTTAAATTGTGTTTAGGTGAATATAGGTAGTCAATGTTAAATAGGTGATTTTAGGATTATTGTCTTGTCAAGTGTTAAAGTCATGTCATTGTATTAAGTCCGAAAAATAAAAATTTTGCCTTACGAACGCATTTTCGGTGGAATCCGACGTTCGGGTAAGGTGTGTAATTTTTGAGCCTCAAATTCCAAATCTGCTAAGTTAAGTAGCATATTAATGGAGGAAGGAGGCATCGGAGGAAGGAGGTCGAACAGTGACCTCTCGTCAGTCACCAACGACGGGGCCAGCTGTGGTGGCATATGTATGGTGTGAGTATATGATTTTCAGTGTGGTTTCCATTTTCTCAGTGTGCTTCAGTTTGCAGTGTTCCTGTTTTGTGTGGTATTTGATGGATGTTGGAAAGAGAGTTGTGTTGGAGCACAAATGACTGTCAGTGATCCTCTGACTGACTTGGTCCTCTAACTGCCGTACTTCTTTGGAAGATGGTTAGCTAGAAGAATACGTTCACTAGCATTAGTGACCATGTGCAGCAAGACCTAACTAGCAAGATCAATTCAAGAGTATGTTCTTCGATGCATTTTGCTTCTCAATATCTATATGAGTGGAATTTCACATTGTGGGGGGGAATACATACCAATGTTCCATTCCCATTCTACACCCAAAACGACTTAGTCAAGGAAAGCTTCCAGTGGCAGTGGCAGTTTTCTATGCTGTTTGAGATCGAGTGGCAGCGATCAATGACAGATACTATGATTAAGAACATTACAATTATTATAGGAAGTAATGTGAAATTTTTTCAATATATCTTCTATTGTGCAGTTTTGTGATATGCAAGTTGTGTTTCCTACATAATTCCCTAATGTATAAGCATAGTGATGAACAGTAGCACCAGAGTAAGTTAGTTCATGGATCTTGAAAGGGTTTGTGGGAGGATCCAGAAAACCACACGAGGTGGATAGTTGATGAGGTTCCTGTCACGTCAAGGTTTGTGGTAAGCCTGTTTAAAACCATGGAAGGAGAGAGCCTTTCTTTTGGATCAAGGTCATGAGTCACAGAGTTGGACATGCCACAGGGGTGAGCATACTGCAGTTGAGTGTGTGGATGTTTTTCTACCATGTAAACACTAAGGGGGGGAATGTTAGGAATTAGTATTCACATGGTTGTTAGTATTTGTTACATGTTAGTTTATTATACATATATATTGTTATAACAATATATATTACGGGATTAATTGTTGTAACACCTACCTATTTTGTTGGAGGTTGTTTTGGCTATGTATATGGCTATATAATAGCCTGTGAATGTAATTAAAATGTGCGGAATAGAATATCTTTTGTTGTGATTAAATCTGGTTCTGTGCTTACAATTTTATCATCTAATCATGAATAATTCACCTAGTTTTACATCATACATATTATTGTTTTTATGAATCATAATTTTTTTTGTTATATATTATTGTATATATTTCTATAAATATAAATATTATTAATGTATATATATTTTTAGAAAATATATGTAAAATGGGGAAGTATCAATAGAATTTTTTTGCATCGCTTAGATATATTTTATATTTCATTTCCAGTTGTTAGCAGACTACATGTCTTTCAAATTTTAATAACCTATTAAAAAATATTTAATTTTGTATACATTGTCATATTTTAGATAAGAAAAAACTATAAACATTATTACAACATAAAAAAATTATAACCTTTTTACAACATAAAATATTCCAATAATTTACATTATTACAATATTTCCACATTAATATTAACAATTATTAATAGAAAAATTAGTTTTTTCCACATGGCGAACTGACTTTATTGCTTGATTGAACCTTCTCATGTATTGACTGACTTTATTGCTCATTGAAGCTTCTCACATATTGACGGGATTTATTGCTTGATTGAAACTTCTCATGTTTCCTTGGTGATGATCTTCTAGAAAGGAATGACAAGGAGCAGGGGTTAAATTTTATGCCCGTTTAGATGTTTTTTGTGTTTTTAACTATAAAATACAACCACATTAAATTTTAAACCATAGCAAAGGATGGGAAGAGTTTTTAAGAACCTGTCATATTAACGTTTGGATTTTAAAATAATCCATTTTTAATATTTTTATATAAGTCATTGTTAATACTATTAATAATATATTAATGGTAATAGCATGGAGCTGTAGACATGGGTGTTGGGCTAGTGAAAATTAGTGTTAAAATGTGGCAATTCAGTGCTAGTTTTTCGTACTACAAAGTTGTAAACTTAGGCTAGCTAGCACCTACCTGCAAGTGGCCACTGCAAATGACGAGTTTGGCAACTGAGCACATGAACTACAAAATGACACTGTGAATTAAACAATACAAATTTTAATACACACTTGTTAATGGCCATTTTTCACTTGTCGTTGCCAGCATTTCAAGTGTCACTTCGACACACTTGAACTTTGAGTCTTTGATGAAGTTTATGTCTTCAACGATGCATTACAAATTTACGATTTGCAATGATATTTTTTATTTGTGGGCTTCTGTTGTTTTCTCATTAAATGAGTAAAATGAAAAAAATCTGTAAAATCCAATATCAGAACCCTGCGCTAGTGGTTGTATCCATCAAATGTATGTTTTGAGGTTATAGAGACTCGACATCCAACAATCCAAGAATCTAATCACTACAAGAATATGGGCCCAGTATCCACAAAGTTTTCACAATATTATTGTAGATAGTTTGTTCAAAACTGTGAATCCAAATTTGTGGACTCCACCTACATTTATTTTGTGGAAATATCAAATGTGACAAAACCTACAATGAAATACATTGTGAAAATTCTATAATAATATTATTGTAGCATTTGTCACAATTCTAATATTGTTGCATATCTACAATTGAAAAAATTGTAAAGATTTTAACAATTTAAATGATATTGTAAATCCACAATTTCAATATTGTGTCATATTCCACTATAATAAGAAAGTCTTAAGTAAATCCATATAATTTTTCCAACATTTAGATTTTAATAATTAATATAGTATTTTAATATTAAATATCTTTTATAATATAATAAATCAATTTTATGAAAAATATATAATTTAAATTTATTACATTTAAATTTTTAAAATAGTTTATTTTTTATAATAATATTTTTAATTATAATATTAAAAATTAATTAAATTTTTTTGTAGCTAATTATATAAATATTGTTCCTTAAAATATATTTTTACATTATATTAAAAGAGAGTATAAGTAGAAATATTTCATAAATCATTCCAAAATTACTTATTAAAAGGAGAATTATAAAATAAAAAATTAATAAAAGTATACAATTTTATATTAAAAACACATTAAAAATACACATGCATATGTATATGCATGTTGAAAAACATGATAATTAAACAATAACAAAATATTTTAATGTACCAAAATATACAACATTTTAAACTAGCGCTCCATATATTTTTAGAAAGAATCAATATACATAAATAAATATTAATTTTTTAATTACAAAAAATAATTTTAAAGAGCTAAATCTATGCACATGACTTTTTTTTATAAAATAACTTTAGTTAAAAAATTATTTAAGTCATAAACATTAGTTATAAAGAGGTACATATTTTTTAACTATTATACAAACACATTTATTCTTTAATAATTGCATGCATGTATTATTTGTACAATTGTTACTTTCATAAATGTCTCTAAAATTTGGTAATTTTTCATGATTCATAAACATTCATTTGCAGATTGATCTTTTTGTTGGATAGAAGTGCGTACATTAATATTGATATTTTTCAATTTTTGTTTCAGGTAAAATATATCATTCAATTTCCATTTTAATTCCTTTATTCATTTTTTTAAAATTTTAAGATAGTAATTTGAAACGACCCAAAATTTCACACACAAACAACACAGTGAAATACAGGATAACTTTTTTTTTTACTTGCTTGACACATAACACGACACAACATGTCGTCACAAGGTTACAACCAACTCTGGGAACCACTTGTTACGAGGATGACCACAAGGTCAGCACGGAAACGTTCACACTCAAAAGGATAATACACTTCTCTTTTTGACAGAACAACATAGAAGTCCAACCACATGGCACTCACACAGCTAGGGCAAGCCACAGTAAGAAATGATTGAAGGTTATTTATTTTGATAAAACACCCTTTAACTCGTGACTTATGTTTTCAGAGAGATTCAAGATATGATTCATACAAATTCATCTTACCAACTGAGTTATTTTCTTATACACTGTAGAGTAGTTCACTTAAAGTCTTCTCCTTTATGACATTTATTTGTTTTATATATTTATTTGATAAAGATGGTAATTTAATTCCACAAGGCCATCTATTCACACTTACGTTACTAGAACTCGTTCATGCCCTTATGACAACATCGGTTCACGTTCAACAAACTTAAGAGAAAATTACAAGGCACCTTGGATAAAGTTAAAGGAAGAAGGTCAATTGAATTCACCCTTAAGACGTCATTAGTTTTTACTAAGGTTTAATTGGAGCTTGAGGTTTTATATGTAATTATTAACGCTTTTACTTAGGCTTCACCGAAAGAGCTTATCAAAAGGAAACTACTTACTTTTAAATAGGCTGAGAGATAAATTGAGTGGTTTCTAAATTTTCTTCTCTTACTTGTTAAATCTTATTAGAAACTAACCATTGTTTTCCCTTAAGCTTGTTTAAGAGTTCACCCAAAAGGGGTAGTGTTCACTAGTTTAGCTAGGGATATCAATTTATAAAATTTTACTTTACAAGGATAGTTTCACCTTTGAGTACTTCAGGAATCTCTTGTTCTCAAGTAAGTCATCTCTACATTAATTTATCTGAATATATATATATATATATATATATATATATATTTAGTTAACTTCTATAAGGGTTAACCACTCCATTTAATTTTACTTATATCACATCATTACAAGGTGTCAGAGAGTTTTGACTTAACACTTTATTCTCAAAACAAGGTTTTACAATACTTATGCCAATGTAATGATTGAATATCATTTCTCACCAAGGTAAGTTACTAGTCTAACCACATAGTTTTCCAAACATACCAAGACAAGAGATCATCTAAACTCCTATGCAAGCAAAGTTACAAAATTTACAACGCATTGAACTTTCTACAAAGAACTTCATAATTTGAACTCGATGAAACTTTTACACTCTTTTCCTTTAATCTACTCGCATAATCCATCTTCACAAATATTTACTAGAGTCGGTTGGCTAGAACTCGAGCATGATAAGATATAAACCTCACCTAATAATTTATGCCATCTAGCATTTAAATAAATGAAAGTTTTAATACTCCTTATCAAATAAATTTCTAACATACATTTAAAAATTAAGCGCACATCTCATGATAATACATTTCATACTCATTAATGTTCACTTCCTTAAGATCTCGCTTACATAAGAACACAATTCCAAGTGACTAGATATACAACCGTAACCATGCAATCAATCATACTTAAATTACATGTAATAATAATAACGCTCACCTAATACCCTCGACCTACTTCACATATATAAGTATCCAACAATATTATCTTTCAATTAAATAAAATCACCAACGACATTAAGTTTATATAATAAATACAAGTATCAATCTTATATTATTCATCGATATTACCCAAGTATCAAACCTTCATAGATAATCAGTGATATGTAAGTATAATTTGGACTTTTATCTCACAATGTTTAAGAATATACTTATGTTAACAAAGATTCCACCAATCCACAAGTTCATATATTATTTAGGTATCCTTTTGGTTGCTTATTCCATGTCTTTATATGTTTCTATTAGTGTAAGGGTCCAACTCATTGGAATGAGTTACGATCAACAATATTGTCATATTTTGCTAATATGTCAAAGATACATTTGACTAACTAAGATATGTAAGCGCGGTCCAAGCCACTATAAATACAAGTATCAACATTATCTCAACTCCCAACTGAGATGCAAGTATCAATTTTTAGCTAACATAATAATAATAGCTGTTGTCCACTCAAAATTCCCTGCTCTGATGAAAGTAAAAATTTCAAAATTTTGAGTTTAAGTGTTTTCTCTGAAGTACCGAAGTCGTGAAATTGAGAAAATCTGCGTTTTTGGGTCATTTTGTGTGATTTTCGGGCCTGTCGGAACTTTTTGTCCCAACTGTCCCAAGTTCAAAAGTGCGTTATGTTCCCCGATCGGCCGAAATCCCCGAAGTTGTTTCATTTTCGGGCCCGTCGGAACTTTTCGTCCCAAGTGTCCCAAATGGAATTGTGCAAGTTGTTCCATTTTCGGCCGAATCACCCGAACCGCGTACTTCGCGCTTTCATGTTCCAAATGTCCCAAAGTTAATCGGGCAAGCTGTTCCATTTTCGGCCGATTCACCCGAACCGCGTACTTCGCGCTTTCATGTTCCAAATGTCCCAAATCAAATTGTGCAAGTTGTTCCATTTTCGGCCGAAACGCCCGAACCGCGTACTTCACGTACTTGCGTCCCAAATGTCCCAAAATTTTCCAGACTCATTGTCACCTTTTCACCCGAACACAGCCGAGTCGCGTGTTTCGCGCCTTTTTCGTCCCAAATGTCCCAAAAGGCATTTGTGCATCTTTTCCCTGTTTCACCCGAATCGCCGAACCGCGTGTTTCGCGCATTCACATCTCACGTGTCTCAAATGAACCAAGTGCCATTCGTGCTTATTTTTCCCGCTCTATCCGAATATCATGCTTATTCAAATTGGTAGGGTATGTATTCAATGCACATTCATTGTCTCTCTCTCTCCTAATCAGCTATATAACGAGCATTCCCCTTTGCATTTTTGCCTTTGCTTCCATGCTATATTTTGCTCGAACCCTCGTAATTTGAAAACTGCGCGTGTGTCTCCTCCTCTGTAATTCCTTTCGAGTCTTGTTTGCGGTTCTGTCCTCCTAATTCTGCTATCAATATGAAGATCAAGTTTCAGGGACAGAACAAATTTCGTGGCCCGAGTCTGCCGTTCACAATATTGGGTCTCTGGCCCAACACGTCGGTCCCTCATGGCAGAGACATAGCCGAGGCATTGAAGAGATTCAGGCAGCGAATTTTGAAGTCAGTGGGCCCCTCTCAGTCATAACCACCTGTCTTCTTCTCCTTATTCTTCTCTTCTTTTCTAATTCTTTTTCTCGGATTCATTGTAATAAGTTGAGGTATTGCGATTGGCAATCCTTAACTAATATTTAGTTAAAATAAGTAGTTACAAAGAGTAACTGATTTGTAAGCTATATAATGGCCTTTCCACGCCATTTTGAAGGAGGAAGAACTTGGCTTATTTTCCGAAAAGTGTAAATAGATTATAAAGAAATCAATACAGAAGGACTTTCCATTCTTTGTCTATCTGATCTCTGTTATTCCTAAGCTTTCATTTATTTTCTTTGTGAAGATCATTTGTCTCAAGTTCGTTAGTCTTACCGATTGCATACTCTTCAACTTTGCAAGCCTGGTGATCTTGTATAACCAAGAAGGAACTTTGTGTCCTTGATTAATGAATCTGTGTTATGTTAAGAAACTTTGTGTTCTAGCAGATGTTATTTACAGAACTTTGTGTCTTTGAATTCCATCTTATTTATCCAATACAAATGATCTTGTTTCAATTCACTGTGACTTTCGCATACATAAAGAATTACTCTGATATCTATAATTCTGCATGTTGCTTTTACGCTCTTTCCGTACTCTCATTTCCTCAGTCCTTTTGTAATTGATGATCTTCATAGAAAACACTTTTGTAATATCCAAGTTTAACCAACGAATCATGTCTTGTACATTTGTAAATAGGTTCGTTTCGAATAAGGAACCTCTCCCATTAAAGAGGAGGGACTTCTTGTCCCCGACTATTTCTCTTCGTAAAGTCCTATCTGACGACCAACAGTTTTTGGCGACTCCACTGGGGAAAATCATATTCCAGTTCTGTAATTTTTCGATCATCCTTTGATCTGGCGACTCCGTGTTTTACTCGAGGGAGAAGGGCCCTCGGTATTGAAGACTCTCAGTTTCAGATTTTGGAGCAGCGGGGTTTTCTTTTCCCTTCAACGAGAGATAGAAGAACTCGTTCGACAAGCACTCCACCTGTTCAAGATAGAAGTCCTACGGGTGGTATTCCTTTAGAGCCAGCTAGCCCTAATCTTCGAGCTTTGATTCTTGCTGGTGTTGCAGTTCCTCTCCAAGTCCTGTTTTTCCAAGAATGGCGATACCATTGCCCTGGGGTCACCATGTCAGGCCCCTTGCTCTTCCTCAGCCTTTGCATGAGTTACCCAGAGGTAACCGGAAGAACTTTCCTAAGTTCAAAGGCGATGGAAAAGTGCATCCTGATGAACACATCGCGGCCTTCATTATTGCGTGTGGAGTCCTGGGAGTTGAGCACGAAGACGTCTCCGTGAGACTGTTCGTTGAGACTTTACAAGATAATGCTGCTGATTGGTTCTATCACCTTCCGGCTGGTACTATCACTAGCTGGGACACCATGAGAACTAGGTTTGAAAACCGTTTCAAACCAGCAGAAGATGTGCATGCCTTGCTAGCTCAAATTTCTCAGATAAAGAAAGATTCACCAGAACCCATGAGAGAATTTGTGGCCCGGTTCAACAGATTGATCAACAAAATTCCTGTAAATACTCGACCTGTTGATCAAATCCAAAAATGTTTCTTCCTAAATGCCCAAACGCCTGAAGTCAGCTATGCGCTGAGAAGGGCTAATCTCGCAACATTGGTGGAGGATCAAACTCTTGCTGTTAGTGTCGAGGATGATCTGATCATGTCAGGGAAGTTGAGGAGAGACCCTTCCAAATCTAAGTCTGTTGCTTCCTCCTCCTCCACTCCTGGACCTAATACTGATCCGTTAGTCCAAAAGCTTGCGAATGATCTCATTGCTATAAAGAAACAATTGGCTCAGCATGCCCCTTATGCAGATGTTCCAAGGAGGAATTTTCAGCCCAGAAATCATTTGCCTTCTTCTCAAACAAGACTAGCACTTGAAGGACCTCCTGTTAAAGTTCCTGTGAATGCAACCTGTGAGGTTGAAGAGCCAGATGATGATGAGGATAATGAAGCTTGCGAGGAGTTTGTGGAGGAATTTGATGATGAGGCAGAGGAACTTGAGGGATCTCGGGTTAATTTCTTCACCACTGAGGGCATTGATGATGGTGATGATTATAATGAAGTAGTAGAGACATGAACAATGAATCATTCATTTTCATGACTCGAGCGAGACACATCGTAGGGAGAAAGTGACGCAGCCCCCAAGAAATTTAAGGAGCAGCCAACAACTATCCCTGTAATTGCAAAAAGAGGATCTCATATCCCCACTTCATCTACACCAAAGGTGAGTCCTGTCAATCCTACTAACAAAGTTCCTTCTTTTCTCCTAAAGTTAATAAGCCTAGAATTTCAAGTGATGATGGCAGTGCCCACTTATGGGTCTTTTGATATTATTGATCATCCGAAAAGACTAAGGTTCAAATCTCGAGAGGCCAAGTATTATCAAACTCATCCCAAAGCTTTTGCCAAAATGATTCAATTTATTAATTCCCACTCCAAAACCACCTCCAAAGGCCTTTTACCTACTCCTTACGCACCTGACCTAGTCACGGTAGCTCTTTGTCACCTCGCCTAATGACAAAATTAAACCATTTTATGTGACACTTCTTATAGCTGGTCATAGGCTCAGTAATTGTGTCATTGACTCAGGAGCCTCAGATAATGTGATGCCTGCTAAAGTAGCTCATGCTTTAGGCCTGACTCTCACACGCACTTATGGATCTTGTTACTCCATGGAGAGTAAAGAAGTGCCCCTGGTCGGAAGAATTAAGGATGCACAAGTGGCTTTTGCTGCTTTGCCTGAAAAGAGAGTTTTGGCCACCATCTTAGTTGCAGATATTCCTCCTTCATACGGGATGTTGCTAAGTAGGAACTTCTGTAAGGATGTGGGTGGAGAAATCCAAATGGATTGGTCACATGCACTCATACCTGTTAATGGACAAATGAAGAAGTTGATGCCCGAGAAGCAATCGGAATATATTGTGCAAAAAACGGATGATCCTAAAGCACAAATACTCTATGAGGATATGGGTCATGGAAATTACATGATTATGTCCCCTGATGAAATCCAACTTCCCAGAGTGTCACCTAAAGATCCTAATGGTATTTGGATTTTAGAGTTTGATGGAAGTTGTTCCTCAGCTGGTTCTGGAGCTGGTGTCCTACTGGTGTCACCGGAAGGTGGCCTTCATCCTTTTTCATTTAAGTTGCAGTTCGAAAATACTAATAATACAGCAGAGTATGAGGCTCTCATTCTTGGACTGCAAGTGGCCAAAGAACAAGGTGTAAAGAACCTTCTGGCTCGTGGTGATGCAGAATTGATTGTAAAGCAAGTGAGAAGCCTTTTCCAGGTAAAAAATGGAAGGTTAAAGCATTACCGGAATCAGGTTTGGGATTCCATTGAATTCCTTGATGCTTTCTCCATTGAAGCAATGCCTAGGGAGAAGAACAGCAGGGCTGATTCGTTGGCAGTCTCAGGGTCACTACTGATTCCTCATCCTGACTTTTCTCTCAGGATAAGTTCACTATTGAAATGGTCCATCGGCCTAGTGTACCTGATAATACCAATAACTGGAAAGTTTTCAATGATGATCAACATTTGCTTTCCTTCCTGGAACTCAAGGGTAATTTCGAACAACTGTATTTTGAGGGAAGTGACAACCTACCTCGTGAGAGTGTGCCCTTTGACCAAGCAGTCACCCAAGGGGAAGAAACAGATCAAGATGGATGCCTCAATCTCAAAGGAAACAAGATTCCTAAAGGGTTGGTGAGTTTGGAGGAACTATTTGATAAACATGACAGGTATGTGAAGTCTAGAGCCTACTTGGACCTCAAAGAATCAGGTGAGCATGACAATATTAATATTGGGAGTCCTAATGACCCTAAGCTAGTGAATATTGGAAAATGTTGCACAGCAGATGAGAGGAGAAAAGCAATTGATCTTTTAAAAAGGTATAAGGATGTTCTCGCTTACTCTTATGAAGATTTGAAAGCTTTCAAACCAAAAGATATGCAGCACTCTATTCCTCTTAAGCCTGGAATTAAGCCTTTCAGAAACAGAGGCAATACAACCCCAAAATAGATGACACCATCTTTCAGGAAATACAGAAGTTGTTGAAGGCTAAAATCATTTTTCCCATTCACCATTCAACATGGATTGCAAATATTGTTCCTGTTAGGAAGAAAAATGGTGAGATCCGCATCTGTGTTGATTTCAGGAACCTGAATCAGGCTTCTTTGAAAGATAATTATCCTTTCCCTATGATGGATCAGGTTTTGCAAGCAGAAACAGGATCTGAAATGTTATCTATGCTTGATGGATTCTCGGGATATAATCAGGTAGAGGTTGATCGTAGATCAACACAAAACAACTTTCACTACTCCTTGGGGTACCTTCCTACAAGAGAATGCCTTTTGGGCTTATTAATGCTGGTGCCACTTTCCGAGAGAGATATGGATCTGGATTTTGGAAGTTTGAAAGGGAAGTGTATTGTCATATATCTTGATGACTGATGATATTTTCCAAGACAAGAGCGGATCATTTTGATCACCTAGAGACAGATTTCGCTAAGATGCAGAGAGCATGGAATTTATTTGAATCATAAAAATATATCTTTTGTGTTACAGAGGGAAAAATATTAGGGCACATTGTCTCCAAAGATGGTATTAAGATTGACCCTGAACGAGTACAAGCTATCCAGCAAATTCCTCTCCCAACCAGTAAAAAGGGTGTACACTCCTTCTTTGGTAAGATCAATTTTTTAAGAAGGTTCATCCCTGATTTTGCAGAGTTAACCTTGAATATTTCTCAGATGATGAAAGGGAAACAAACATTTGGTTGGTCTTCTAAAGGAAAGGGATCCTTTGAAGGTATTAAGAGAGCTATCGCTAAAACTCCAGTTTTGGCCTATCCTGATTTTAGTAAAGATTTCATCATCTATTGCTATCTGCTGAGATAATACCTGTCAGGCTCTTTGTCTTAACTCAAGAAGACTCTAATGAGCATGAAATCCCAATTGCGTTCATGAGCTATATTCTGAAGGATCATGAGTTAAAATACACCATGATGGAGAAGCATGCTTTTGCAGTGGTCAAAGTTGTTAAGCAGTTTCGTTTTTATATCCTCAACTCTCACTCCATGGTGTTGGTTCCAGATACAACTGTTAAGTCAATTCTCACACAACAAGAATTTGGATCCAAGAGAGGGAATTGGGTTGCTAAGGTCCAAGAGTATGACATTGACATCAAGCCGACCAAGCTGGTTCGTGGAAAAGGTCTTTGTGAGCTCATTGCTGAAGGAGCTAAGCATGAATTACTGGAGAAAGTTGACCTTCCTACCGTTCTGTTCCTTAGTTCAGTTGACGAATGGTATGCTGACATCGCCCATTTTCTCACCTATGGGGAATGCCCCTCTCATTTAACTGCCAAAGAAAAGAGGATATTGTTAAATTGAGGTCGATCTGCAATATGTATTTTGGGAAAATGCTTTGTTTAAACGTGGCTTGGATGGGAGATTTTTGAAATGTGTGGACAAGGAATAGCAGAGAAAATTGCTCTCGACTTTTCATGATCGAGGCATGTGGAGGGCACTATTCGTCAATGGTCACCTTGCTCACAAGATACTTCATGGGGGATATTCTTGGCCTTCCCTGTTCGTAGAGATACGTCCAGTGGGTTGATAAATGTGAGGCTTGTGGACCTTTGTGGGAAGACCTAAATTGGCTTCTTTGCCTCTTAAGCCAGTTGTAATTGAAGAACCTTTTCAATAGTGGGGTTTGGACTTCATTGGAACACTTAATCCTGTTTCTAGTGCTGGTCACACTCATGTACTAACTGCCACGGACTATTTCACCAAATGGGTGGAAGCTATTCCAGTTAAGAGAACTACCTCTGAAGTGGTATGCAGCTTCATCAAAGAGAACATCTTGGTTAGGTATGGTTTACCTAACAAGATTGTAACAGATAATGCCTCGAATTTCTCTTCAACTGAGATAATGGATTTTTGCTATGGGTATGGAATTTCTTTGGCTCACTCTTCAGATTACTACCCTCAGGGAAACGGGCAAGCAGAATCCACTAATAAAAATTTGGTGACTATTATAAGGAAATTAGTCAATGAGTCTCAACGAAATTGGCACAAGAAGCTCTATGATGCTCTTTGGGCAGACAGGATCACACCAAAGAGAGCTATTGGAATGTTTCCTTTTCAAGTGGTATATGGAGTAGAAGCTCAGCGCCAAGAGTAAGCTGCCCGGCCTTGCATCTAATGAAGGCCATTGAAGATACTAGTTTCAGTGATGCTTTGGATAAGAGAATTATGTACCTTCACAAACTAAATGAGGACGGATGGAGGTTCTTTGATCAGATATCATTCACCAGTTGAAGGTAAAGGTCTGTTTGACAAGAAAGAAAGGTTCAAAGATTTCAAAGTTGGAGACAATGTCTTTGTTATGGGATAAAAGGCATGAACCTCGTGGAAGCCATGGGAAGTTTGATTCCACGTGGCTCGGACCTTTCAAGATCGGGCACTTTCTTGGTGAGAATTCCTTTTATCTTGATTACATGGATGGCTCTTCTCTCCACTTCCTTATAGTGGGCGGTATCTCAAGTTGTTCAAGTCATAGGTGATTAGGAGTCCTTTGTATATCAGTACAAAGGTGTTTTTGTTTTTGTTTTTCTTTCCTTTTTTGTTTTGGTGTGTTGTCCTCTGTATTGATCTACTTTTTGACTTCGTTGCCCAATGGATAAGGTATTGGTCTGCATTTCCACGAGTTTGTGTAAGTTCTTGCCTTGTCTCATTCCTTGAATTTATGCCAAGTCATCCCTAGAAGGAGCCAGCTGTTGTCCACTCAAAATTCCTGCTCTGATGAAAGTAAAAATTTCAAAATTTTGAGTTTAAGTGTTTTCTCTAAAGTACCGAAGTCGTGAAATTGAGAAAATCTACGTTTTTGGGTCATTTTGTGTGATTTTCGACTGTCGGAACTTTTTGTCCCAACTTTCCCAAGTTCAAAAGTGTGTTCTGTTTCTGATTGGCTGAAATCCGAGAAGTTATTTCATTTTCGGCCCGAGCGGAACTTTTCGTCCCAAGTGTCCCAAATGGAATTGTGTAAGTTGTTCCATTTTTAATTTGAATCACCGAACCGCGTACTTCACGCTTTCATGTTCCAAATGTCCCAAAGTTAATCGGGCAAGTTGTTCCATTTTCTTTGATTCACTGAACCGCGTCACTTCGTGCTTTCATGTTCCAAATATCCCAAATTAAATTGTGCAAGGTTGTTCCATTTTCGGCCGAACGCTCGAATCACAGTACTTCACGTACTTGCGTCCCAAATGTCCCAAACTTTTCCAGACTCATTGTCACTTTTTCGCCCTTAGCCGTGCCGAGTCGCGTGTTTTGCACCCTTTTGTCCCAAATGTCCCAAAAGGGATTTGTGCATCTTTTCCCGTTTCACCCGAATCAGGCCGAATCTGCGTGTTTGGCGCATTCATGTCTCACGTGTCCCAAATGAACCAAGTTCCATTCATGCTTATTTTTCCCACTCTATCTAAATATCATGCTTATTCAAATTGGTAGGGTATGTATTAAATGCACATTCATTGTCTCTGTCTCTCTAATCGGCTATATAATGACCATTCCCCCTTTGCATTTTTCTTTGCTTCCATGCTATATTTTCTCGAACCCTTGCACTGATTTGAAACCTGCGCGTGTGTCTCCTCCTCTGTAATTCCTTTCCGAGTCCGGTTTGCGGTTCTGTGTCCTCCTATTGCTTAATATGAAGATCAAGTTTTAGGGACAGGAACAAATTTCGCGGCCGAGTCCGTTCACAATATTGGGGTCGGTCTACGGCCCAACACGTCGGGTCCCTCATGGTAGAGACATAGGTTTGAGGCATTGAAGAGATTCAGAAGTGAATTTTGAAGTCGGTGGGCCCCTCTCGGTCATAACCACTGTCTTCTTCGCCTTATTCTTCTCTTCTTTTCTAATTCTTTTTCTCGGATTCATTGTAATAAGTTGAGGTATTGCGATTGGCAATCCTTAACTAATCTTTAGTTAAAAGAAGTAGTTACAAAGAGTAACTGATTTGTAAGCTATATAATGGCCTTTCCACACCATTTTGAAGGAGGAAGAACTTGGCTTATTTTCTGAAAAGTGTAAATAGATTATAAAGAAATCAATACAGAAGGAATTTCCATTCTTTGTCTATCTGATCTCTGTTATTCCTAAGCTTTCATTTATTTTCTTTGTGAAGATCATTTGTCTCAAGTTCGTTAGTCTTACCGATTGCATACTCTTCAACTTTGCAAGCATGGTGATCTTGTATAACCAAGAAGGAACTTTGTGTCCTTGATTAATGAATCTGTGTTATGTTAAGAAACTTTGTGTTCTAAGCAGATGTTATTTACAGAACTTTGTGTCTTTGAATTCCATCTTATTTATCCGATACAAATGATCTTGTTTCAATTCACTGTGACTTCGCATACATAAAGAATTACTCTGATATCTATAATTCTACATGTTGCCTTTCTGCTCTTTCCCGTACTCTCATTTCCTCAGTCCTTTTGTAATTGATGATCTTCATAGAAAACACTTTCGTAATATCCAAGTTTAACCAACAAATCATGTCTTGTACATTTGTAAATAGGTTCATTTCTGAATAAGGGAACCTCTCCCATTAAAGAGGAGGGACTTCTTGTCCCCTGACTGTTGCTCTTCGTAAAGTCCTATCTGACGACCAACAATAGTAAATGCAGAAAATATTTCACTCGTTAACCAAGTATTGAAATAACATATTTATCCTTACTGGTTACCTGATAACATAATATACCCTGTTATATAATTCAACCTCCACTTGCATACCCCAATTTATGGGTATTAATTATTGTTCTATAAAATGAAGATAAATAATTTCAGTGGACTTATATCTTTCTTTGTCATGCATGGTATGCACAGTCTCATTATGGTAGCTATCACCTTTACTTAAGGCTATGCATGACTCCATTTTAGGGTAGTTATCTTAACTTCCCTATTCATCTGTCTTCCTACCAAAAGTCTTTCGATAAGCTTCAAGGTCAAAGTATGAGATAAATTTATAATTTCATATTTCAAGCATTGCTGAATTCATATGCATGAGGACATCACATATTAATCAAACTTGAAGAATGTTGTCATTCATGAGAGTTTGATGTATCCAATATTACTTTAACCGCATTCAAAAGATCCAAGTAGTGCCTCAAAATTGAGCCAAAGAATTATCCACACGGGATAATGACTTGCGTGCATAACATATTCGTAAAGGTCATAGAAAACCCATTAACGCATGCTTCAGGAGGGTTCCAATCCAATAATAAGCTCATAGAAATAGTAATAGGAGAGGGCACTGATGAGGGGTTTTCAATAATCCCCAAGGTAAATGATAATCGAATGACTCAGATGGAGCTATCTAGAAAGACCAATTAAACTAGTATGACTCTTCCCAAATAGAAGCCCCCAATCCTAATGGGAGTTTATATTATTATAAATCCACAGTAAAATCCAAATACAGTCATATCGGAAATTCCCTTTTTCAAGCCATGTTCTACATAATATAAACAATACAAGAAAAATTATAAACCTCATTCACGCTCCATAATATTTTCTACAGAAACCATCATTCAAAGGAATAATCAAGGCAAAAAGATAAACCAACATTATAAGATCAGTAGGCAAGAATCGATGTAGAGATTTCTTCTACTCAAATAGTAAATAAGATAAACTGTAAAGGGGGAGAGATCAGTTCATGCAATTATGATTAAAAGTCATTTGAAACCCATCTCTTTCTGGGCATCTCTTTCAAGAAAGAGTCAATATATGTAAATGCATGTTATAAAATATCCAGAGTCCAAATGCTATTTATTTAGTAAAACAAAAACACATCAACATTCCAAAAGAAACCCACATCTACAACATTCAAACAAAATTACAAATATTGATTTATCTAAATGCTAAAGGAAATAAATCATTAAGAGAGAGGGTTAGGGATTCCTCAATGCAGCCACGTCGAACCAAGGCTCCAGCAGCTACAACACATTCCAAAAACATTCATTTTCCTCAGCACGTAGATCTCTCATGCAAGCTTCATGGCAGCGCCTGGTACAGTCAGGGAGAGGGCGGCCAGGGTAGGAGATCAAACCCACGAACAAAAAAATCTAGGAGCACACCCAGACTCCACAACCTAGCCAACATCCTCCCAGCCCGTGTCCAAAGGGGCATTAGTGCAGAACATGAAAGCATACCAAAGCACAAAAAGGGGAAACTTGGATTCGCACCAGGTGTGGAGCCACCCGTGAGGCATGCAACTGTTTGCCAAAGGCCAAAAGGGATTTCCATGATTGCAGGGTACGCACAGGAAGGATCATAAAAAAAAAAAAGTCTTTGTTTTCATTGTATGTAACTACTTGGTGTCTAACCTGCTCCCTTCACATAGCAATCATGCAGACAGCCAACACCCACGAATGGCTTGAGCAAGCAGCAAGGCAATTTGTGCTTCATGAATATTCTGATATGAAACAGATCCACCTCTATGAGATTCTCTTCCATGAGTTACATCGTAAAACAAGTAAGGTCTCAATAGAGAATTTTTTTGCAATAAACTTCATCAGATCTCTGGTAACACTCTCACTATCCCATAGTCGATTTTGATAAAAATATCTTGAAGGAGAATCCGAATTTGAGGATGCATTCGACACTAGGCAGTAACAACATAGTTGGACAACCTACTTGTTGGAAGCGCTCAAAAGGTTTGCTACTATACCGCAACATACGTGTTGCACAAGCTAATCATTTATTGCGGACGTTCTTTGTGGATTCCGACTGAACACACCTCGCAGCACCCAATGAAAGTGGAGGTAACACGCCTGCTTCACTAGCTTGAAGCTTCATCTATAACCACCATATCAAATCCAGGGAAGAGGGGGAATAAAGTAAACCATGGAAAGAGCAGTCACATGGCGTAGAGAGCAACATCCACTCGCATGCGCGGCCAGCAAAAGAAAACAGTGCTCCTTTTCCCCCAAAACGCATCTAGGAAACAACATAAAACCATGTCCCTATTGTGCTATCAGACCCTCATCTACGGGGCAGAGTAGAAGAAAAGGGCACGCGTGATAGGATTCCACGTTGACCCATCGCATCATCCAATGCCTGGCTTTTTTTTTTTAAATACAGCGACTGGAAGTCACCCCTCCCTCCATGATTTTCAAACTTGACTCATAGTCGGGCTCCATTGAGTCGACCCATGCTTCTTGCAGTATCCCTGGAGCCGGTGATCAACAAGATATTTTTTTATTTTTGCAGGCCACGACAGGGAGCCATGGCCACAATTAATGAGCCAACCATCCAACTCAATGTTGTCCGCCACCAACCAGGGAGAAAAGGTGCTTCAACCACTACCAATCAAGACCCCTACCAAAAAGAATAAAATACAAGTCACCCACTGTCTCACGCCAAACATGAAATTAAAAGTTCATTAAAGAATTGACAAGCAATACCTCCCATCGCCAACTAACCACATCACAACGACAATACATTTCATTTTATTTTATTTTTGGAGCCCACGCTTTGGGGGACAGGCCGCTTGCCAAGAGAAACAAGGCTGGTATATAAAACATTAATTTTAGAAATTAACAAGGGTCCATCAACATAAAAAAAAAATAGTCCCCACCTTCAAAGGAGCCACCATAATCATGCTCTTCCTCGTTTACGTAACGAGGCTTGATCAGCGGGAGCGACAAACAAATTAAAAGGATACTTTAAAGATATCAAAGGATGATGTCGATAACAATCGACATAAAGAAAATAATAACAAAATACAATCGTTGATCGATAATACAATCATAATGTCATTATTATTATTATTATTATCATTATTACTAGCAACCAACAGTTAAACTCGACAAGGTGAAACACTAAAATTTCAAAGGAAATACAACAACGTTCAACTCTAAGAAGCACATGCGCAAGAAGCAAAGGAGCAAGGATGAACAGGGCATTACATAATTGAAATATATATTTAAAAATACGTTTACATTCATTTGTAGGACAAAGCTTGGAAAAATCAAACATACATACTAGTAAGTGGGAAAATATTTCTATAACAGTTAGTGATCACCTAATAAAATATAATTGTGTCTATGATCATATTTTTAAATTTCTCTAATTCTTTGTCTAGATATTATCGTGATTTTTTTTTTTGCAAGTTATTAATATACGGTCCATAAGAAGTCCAACTGAACTTGATATCTCCATGCTTTTGACATATCTGGAATAAATTTTCAGAAAGTTATAATAATGATAGACATGTTTTATAAGTCATTTTTTAGCAGATCTGGGTCAATTTTTTCTTATAACAAAAGTATGAGGTCTCCGATACCCTAAAGAAAATACATTAATGTACTTTTATTGAAATTAGTACTTTCTTCCATGGGTATGATCCTTTTTAGAGGAGACAGAATACAAAACAATTAGGCAAAATTGAAGAGGACATGGATGACCTGTAAAGAAAATTCTAGCATGCAAAGGGATGGCTAAATTATAATATTTTATTTGGTCGACATAACCCAATAAAGAAGATTAAATTTCCTACCCATCAAGATCTGTGTAGTGCGAGTAATATCATTTCCATTTGTAGAAATGATCTAAAGAAGTTAGCTTAATTTCCTAGATCAACCAAGATGCGTGGAATATTTCACCATTCCGCTATGAAGTTTTACCACTTTTCTTCACTAATATGGTACTGGATTTGACCTGAAATAAAGATAAAACATGTTACAATTATTTTAGTGCATATTCTATTTGTGGTTCAAAATTGTGAAACAGAATTAAATTTGCATGGAAAATAATTTGTTTGATAAAAACAAAAGGGCCTGTAAGTTCTCGCACCACTGTGCACATGCATTTTCAGGAAATCATGTTATTTAAAAATTATTGCAAACCAAAACACAAATAAATTTTTTAATAGGTGAATTCCATTCTAACTTACCATTAACAAATTTATTTTACATAAAATGTTGTTATACAAAATCTATTTAAGTGTGACAAACTAAGGGCTAGGGTGTTTACATTCATGAAAGCACTACAAAGAGTTAATGGCGTTAGAATTGTGAAGTATTCAAAATATTATCCTCCAACAATGATCCACGGAAGCCACTTCATTTTCCATAGATATTGGGCTCCTCACGAAATTGAAATTCTTAGGCTCTTAAAATGTGAAGGCTTCTTGCCATTTGCATCTTTCTGATAATAAAAATCAGATCTGATTTCATCGACCTCCAAATATCTACTTAGAAGCGTAGATCAATTAAACTCTTGCAATCCTATCCATACCTCTATAGATCCGATTCACAAATCATTATGCCAGGTCTCGGAGGGAGGAAATTTTTTAGGTTTTATTATTAAGGAGGAGGAATTGTATCCATGCCCTTGGATCATTTTCCATTATCAACGGCCTAGAAATATCCTTGCTTGATCTGAGTGAAAAGTAAATTTTGGGCTCTTTTAGGTGTTTTAGGAAGTTAAAAAGGTGAAATGTTAATTGCACTTTCTTTCAAATATTTAATTTTGTCCTTTGGGGAAGTGGGCTTAGATGGAGTGTGTAGGGTTCTTGTCATTTCTCCAACAACTTGTTAATTGTGCATTGGAATATGAGGTTGACCAAGTGATGTTGAGTGGAGAGGAAATGAGGTGAAATCCTACTTGGAGCCACATCATCCCTCCCTCTCTTTTATCTATTTATTGAACTCTTGTTGCTTGTTTTGGGGTTGGATGATCATTGTTAGTCTCTTGAATTTTTGGACAGTGAGAGGATTTTGAGAGAGTTGTGGATTTTGGAGCTTTGTGGATGCTTGCTTGATCTTTGGAAAGGCTTGGAACTTCATACTTGGAACAAGCTCTACCATGTAGAGGTAGGAGCTTCACCTTAGTTTAAAATATGTTATTTGTTTTGTTGTATGTGTGTAAATGTTGTTTTGCATGTTGTTGTCTCTTTGAAATGCTTGTTGGGTGTGGGTAGAATGCCTAAGTTGGGAGTGGGAGGAGACTATGGGGATTTTTCCTTGTAGGGAGGCATAAGAGATCAATTTTTATGGAGGGAGTTTGGGTTGGGTGGCCCATCTAGTATGAGGAATGATTGCATTTCTTCTTGTTATTATTATGAGGGAGCCATAAGAGTTTTTGAGGGAGGCATAAGAGTGTATGGAGGTATAAGGGGTACTTGAGGGAGGCATAAGAGTTGATAGGGGAAATTGTGTTTGTATTGGAGGCTTTTAGGTGGGCACCCATTCCCATTGGGAGGCATAAGTGGCCTCCCCATAGGTCTTAGTCTTTTGGCTTTCATGATAAGCCTTGTTCTATTGTTGTTTTGATTGATTTTCTTCTTGTTGAGTTGTTGTTGTGTTTTGTATGTAAATGGAATGAATGTGAAATTATTTGTCAAGTGTTGTGGAAGCTAGTAGCTGCCATGAGTTGAGATATTCTCCCATTGTAATGATGTTGGGGCTCGAGGGCCAAAGGAGAGGATGGCTTCTCTTCTCCTTTGGATATCTTGGTTGGGTGGAGAGCGTTTCCTCTCCCCTATTTTGTTGTGAATCAAGAAAACTATTGGAGGAGCTACCTTGTTGGTGTTTGGAGCATTGGAGCCTTGTTGATGTCCATGTGAAACTACCTTGTATTTTTTTTACCCACTTATAGTGGAAGAAATTCTAATAGTGTATTCATTCTTGTATTTACATGTTGAATAGATTCCCACTTGAAGTGGAGGAATTTGTAATGAATTTGTAAAAGAAAGTTGTAATCCTATTGTTGTTATTGTTATTGTAATTCATGTGGAAAAAAAAAACAAATAGGAAAAGAAAGAAGAAAGAATGGCATTGTAAAGTTAGTTTGCAAATAAAAAATGAAGTATTTTCTACTTGTTGAAATCTTGAATGTATTGTGAGAAAAATAGTGTATGTATTGAAAGATTAATCCATTTTTACAATGGAAAAGAAAGTATATTTCATTGAGTAGTTATTGTTTTGTAAATAAGAGAAAGAAGAAAATTTAGAGATTGTTATAAGTTGAAATTGTTTACAAAATATCATTGTAGGGAAAATAAAGTTGATATGGTTATTTTGAATGAATGCACATTGTAGTAAAATGTAAGAGGAAAATAACCTAGATTATATTGTATTTAGAAAGTTGATTTTATTAGAGGAAATGAAAAAGTAATAAAATAGATTTACATTCCTTTTCTCTTGTAATGGAAAGAAAGAACTTAGTTAAACAAATAGAAGTTATTCTTGTAAGTAGATGAATTTTGTTAAAAATGGAAATACTTTAAAAAGACTAGACTTGACTAGGAAATGAGTAAATGTGTAATAAATCTCAATTCTGGAAATTGAAATGAACAAAAACAAACTTAGAATACATTTTTTTCACCCCTTAGAAACTTTAACATTTTGTGAAAATCTCAGCATTATGGTTATGTTTTTTTGGAAATAGGACCGCCGCCCTGTGCAGAGCGACGTTCTAATGAATCGCTGCTTAGGAGAATGTGGCGGTCACAAAACCGCCTTGAGAAGACGGCGGTCATGTGTTTATCACCTGTAAGGTGGCAGTTTCACAACCGCCGCTGCAGAGGGCTGATTCCGCATTTGTCACCCTAGCGGAGCGGCGGTCCTAAAACCTCCAGTCTGCTCTTGGCAGCGGTCCTGTCACTTATGATAGAATTCTGCAGACCCACGCCTGTGTGTGAAATTTAACCAAATTTAACTAATTACTAAGTTGTAAAATTTAATCTAATACTACCAACAAGTAATTAAAGTTGAATACTATGGAATGGAACCACAAAACACACAAATGGTGAATCTAAAAGCATTCTTTCTTTATATCAAAAGTGGGGTAGGGTTTTCCCCCAAATTTTAAATCCAATACACTATAATCTTGGAATAAAAACTATATTGGAGGAGGAAACTCCTCCCAATCCTTGAAGGAGATAGATTGCATAAATAAAAGCCAAACTAAGTTAAACCTAGACTAAATCTTCATGTAGCTAGAATTCCTTCATGGCTTCTTCCCTTTTCTCCCATGGTATCCTCCTCTCCATTCTACAAATTTAACAAAAGAAAAAGAACCAAATAAGAAGAATAGAATGAGAAAAGGTTTTAATATACTTTCATAAGGATTTTTAGGGCTATGTTGAGAACCCTAGGATCTAGTGGCTAAGATGGATTTGATCCAAGGGTGGAGAATTGACCCTACCTTTATTAACAAAAATGAAATTTAATTGTTTTAATCTAACATCCTTAAGGGTATGCGTAGTTATTTGAGTGGGGCCTTTTAATGATTGCCTAGGGATGTAATGTTTCCTTCCCCTTTTAAACCCTTAGTGTGTGTAGGAAATTTATTAAAGGATCTTTAAACTATTAACGTAATGAATTAAATAATTTAGCATAAGGTTAGCATTGTTAGGAATGAACTTGAATCGAAGGAAAGAAAATATTTAATAAGTAAACTAATCCTTGCATCGTAACCTTCTCTTTTAACTTAAACAAAAAAAATAGTCGCATTTTCGGGTTAAGTGTTTGGTTGAAGCGAGTTCCAAGAAAGTCGTTTTACGAGCGTTACATAAACTAAGAAATGGGGAAAATCCAAAATACTCCATGTTTGAGACCCAATCGAAACACTTTCTTCTTGGTGCACTTTGTACTAGCTCCCTTCCAATTTAAAGATGCAATAATTGTAAAAAATAAGGGATATGTGAAGAAACATCAATGATCCAGTCCCTCAAGCAATTAGACGTACATGTATGGTTGGAAAATTCTTTAGACTGAGATTCCATTATTTATGTGAGTGTAATTTGAGATTAAAGTGTCCGAAATAAAAGAATGAGGAAAATTAATAGGTTTGAAGGTCGAAATCTAACCACATTGCTTTCTTAAGTAGCATTTTGTAGTGGCATGTTTTAGTTTTATGCTCATGTAAATGTAGGTGTAGTTATAGGAATACATGTGAAGTGTGAACAATCAATAATAATTAAGCCCCTCTAATAAATTTAGTCATATGAATGATAGATGGCTTTTATCTGCTACCTAAGTTTTTTTTTTTTTAATTTCAATTGTTTACTCCATCAAGGTTTTCATGTGGACACTGTTTGAATTATTACAAAAGGTGAAGGCATTAATCAAAATTTAGAAATGAAATAGTTAAAATTAAAATTCTACATGTTTCGCACATTTTTCGCGGATCAAATTGTTAGACAAAAATAATATACATCATCTATGTTCCACTTTATTTTCTTTATCTCAATTTCTTTATTCACATGAGTGCAATTTGTGCTCAATGGGGGGCAAAAAAATGGGGAAAGAATAAGTTTTTGGTTCCAAACCAAAATGCAAACGCTATCAAGGTTTTTAATTGGACAACATTTTTAATAGATAAGACAAAGACATGAAAGGAAAATTGGAAATAAAAAATGAGAATTAAATACCTGCATGTTACACATATTTTTCATGGCTTAAATTGTAGCACCCAAATAAAATCTACTATTTGTGTTACACATTATAGAATCGATCTCACTCACATTATTCATGTGAGTACAATTTATTCTTAAAAGGGAAAAAATAAATAATGAAAAAAATTCAACATGTTCCATGTTCAGAATGCAACCAAAATGTTTGTTTCTTGGAACAATTTGTATTCCCCATTTAAGATTTTAAGATTCAATAAGTGTATGAAAAATAGATGATGCATGAACAATCACGGATAATTGAGGTTACATTATTCACATGAGTATAATTTTCACCTAAAGGTGCACAAATAATAAATTTAAATAACCCAATACATTCAATATTCGAAACCTAATTGGAATACTTGCTTCATGGAGAACTTTGTACTCCATCTTTATAGTTATAAGATCAAGTAGATGTAGGGAAATAACTGACGTGTAAATTATCATCAATAATTATCCATTATATATGTTCCACTTTATCATCACTTTGCAGTCCCCATTTATAGATCTAATTTCCAGTGGGTGCACAAGCTAGAGGCATGGAAATAGGAAATGTGAAAACCACCATCGACAACCATCGTTTATTTTTCTTCCACTTTAGTATCTCAATCCCAATAACATTAATCACATGTGCACAATTTGCGCTACACGGTGCCAAAATACAAAATGGGAAAATATAATAGGTTTCATGGCCAAGAACCAACTGCAAATGATGTCAATGTTTCTGATTTGATAATGTTTTATTTTTTAGATAAGGAAAATATATCCAAGGAAAATTAGACATTAGAAAGTGAAAATTAAATACTTGCATGTACGACACAAAAATTAAAAGTAGACCGAAATTGTCTTTTCTATAATTTTTAATATTAATAAGCTCAAGTAGTTATAGGGAAATAGATGACGTGTAAATAATCATCAATAATTATTCATTATCTATGTTCCCCTTGTATCATCACTTTGCAGTCCCCATTTATAGATCTAATCTCCAGTGGGTGCATAAGCGAGAGGCGTGAAAATAGGAATTCGAAAAACCACCATCAATAACCATCCTTTAGTTGTCTTCCACTTTATCATCTCGATCCTGATAACATTAATCACATGTGCACAATTTGTGCTAAAAGGCAAAAAAATACAAAAGGGGAAAAACTAATAGGTTTCATGGTCAAGACCCAACTGCAAATGATGTCAAGATTTTTTGATTTGATAGTGTTTTATTTTTTAGATAAGGCAAAGATATCCAATAAAAATTGGACATTAAAATGTGAAAATTAAATACTGCATGTACTCGCACACTAATTAAAAGGAGATTAAAATTGTATTTTTAATAATTTTTAATATTAATAATAAAATTAGATATATTTTTTTATCGTTCATAATTATAATTGTAATCTTAGAGTTGTGTTTGAATCAATGTTATAATAAATAATAGTGTTACAAGATAATGCCTAAAAATTTGTTAGTTATCCTCAACATTTTTTTCAAAATATTTTGGATTATCCACCAATACTAAATGTGGATTATCCACAAGTATTATTAAGTTAATGTATTTTTCCATCAATAAATAGTTTATAATTGAAATGAAATTATATTAATATTTTTATAATTATATTATCTACAATTATTTAAGTGAGCTATAACATTAATGTGAATTTTCCACAATTTAAGTACTATGGAGCCTATTTATAATATTTTTTTCACAATCCAAAGGATTAATTATTTATTCAAACTATTTATTCGTAGTTGTGTAAATTATTCACAAATAATATTTGTAATATTATGTAGATTATCCACATAAATAGTAAATTGGAATTTGGGATAGTGTAGATTATTTATGATTTACTTATTTTTTCTTTACTCATTATTATCATTATTTACTTTTGTAATATAGATTTTCAACAAAAAGAGCTTAATTAATTTTGAAATGTAGATTTTCAACAATTAAAGTGGGATGGGGATAATAGACAACTTAACTTAACTTTTAATAGTTTTAGGTTTTTTATTAATAAAATCAATTCTTAAAAATGATGTGATTATTTATTTTTATTAAAAATAATTGAAAATATTAAAATCATTATAGATTAATGTATTGTGTAGATTATGAAAAAATGTAATTAATTAGTGTTCCTATTGTCCGCATTCCATATATTTTGTCTTTTTAGATAATGTGTAATAATAGTTTTAGCTTTAATTTTTAAAATTTTGTGTTTGAAGTTTACAATGGTGTGGAAATTAGGAACTCAGATCTACATTTTATTTAAAATATCCTTAATTATTTTTTCACATATATATTTTTCCAAAACATGTAGATAAATTGTGATTTTTCCACAATAAAATTTAGGATTATAAATATTCCACAAATCGAATTTAACCTTTATGAAATTGTGAAAAATATATTGTTTATCTTATAGTCTCCATCCATTTATTGTTGTTAATCCACATTTGTTCCACAAATTGATTATTTTGTGGATAACATTGTGGAAATTCAGCCCTCTTTCTAGTAGTGACATAACATAGTACTTGTCACACATCTAAGACTGACGTATAGAATACTCGAACAAAGTGTACTACAAAAACTTGATACCAAGTATACTACAATAGCCTGAAATTTCCACAATTCCACTGATGATCAAGGAATTTAGTCAATCAAAACAATCCATCTTTATTAGTTTTGAGAGAGATATTTATACAGATATTCATCCCACAATATATGGGATCTAATCCCTATCCTTATCCTCCCACAAATCACTCCAAACCGTACAAACAAATAACAAATTCTCACACAAACTACCCATTTATTTACCTCATGGTATATTACTAATTACCATGGAAACTCTGATTTCCCAACATTCCCTCCCTTAGAGTTGACATGGGTAGATACAAAACACAAACAATTTAGAAAAGATAATCCTCGTCGCTTGAACAATCTTCAACATTGGTATGTTTGTTTTTTTCTTCAGTAGCCATGGCCTCGTGTCGGATAGTTTTCCATCAAGTAGATCTTTTTCTCTTTTGATGCAATTGAGAATAACATGTCCTGGCTTCCTACGATAAAAACATATATAGTTTTTGATATGTTTTGATCTTTTATAGGACTTACTTGATTGACTAGCTAATGCTTCTTTTTCTTCTTCATCATCCTTGCTTTCCATATCGAGTAGCATTGCTATTATGCTCTCCAAGCTTGGATTTAATTTACCCAAGTAAACACCATATTGGACATAATTTTGGGCATGCTATTTAGTAATATGGCCTTTGCATCATTGGGTTTCTTATTTTCATTAATGCCATCGGTTGGACCATTAGAGAGCGGAACTTGCGATATGAGATACAATATCTCCTCCTTCTTCCATTTTCAACCCATATAATTTCTGCTTCATATTTATCTCTCGCATTGTGGTTTTTGATCCAAATAATTGATTCAATGCTTCCCATATTTCTTTGGATGATTTTTTGAAATCTACATGATGTAGATAAGGTTTGGATAATCTAAGGCCAATAATGGCCAAAGCTTTTTTATCTTTGACTTTCCATTTTTGGAGTGCATCTACATCTGTTGGTGCAACCGATCCTCCATTAACAATTTCCCAAAGATCCTTTTCAATCAGCAACAATTGGATTTGGATTTTCCATGTATGAAAATCCTTTCCATCGAATTTTTCTATCTGGTTCATTTTTTCCATTTCTAACCCTCCCTAAAAAATAAACTAAGTGAACGTCGGTTTCAACCGAAAATGCATCCTTACAAGATTTGACTCAAATGGTTTTTCAAACACCAATGAAAAATAAGAAAGTAATATTTAATTACTTTCTACAATTTAAAAGATTATGAACCTTTTTTAAAAAAATGTTACAGACCAAATCCTGAGAAGATTGAATATTATTTCCAGCTCTGTCAAGTCTGCAAAATTCGTAGGAGGCAGATCAAAAATAGTTTATGCAAGACAACAACCCAAAACATTGATTTGAAAGCTACACATCCAAATCTTGTAGATCTTTCCTCACGCATGTGCACCTGAGATCCGCCTTTAATGCACAGTTGGAATCGATCGCTGCAGATCTGCTACGTTGAGGGAGATGTCTTGAATCTGGTGCAGAGGGAGACATCTTGGCTTGAATAAAGACACCGTGTGACTCCAGCTCGTTGCACATCCGATATGAGAAGTAATTCGAATCTGAGAAAACACTATGCTAAGCAGTTCAAAGTTATCACTGATTAATATCATGGAGAAGTGCAATGCATAAATACAGTCATCGATCCAATAAAACAATGCAATGCATGTAGACGTATATCAAGCTCAGGGAGCTTTCCAAAAAGAGTTTGATCCAAAGACTCTTCAGACGCTTCAAAGTAGAGATCGTATTGATGGATCGATCAGGGGGCTCGACCTTGTACTTGTAAATGCGTGGACATGTTGACAGGATGGTAGGTCAAAGCTACAATTGGGAACGTGGAAAAATGCCAAGAGGCCAAACAAATCTATACACCTATGCAAATGTTTACACAGAATGTAAATCTGGTATCTCCAACTCTGAGTACCGAGAAAATAGCTCCAATAAAATAATAAAAAAATTGTCAACAATATTCACAGTGGTCTGCACTGTAAAATTATTGGCAAATAATAGCCTATCAAATGATAGGACCAATTGACGTGGTCTACACTCAAAGGATCCTACAAAGAACAAGGCCATAATTACAGAGAGGTCCCTCAGGGTGCCTGCTCTGATACCAAATCAAGGAATTTAGTCAATCAAAACAATCCATCTTTATTAGTTTTGAGAGATATATTTATACAGATATTCATCCCACAATATATGGGATATAATCCCTATCCTTATCCTCCCACAAATCACTCCAAACCGTACAAACAAATAAAAAATTCTCACACAAACTACCCATTTATTTACCTCATTTACTAATTACCATGGAAACTCTAATTTCCCAACGGATGAAGATTTTACTTAACTAAGGAAACAACTATATGTATATAGGGTCAACAAGGGCATCAACGCCATATCCAAAACATCACAAAACAAATCCAACTAACATGAGTAATATGTACATCATAAGACCACAACCCAAAACATCATAACAACTCTGAATTCCTCCCAAAGCATCAACCACACATGCACACAAATCTCATATGCCTCCCTCAAGTCACTTATGCCTCCCTCATGTCTCTTATGCCTCCCTCAATGAGGCCCATCTCCCTATGGCCCTAGGCACATAGATTCTAGACACCCCTAACCCAAGTGACATAATAAATCATGGTTTGACAACCCTCTCGTTATCTATAACTCCTCGGGGCATACCCCATACAACAAAGCAGTCCATAAGTACAACCATCCCATGGTGCATCCCATGACCCTAATTCACACATCACGATAATAGAACCAACATAACAATCTGATCCAAATGCCAAGTGGCAAAGTTCAAGCCTTGGGAAAGGCGGTAAAATCTTAAAATTTAAAAGAAGATCCAAAACCAAGAAAAAAATGTCCAAATAGCCATAGTTAGTTCAAAATCTTCATGTTAGTACCAAAAGCCAAGGAAATTCCCAAAATTTCAAACATGGCAATCAAGAAAATTGTTGTTCCTTGCAGAAATAACATAAAAAGTTCAATTTACGAATAAAATACATATATAAGAATAACACATTATGATGACTATGTGGCTTTATCTGGCCACCAAGGGGGTACTCAAAGAGTTGCTAGCACTCAGAACATTGAGCCTCAGCTCGTAAAATAACTTATCAATATTACAACTATCATCATCTCAATCTGAATCATCCCGCCACCATTTTGACAAGGCTAAACACAACCATAGTTATACTTAGGTTGCATCCATACAACAACCACAAGGAGAGAGAGAGAAGGAGGAGCATGGGTCATCATCTACTAAACCTAAGGTCAGCTCGAGTTACTGGCCCATGGTGCACATCTCCTCACTCCAAACATACACTTTTACTAATTTCCCTCAGAGTTGATTACCGTAAGGTTCACAACATAACATGCAACTACATCACTAACACAATGGTGGTTCACCCACATTAATCATAACACCTTTGCAAGGTACATATATAGGTATATCATATACATAACAAACATAGTTATTACATACCACATCACCACATGTTGCACCAAAAGTGCAATCACCATACGATAGGGATCATATACTCACCATATGTCCCAAATTTATGACATTATTTGTTACATATCACATGAATTACAATTATTATGAACACCATTACAACATCTAGACAACTACCATATAACATGGAAATACACACATTTCTACACAAATGGTAATGACATCCTTAAGAAAGACAGATCACTACAAAAACCTGTACACAACATATCAACATACCCACACATCACGAATGCCGTAAGGATCCAAAATCAGAATCAAAATCACATTTCTTCTGCACACAAAAAAATAGTGTTTCACACTCAAATTCACATAGAATTCCTGAAAAGGAGAGTGAATAATCTCATCTTTAACACATCAACATGCCATTAGTTACACACTAAGTGACATACACAACATGTGCACTAACAACATCACAATTACGACATGGATCACATCAAGCTTATACTACATTACTCTTCCAATATCAACCACAATCATGCAACACCATCACCACCATCACCACCATGTAACACCATCACCACTCTAATCTGGCCCAGAGGTTCGAGAGCATGAACCTCTGCTCTGATACCACGTGTAACGCCCACTATTTCAGACACTCAAGACAACAAAGAAAAATACAGGATAATTTTTTTTGAGTTGTTCGAAGTATAGAATGACATTATAGGAGGAAAAAAATGTTACAACTAACTTTTTGAACAACCTGATACAACTATGACCACATAGGCAACACGAAACATCCAACACCCATCAAGGACAATTTACTTTTCTCTTGACAAAACACCACAAAGATTCCAACTATAGTACATAGTTATAGTTTAGTAAAACCCATTGTGAACATCTTCTTAAGGTTATTTATTTTACTCAAACATGCCCTTCAAACTTTATCTTACGTTCTAGGAGATTTAATGTACTCAAATTCTAACCAAACATGATTTATTGCAAATAATATGAGCTCCAAAGAAAATAGATCTCCTTCTTCATTATTGAATAATGAATTAAAATGTTTCCTAAATAGGAAAACAACTCCCAACTCGAGTTTCCAAGTAAACTCTAACTAACTCTGACTAAATCTACTCTAGGTGGCGAAAATTAGTATTTTTAGCAGTTTACTAGAACCTGCTATTCTTAGTAAGTTTGCATGCTTATTCATACAGGCATAGAAATTGCCACGCATCTTCTACATCCCTAAATTAGAGGAATTTACAACTTTCTAACTCATAATGCAATTATTAGACGAAAATTAACTAATGCCCAAAAATAGGAAAAACCCAAACTATAACTTAAATCCTAATTTTTGGCCTCAAGATGGTGGATTTAGGGCCCGAAAACGTGTCGAAACTTGCCCCAACTGGTAGGGAGGGTTGCTCTACATTCTTCTCATTGAAACAAGTGGTTTAAAAAAAATGGACCCAAACGGACACCCAGAGCTCAAGTTATGAGCTTGTCAAGTTCCTATTAATTCTGGCACATCATTCTCCGCTTGAAAAAAACGCAGCTCCTGCAAGTTGTCTTCTTCAAACTACTTCCATTTATCTGCATCCAACTTCTTAATCTCCCACTCTATGACCCAAGTATTGTCCTCTTGTTCCAGTCCTTTCCAATGTACCAAATATTTTTGTATTTCCCATGTTGCATGTCCATTGTTTTCTTATCTAGAATCTAATCCACTTCTTTTGTCTTCTTCACATGAAAAGAATACAAATCTAAAACATTAAACACTGGAGAAATATCAAAATTCCCTGGCAATTCTATCTCATAAGCATTATCATTTTTTTTTCACGATTTTGTAGGGACCAATCTTCTTGTACTTCAGCTTGTTATAGGTTCCTCTTGGAAACCTTTCCTTCACAGATATACCATAACTAACTCACCAACTTTAAATACCTTTCTCCTTCTATGCACATCTACTATTTCCTTATACTTATCATTACTATTCTGCAGCTTCTTCCGCACTTCTTCCTGCAATTGTTGTATATGTTAATGCAAATGCTTCAAAGATCATCATCGGCTCTCGCCATCAACCGGTATTTGTACCAAATCTAACACCCCATTTGGATTACTCCCATACACAATTGAAAATGGAGACTTTCCTGTGGATCTATTTATGGAACTATTATATGCAAACTCAGCTTGTGGTAATGCTAAGTCCCATATTTTTCGATTTTCCCCAACGATGCACCTTAACAGGTTTCCCAAACTCGATTTACCACTTTTGTTTGCCCATCAATCTGAGGATGATAGGCACTGCTGAACTGTAATTGAGTTCTTAATTTCTTCCATAAAGTCCGCCAGAAGTGACTTAAGAACCTTGTGTCCCTATCTGAAGTAATGGTTTTTGGAACACCATGCAAACAAACAACTTCTCTAAAAAATAAATCTACTACGCCTGTCGCATCACTTGTTTTCTTGCAGGTAATAAAATGAACCATCTTAGAAAATCTATCAACAACCACAAAAATTGAGTCATTACCTTGTGTTTTTGGTAATCCCAAAACAAAATCCATACTCATATCTGTCCACGACCCTTTAGGAACAGGAAACGGCATATACAACCCTATATTCTGTGCATGGCCTTTCGAGACTTGACAAATTCGACACCTCTCCACATATCTTACCACATCTCTTTTCAGCTTTGGCCAATAGTATTTCTCTGCTACCAAGGCTATCATCTTATCTTTACCAAAATTCCTAGCCAATCCTCCACTATGCAACTCTTTTACTATGTTCTCTCTCATAGACCCAACTGGAATACATAGTTGGCGTCCCTTGAATAGATAGCCATCCTGTAAAATGTATTCATCCAGAACATCTCCTACATTGTTCTGACAATGGACAAGTTAACCTTTCAACAATATCCTTGAAATCAATATCAGAAGAATACAAACCCTTTATTGCTTCAAAACCCACCACCTCATTTTCCATAGTGGTAAACAAAGTCACACGCCTACTCAATGCATCTGCAACTTGATTTGTTTTACTTGATTTATGTTTTAGAGAAAAATTATAACCCTGCAAAAATTATACCCACTTTGCATGCCTACTATTCAACTTCTTTTGTGTATTCACATACTTCAGGGCTATGTGGTCTGTAAATAACACAAACTCCTTAGGCACTAAGTAATGCCTCCAATGCCTTAATGCTTATGCAATTGCATAAAATTCTAGATCATAAATAGAGTAGTTCTTTCTTACCTCATTTAGTTTCTCACTAAAGAAAGCTATTGGCTTTCCACCTTGACTTAGAACAACACCAATACCCACATGTGAGGCATCACAATCAACCTCAAACACTTTATCAAAATCTGGTAGTGCCAAAATAGGTTCCTTTGTCACCTTCTTCTTCAAGAACTGAAAACTATCCTCAATGCGCCTTCACCACAAAACTCCTTCCTTTTGTGCAATCTGTTATAGGTGCTTCATATACTACTGAAATTTTTAATAAACTTTATGTAAAATGTTGCTAGACCATGAAAGATTCTTACCTCTATTATACTCGTGGAGTAGGCCATTAAATAATTGCCTTTATCTTTTCTGAGTCCATCTGTACCCCATCTGCTGAAATAATAAAGCCCAAGAATACCAAACTCTCTTGCATAAATGTGCACTTCTTCATATTTGCATATAGTTTCTCTTTCCTTAACACTTTGAATATCACCCTTAGATGCCTCAAATGTTCTTCCTTAGTTTTACTAAAGATCAAGATATCATCAAAATAAACCACAACAAACTTACCATTATACTCCCACAAGCACGGTGTTCATCAGTCTCATAAAAGTACTAGGTGCATTGGATAACCCGAATGGCATCACCAACCACTCATATAATCCATTTCCTGTCTTGAATGTTGTTTTCCACTCATCTCCTTCTCTGATCCAAATCTGATGGTAACCACTTCGAAGATCAATCTTGGTGAAATACCTAGATCCAACAAGCACATCCATCATATCATCAAGGCGAGGTATTGGGAACCTATACTTGATTGTAATTTTATTGATTGTTGTACTATCAGTGCACATTTTCTATGTTCCATCCTTCTTTGGTGTTAATAAATCTAGGGTTACACACGGACTCATGCTCTCCCTCACGACACCCTTTCTCACGAGCTCTGCCACTTGCCTATTCAACTCAACATGCAATTTTGGGCTTATCCTATAAGCCGCTTGATTTGGGAGTGAAGACCCTCGAATCAAATCAATATGGTGTTGAATATCTCTTTTGGGTGGTAATCCATCTAGTAGCTCATCAGGGATAACATCGAAAATTTTTTATTAATTCTATTGATTCTACTGGTATTTGTGCACTTGCAGGTTCATCCTTGTTGGCGACTAGTGCATAACAAAAACCGGTTGCCTTTGCCTCCTTCACAAATTCCTTTACAGAAAGCATATTTTCAGCCTTCCCCTCTTCCTTGAGAGGTAGTAAAACTATTTTGTGCCATCCTTCTAGAAAGTATAAGTATTCTTTCCCCCGTCATGAATAACTTTCCTATCAAATTGCCATGGTCTTCCTAGCAGCATATGACATGCATCCATAGGAATAACATCATACCAAATTTCATCCTTGTAACTTTTCCCAATAGAAAAACTTATTAAACATCTCTTATCAATCAGTAACTTCATTACCCTTTTTAAACCATGCAATACGGTAACGGTTAGGATTCTTCTCACAATGCAGACCCAATTTCTCAACCATCTCATTTGAAACCATGTTCTCACAACTACCACCATCAATAATAACATTACATACCTTTCCTCCGGAAGTGAATCTTGTTCTGAAAATATTTTTACGCAGCCATGCATCCCCCTTGATATCCTTTCTTGGAGCAATCATCATCCTCTTGATCATCAAATTTTCTCCAACATCTGGTGGAATTTCTAGGTCCTGTTCATCTTCTACTTGTTCAGCTTCAACAAGATTTAATCTTGGTGCATCTCCTTGTCTCTTTTCATGTGAATAAGAATGAGGACATTCAAAAGCCCAATGCCCCTCTTCACCACATCTGTAACAAACAAATGGTCTTCGTGGAGCCTCCCATCCTCTATCACCAACGTATCCTCTGCCCCTAGAAAATCCTCTGCCTCTTTTTTATTTTAGAAATCATGTCTCATATCTTCTTGCTTGTCCAATCCACGCGATGATTCTCCCATACCTTGGTTGAAACTAGCTCGTCCTCGAAAGTAAGATGAGGCCCCTATTCATTCCAGGTGATCTCCTAAAACTTTGATGATTTTGTTTTTCCTCGGCCTTTAAGGCTAATTGATAGGCATCCTCCATGTTCTTAATCCTATGCATACTTATGTCATCTTGAATAGAAAATTTTAATCCATTTACATACCTTACAGCCATTTGTTCCTCAATTTCTTCATGCTCTACATGAATGGACAACTTGTAGAACTCATATGTGTATTCTTGCACTGTTTGTAGGTTCTTTCTGAGATTCTAAAACCTCCTATAAAGGGTTTGTGCATAATCCATAGGGATAAATTTATCCTTCAGCTTCTTCTCCATCTTACTCCATGTCCTAATTCTTTCTTTACCCTTTCTTGACCTCTCTTTCTGTAGGTGATCCCACCATAACATAGCATGACCTTTCAATTTTGTGCATGCAAATTTTACCTTCTTTTCTTCTAACATAGCCTTCCACTCAAAAAATTTCCCCATGCTAGTCAACCAATCTATCAGCTCCTCTGGTTTTAGACTACCACCATACTCTGAAACATCAACTCTTATCCCATCATTATTCCCTTCTAATGCACGAAGCATCCTTTCTTCAAAATCTAATGGTGGCGTTTGCATTTTCTCCTCTTCACAAACTTCTTCTTCATCTATGTCATCTCCACCTTGATTTCCTCTTTGGGTTATCATTGCAAGCAAGCGCAACAACTTGCCTTTGCAGATCTTACATATTTCTATTCATCTGGGCAATACCGCCTCCTCTTCCTCTTCCTCTTCCTGCCATTTTTTTATAAAAGACTCGAACCCGCTCTGATACTAGATAATGTAGCCAAATTCTAACCAAACATGATTTACTACAAATAATATGAACTCCAAAGAAAATATATCTCCTTCTTCATTATTGAATAATGAATTACAATGTTTCCTAAATAGGAAAACAACTCCCAACTTGAGTTGCCAAGTAAACTCTAACTAACTCTGACTAAATCTACTCTAGGTGGCAAAAATTACTATTTTTAGCAGTTTACTAGAACCTACTATTCTTAGTAAGTTGCATGCTTATTCATACGGGCAAAGAAATTGCCATGCATCTTCTACATCCCTAAATTAGAGGAATTTCCAACTTTCTAACTCATAATGCAATTATTAGACTAAAATTAACTAATGCCCAAAAATAGGAAAAACCCGAACTATAACTTAAATCCTAATTTTTGGCCTCAAGATGGCAGATTTAGGGCCCAAAAACATGTCACAAAATTGCCCCAACTAGTAGGATGGACTGTCGCTACGTTCGTTTGATCGAAACACGTGATTTAAAAAAAAAGGGACCCAAATGGACACCCAGAGCTCAAGTTATGAGCTTGTCAAGTTCCCGCTAATTCTGGCGCATCAAGATTCAGGTTTGATTTGAGAAAATTATTCTTACAAGGGTTATAATCCTTTCTTTTACACTTAGAGACATTAGTCTTTGGTAAAAATTTCTGAAAGAGGATCATATTTAATGTGAAAATTATTGGATTGATCAGTTATTAGGTTAACACTATAAGGGAGGTGGGGTGAACTAATCCCCACAAGATTATCTTAAACCAAGACAAGCTAAAAATATTAATTTAGACCTCCCTTGCACAAGGTGACAAGCGTAAGGTCCAACTGAAGTGGAGTTCCATAAGGTTTCAGAACTACAACCTCCTTATGCAATAATCAATTATTAACCACGCTTAAGAGAATATTATAATATATTATGGCCAGATTTAAAGTGAGAAGGTCAATTTATTTCATCATCATAATCTCTTTAGTTATTAACCGATCTTTTAATGAGACTTAAGAGTTCAACTAGATTAGGGTAAAAACTTCATTTAGCATTCTCTTGATTAAGTTTGCTAAAGGATGCACACAAGTGGGTTCCCAAAATCGAACCATTATACTTAAAGTGTTCTTTTCAAAATCCCCTACTAACTAAGACATAAATATAACCACAAAAACCAACAATGATTTTACTTGTTTTTGAGAATACTTATAATTTCACAACCAAGACATTACATTTTAATATGTAGTTTAAGGTTAGTGAGGGTAGATTATTTTACACCGGTAGGTAACCACTTTATTTCTAATTAAAGACTCTTAATTTTATCAACCATGTATAACTTCATTATTATCTTATTTATTTATTCTTCCATGTATTCAATTTATTTCATTATTTTGATTATCTTTAGAAAAGGATTTTCAACCACTAAAACATGCCTAGAATAGCATTGGTGCCGATACCATGGAGGACCTTATTAAACATGAGATTTTTATGACCTGAAAGAAGAAATCACCATTACTCATCGAGGAAACTAAACATGGTTATAACATTTCTACTCGACATGCCACACAATCCAAAGGTGTCAAAATATTCGATTGAATTTAGATGAGAAGAACAAGGTAAAAATTAGTCAAGCTATGCTACAAAATTTTCATGACTGAAATAATATAATAAATAAAATACACATAACAAGGTAACGATCGAGTTTTATTCTCACAAAGATAATTAAAGGTTTTCATACAAAAGAACAAGACAAATTTATTCCAAAATTACCGAACAATCCAAGGAAAGAGGCCTTCCAAACTCCATTACAAGCACCATTGCAAGAATTACAACACATTTGAATTTCATACAAGGAACCATATAAAACAACCGGATGAGACCTTCATAAATCTTTCCTTTATCAACATGCACAAGCCATCTGCACATGTATTAATTTGATTCATTTTGCAAGAACTGGGCATGTTAAGACTACCCATTACAACAATAAGCTAACATTTAACAATATCATGAAAAGAGTGTTCTAATTCAAGAGTGGATCAAAGCACAACCCACTAATCAAAATTCTTCACACGGGAAAGAGATTTATACTAGCAAACAAGGAGGAATCAAAAAATTCAAGTACGAACGATATCTCAATAGTCAAGGTAAGGCCTTATAGGTTAGAAACAAAAGGTCAATAATATTTGGATTTCAATTATGTAATCCTATGGATCAATCGATTAAAAGCTAATACTTAGATCATCCATCTCAAAGAAAACTTCAGAGTCAAAATGTATTTACTAGCACGACCATAGATGCTAAAAAGAATAAAAGTTATTCAATCCTTCCATGAGGAGGTTTCATATAAATATGGGTTCATTCCCCTCGAAAAAAAAACTATAGGTTCGTTTTAATCAAGAAGTTTACCACTTCCTTCTTACAAGATCTCTTAAAAGTAATACTTGTTAACATAGTCAAATCTGCTCTTCAAAAGCAAACAAATGAGACACAAAAGGGCCATTATTTTACCAACAAACCTCATCATAATCATCAATTTCTCTAAATAATATAAAGGAAGCATAACCCCAAAAGTCATTAATAATTTTTACAAATCTCCGACAATATCATATATATTTGATAATTTATTGCCTTAAACGAAGTCACAAAATGGGACATTTAGTAAGGCCAAGTCTGAAATATAACATATTCAAGTTTGAAAACAAGGGGTTTGATACATGGTAGGAAATACACCATCGATACCCCAGTCTATACAAGACCTTACCACGAGTTGTAACCACAAAATAGAAATACCACATAACCATCTGGGGTGGTTACCCGGTATAATCATGATTGAAAAATATAAGAGTTTAAATTCAACGGTGAAGTGAATACATTTTTAACAATCCACATGGCCCCTTGAAACAGGGAAAGCATTTACCAGATATGTGATACCATTAGCCACGAGGGCAAAGGAGATTGGACAACATTGGATTGAACAATATATTCCTAGCTAATTTAAGAAGTAGAAAACCTTAATATACGTTAGTACATAATCTCATGGTTCTCCCCTTGCTTACAATACTATGGAGAGTATCTCTTTGTTCTACTATGTTGAGAAGGAAAAGAATGGAAAACTCTCGAAAACATGTTTGTACATGATGCAACCCTGAGTTTTCCCTTTTATTCTATTATTATAGAGAATGATATTACATACTAAAGGAATTATATATGTTCATCATTATAGAGGTAAAACTATGTTTCCTCAATTGAAACAAAAATAAATAAATTGAGAACAAGAGTATTGACTTGATATCCTGATATGAGTAAACATACTACCCACCCAAATAAATTTTCCTGGAGATCTCTTTTTAAACCTATGGTAACAACATACATTGATATATGTGTATATATACACATTTTCGAACTCGCGGGACACTCCCCTAACCTCCCTTACAGAAAAACATTATTGGAGGTTTGTATCAAGTAACAGATATAAAGGAGTGCATTTACTCATATCTAAGTAGGATCGGATGAATCATCGAATAAGATAACTCATTCCCATTATACCCATAAAGGATTTTGTGTAAAATGTATATAAAGTCCTGATACAAATAATCGAATTCATAAAGGTAAAACAATAAAACTCAAATACCACATTTGCAAGAAAATAAAACCAGAGATATACCCATTATCTCAACAAGTTACAATGCATACCATCGAGGGTATGGCACAATATCACAAGACTTAAACATTTCGGTATGACCCAATTTAACCATATAATTTGCATAAGGAAATAATAGAAACTGAAAATAATATTTCCCCTTTACTTCAATCAAAACAACACGCTTATTACCATAACCATTAAAAACACTTTCATGTCCATATTTTGTTTAAAAAAAAACAAGCAACAAACCCAAGAAGATTTCTTTTCTTATGATTTTGTTTGATTTATATAATAATGCAAAAGCCTATTTATACAAATATGAAATAGAATAAGCCATTAAAAGGGGAAAGATATAAATTCATGCAAAACCAACCAATTTTAGAAGCAGATACAAAGGGATAACCAACACACTTAGGAAGTAATTAAACCACTAACGAAATATTTTTAGGCACCATTTCGGGGGAAGGTAGAACATTTGTTTCAATATACTAAAAGAAGGTAGAAAAGTATCCAAAAATGTAGATTTAACATGCCTAAAATGCATACTTCAAAGTCACCCATCCTATAATTTCTCCATCATCAAGCAGATACCAGTTTCCCCCACAATGTGCTCCATCTCTGCAAGGATTTCACCAACAATACACATAACCAAATGGACCATGGGAAGATCATGCCACAACACTGTAAAGTAAAATGTAGGCATCCAACAAGGGAATGGAGGTTTTTTCCCCCAAATGCTTCCCAAAAGAAAAATAGTGCCAGGAAGACCACTACCAATACACATTGGAAGAATTAAAGGAGGCCAGAAATTCCAACCACTGCCAGCTAATACATAAATTTTGTAAAGTGAGGCAAGAAAGAAAGTGGCGCCCAGTAGAGGTGAAATAAATTAGGAGAAGGCCATGCAAATCAATGACTAGGACACTGCTAAGATGGTGAGGAGTGGTAGGTGGAAGGAAATTAAGTTTTTCATTAATTCATGGCCCCCATCAAAGCATGTGCCACAACATACCTTCCTTTACTTCACGCAAAACACTACTTTTAAACTTTTCTATACATATATATATATATTATACATACATATATATATATATATATATATATATATATTATATATAGATATAAATATATATATTTTAAAAGAATTCTATTTGAAATTTTAACAAACGTTACTACACGAAATTGAAAAAAGTGAACCCCGGTGATCGAAAGAATATATGACAATCCTCACAAATGCATTACAAAATTCCACCAGAAAAGTTAAATGCATTAGCGATAGAAACAAGGTGGTATAATGGAAGGACGAGAATCAACTTTACATTAAATGGGGATCACGAGCACAAAAGGATATGAGGTATGCCTTGGATCACTTAAATTGATCCAAGCCATGATCATCAACAAAATGAAAACAAGGAATGAGGTACTAATCGAATTTGGTTGCTTATGGTAACTTTCCCGTAGAAGCGCCAAAATCGCACCTACACCAATTACTTGGGTTCACAAGGTGAGCTTCAAAACTCGACAACAGGGCACAAAATGACAAGGCATCTTTGGAACGGGTTCCATTGCAAGGAAAGGAGTCTGAACTGAATGGGATATTACATTCTCCTCCCCTCAAAAGTGCATCGTCCCCGATGCGAGAAAACCACTGAAGGAAAGAAAAGGTGATACATAATGAAGAACAAATAAAGGTGAAAGTGCACCCTAAAGTTTAAAAAATTTAGTCGTTAAAGCACGCCACAGGGTAGCCTTAGAAAAATTTTGGTAGATTTTTAACTATCAAATTTCTGTGAAGATTGGCAGTTTTCTTATACTGCATTATTTAATACTATCTTTCTATTTACATTATACTTAATTTGAGTCCTTTAATAGTTCATTATTACAAATTTTTTTGTTCATTCTTGTGGGTGCCCAACATGAATTATTATCACGACACCCTACCAAGACCATAAAAAAACAATACAGACTCACAAGCATATAAGTACATACTTCATGATGGTATTGTTAGTCCATAATCACAACACCCCCAAATGGCCCAGTTGTGAGGTGGGGCATTCGGTGTGATTTCACAACATAGGACCATCTATCAAGCTATGGGACTTGGAAAACTTGAGATGGACCTCTGGAGAAAGCCGGCTCTTGCTTCCTAATCTATCTTCCACAAGCTACTCTGGTGGAGGTAGAACCTATTCTATCCTAATCTAACCATTCAAAGGGGACAAAGAGAGAGAGAGAGAGAGAGGGTGAAAGAGCCACAGATAAGTGGTTGCATCACATCGATATCCGATCGCCAAAGTGGAGAGATGTGAGCCGAGGAGAGGGTGGACAAGATACACCGTAGACCAGAGATAGATTTCACACAAAAAACCACTTCAAAACCCATTAAGCACAACTCCCATAACCTTCAAAAGATATCAAAGTATGCACAGTATACCCTGTAATGACGAGAGGTGAGGAGAGAAAATAAAATAAGAAAAAGATGGACAAAATGTATCAAAAACAAATTTTATTGCTCCAAAAGTTCACATAGTACATTGTTAGTGGGAAAGAAGCAAGGAAATACCATTACAGAGCCCTGAAAGGAGGCTTAGACTCCACATTATACCCTAAGGAAGAAAGAGAGAGTGGGGTAGAGGAGAAACAATGACCAAAAACTTTGAATATGCCCCATTCATTACTAATATATGAAAGGAACGATAACCAAATCGTACTGGCCAAGAACACAAGATGGTAATCAAACACCACGATCTATAAGATGAAAGCAATTCACCGAATAAATTTAAATAAAACCTTTCAAACAAATGAGAAGCAATATCATATATTATTATGGAACTCAATGAAATACATTGAGAATGGGCCTTACATAAATAGGCAAGTAATAACAATCTAATAACTACCAAGGTCATAAGATCGCCATAAATCAAGGAAATAACTAATCATCAAAGAACTAGTCAAGACCATAGATTTAGGAGATAACTAGACATCAAGGATCTAGTCAATACCACAGATCAAGGAAAGAACTATACCTAACAACTAGATAATATCTCCAATATCTAAATAAGATAAAATAAATATCCACACACATAAGTGGGTGAGGATAAATACAATAAAGCTAAATAAAGTACTAGGTGAACATGGCTAAGGTAAATACCTACTCTAACACCCCCTTATGAATCATAGGGGCCAAAATAGATGTGGCATGTCCACAGTATGAGTCTCTGCAACTAGGGCTCAAGGAGGTACTCATACAATAATGGGGAAAAAGGGACACCGTAAGGTGGCGCAAAACCAAGAATAACAAAGTAAAGAGAGTAAAGACATGCTCCAAGGCATCCCAAGAATCTCGGCTAAAAATCATACAATGCTGAAGAATTTTGGTGTGCACTGTGGTCTGAATCCATTGCTCGATCACAAAACTCAAAAACAATTGACACTGTGCTCCACCAGAATAGCTCCGTACAAGGAGATTGTCAATAGAGTGATGTCAAAAGTGCAAAAACACCAAACATAATTTGATCAATCACTGCAAATAGGTGTGCTACGATCCAAGAAAAAAACCCACAAAGCAACAAGGCAAGGACACAAAATCTAGAGTGTCACGATCCAAGAAAAAGCCAAGTTAACAAGGCAATGACACAAAACCCGAAGAAGCAGATCAACACCACACCCTCCCATACCTACTTGAATGGGTAGAGTGAGTGGTGCTACAAAATGTATGAGTTGTCAAAACAACTACCGAACACTAACAAACCTAACACCTGGGCTCCACCCAAAATAGGTTCCCCATAAGAGGACATGCCAACATGCCAAAAAGTGTCGAAAATACAGATACAAAATCTCTTAACAAACAGAGAGATACACTACACCGCTTAAAGAAAATGCTCAAAACAAGAAGCATCACAATGCAAAAGGTATAGAAAGTGGAGCAAGAGGTTGAATGGTGGAGGAGGCATGCCTGTAGAGTCCTCTCAATGAATGCCTATGTCGCCTCCATGAGTGATCAGATATCTACCCCAAATCAACATGGATGGATGAATAAGATGCCTACATATGACTTGGTGTAAAATGCATAATGGTGCATGCTAAAAGAACATCGAGAATGTGTGTCGGTTGATCATGTCCGACAACTGAAATCTCAGGTTTCTTGAGCACTGAGTGAAGATGTAGAACTCATGTGTTGCTCTGTGATCCTTAGAAAGAGTTGAGTGAACAAAAAAAAGGAGCTCTATCAATATGTGATCCTAATAAAGTATCAATGTCATGGAAAAAACCAATAGGTCCTTATTACCTGTGAATGTCTACCATGGAAAGAATTCCATGCGAGAGAATGGAATGCGGTGGTATGCTTCTCAAATCCATGCATCACAGTAGAAGCAATACGTAAC